>CM038722.1:28843402-29318402 GCA_021613375.1 Megaleporinus macrocephalus
TTTAAACAGTATTAATAGAGTAAGTAGTGCTTTTACATACATCAGTGTGTTTACTTAACCATTTCCAAGCTTCTCCTTGTGGAAACAACCCAGTATTATTAACAGCTCTCATCTAATACCTGCTTTGACTGCTCAGTACTTCATTGAGCTAAATCAAGATTGCTGCTGAAGGAACTAAATACATTCATACAATGTCTGGGGCGTCCAGGAGAAATCTGGAACCTAACTTTGTTCTTCAAACTGGAGCTCAAGATATGATCTACTTCTTTCAGAGGTGTTTCTACATGCCATTGATTTTCTGGCATATACTGATGAACATGTACCAGCCAACACCTTTCATTGCAGTGTAAAGCTACAGTAACGCTGAGGTAAAGCACACGCCAGACAAGGACAAACTGATAGACGACAATAGAAACCACCTGGGAAAGGAGGGGCTATAAATGGCACACAGTTGGCTACAATAATGATAGGTTCTCATTATTAGGGTCACTAACCATCTAAGCAACGCTCAAGCAAGCCTGTGTACAGTAGCTGCCACCTTCCAGCAATGCCTGAGAGTGCGTGAGGGGTCAGTGTAATTAGGAGAGTGTGCGAGGGTGTCTGGACACCTCATCACTCTCTGACCCGCTCTCATTAATACTGCTTTGCGAAGCGAGGGAGCGATCGATTCGGCGTGGTTCGGGGGAACGGAGATAAACACGTCTGATGGATGGGGCTGTTCTTAAATGGGGCGCCGAGCTACGGGTCGGAAGTTCCAGGCCTGGAACTCGGGTGTAGACTGTGGAGTGATTAAAGGTTTTAAACTGCATGATGTTACACCTCTGCTGCCTTCCACAGGCAGTCAGCTTTGGTTTACACCATCAGATCAGACGAGGAACGCCTATTCTGTAGGGTGACCGTACGTCCTGTTTTTTTCTTTTGTTTTGGGACCCATAAAAATTCTAATTGGCCAAAAAGGCCATTTCTACAGCCATCATTCATTGTGTGCGGATCTGCATTGCTTTGACCTTTTCCTTTAGGTCCCTCCTGCAAAGCTGTCATGTATGTGCAGGGCACGCAGACATTTGACCCACAACGTTTTTTTTAAATGACACATTCGTAAAAAAAACCCCCAAAAAAAACACCCTGCTTTCAACTGCCTTAAGCGCTGACCGACATAAACAGCCAGAGTCAAACTCTGGAATCTCCATTTCAGTGTTAACATCTATCAAAATCTTCATTTTAGTAGCAGAACCAATCAGAATCTCCATTTCAGTGTTAACATCTATCAAAATCTCCATTTTAGTAGCAGAACCAATCAGAATCTCAATTTCAGTGTTAACATCTATCAAAATCTCCATTTTAGTGGCAGAACCAATCAGAATCTCCATTTTAGTAGCAGAACCAATCAGAATCTCCATTTCAGTAGCAGAACCAATCAGAATCTCCATTTCAGTAGCAGAACTAATCAGAATTTCCATTTCAGTAGCAGAACCAATCAGAATCTCCATTTCAGTAGCAGAACCAATCAGAATCTCCATTTCAGTAGCAGAACTAATCAGAATTTCCATTTCAGTAGCAGAACCAATCAGAATCTCCATTTCAGTAGCAGAACTAATCAGAATTTCCATTTCAGTAGCAGAACCAATCAGAATCTCCATTTCAGTAGCAGAACTAATCAGAATCTCCATTTAAATAGCAGAACCAATCAGAATTTCCATTTCAGTGTTAAAATCAATCAAAATCAATTTTAATGTCACACATATCTAAATCTCTATTTTACCGTCAGAACTAATTGAAATCTCCATTTTAGTGTGAGAACCAATCAAAATCTCTATATCAGCGTCAGAGACAATAAAATATCTATATCAGCATCAGAACCAATCAAATCTCCATTTTAGTTTTACAACCAATCAGAATTTCCATTTTGGTGTGAGAACCAATAAAATATCTATATCAGCGTCGGAAAACAATCAGAATCTCCATTTTAGTTTTAGAACCAATCAGAATCTCAATTTTGTTGTGAGATCCAATAAAATATCTATATCAGCTTGAGAACCAATCAAAATCTCCATTTGGGTTTTAGAACCAATCAAAATTACCATTTGAGTGTGAGAACCCATTAAAATCTCTATATCAGCGTCAGAACCAATCAGAATCTGCATTTTCGTTTTAGAACCAATAAAAATCTTAATTTTAGTTTTAGAACCAATCAGAATTTCCATTTTGCTGTGAGATCCAATAAAATATCTATATCAGCCAGAGAACCAATCAAAACCTCTATTTTAGTTTTACAACCAATCAGAATTACCATTTGAGTGTAAGAACCAATTAAAATCTCTATATAAGCGTCATAACCAATCAGAATCTCCATTTTGGTTTTAGAACCAATTAGAATATCCATTTTAGTTTTAGAACCAATTAGAATCTCCATTTTAGCGTGAGAACCAATCAAAGTCTCTATATTCAAGGATTCAAGGATTCAAGGAGACTTTATTGTCATTCGCATCACATGTGGTACATGGGGTGGAATGAAATTGTGGTACCCAAGGACCCAGTTTTACCCAGACAGCAGTACTTAAATAAATAAAATAAACATAAATATATAAAATATATGAAAATAAAATAAACAGGAATGGAGAAGGTAGCAGCAGAGTGTATTAAAGTGACTGGTGTCGTAAAAGTGTCAGTGCAGTAAAAGTGTCAGTGCAGTGGTTCCACTAAGTGGCGTTTAAAAGTCTTACAGCTTCCGGAATGAAGCTGTTCCTCAGTCTGTTCGTTCTACACTTAACGCTCCGCAGCCTCCTGCCTGAGGGGAGCGGGACAAACAGTGAGTGTGCTGGATGAGTGGGGTCCTTCATGATGCAGGTGGCCCTCTTCCTGCATCTGGAGGTGTATATGTCCGTGGTGGTGGGGAGGCTGACTCCGACAGACCTCTGTGCAGCCTTCACCACCCTCTGCAGAGCTTTCCTGTCTGCAGCAGAGCAGCTTCCGTGCCACACGTTGATGCTGGAGCATAGAACGCTCTCCACCACACATCTGTAGAAGGAGGTGAGGACCGAGCTCCCGAGCCCAGCTCGCCTCAACCGCCTGAGGAAGTAGAGCCGCTGATGTGCCTTCCTGACCAGGCTGGAAGTGTTGTTGCTCCAGGTGAGGTTGTTGCTCAGGTGAACACCCAAGTACCTGTAGCTGGAGACCACTTCCACCGCAGACCCTCCGACATGCAGGGGGAGGTGGGCATGTCTGCCCCTTCTGAAGTCCACAATCATCTCCTTTGTCTTCTTTATGTTGATGCAGAGGTTGTTCTTTCTGCACCAACCCTCCAGGTGTTCTACCTCCCGTCTGTAGCCAGACTCATCACTGTTTGTGATGCATCCGACCACTGCCGTGTCGTCCGCAAACTTCACAATATGACAGCCTGGGTGGATGGGTGAGCAGTCATATGTGAGCAGCGTGAACAAAAGGGGGCTCAACACACAGCCCTGAGGGGAGCCAGTGCTGAGGATTGTGGTGGAGGAGGAGAGGTTGTGGATCCTCACAGACTGCGGCCTGTTGGTCAGGAAGTCCAGGACCCAGTTGCAAAGAGAAGAGCGCAGACCAAGTGAGGAGAGCTTATCTGTCAGTGTCTGGGGTATCATGGTGTTAAAGGCGGAAGTGAAGTCCACAAAGAGCATACGGACATAAGAGTCCTTCTGCTCCAGGTGGGTGAGGGCAGTGTGGACCACAGAGGAAATGGCATCGTCTGTGGATCGGTTCCTCCTGTAGGCGTACTGGTGTGGGTCCACAGTGACGTCGATGGTGGCTTTGATGTGGGTCATAACCAGTCTTTCAAAGCATTTAGTGACTATCGGCGTGAGAGCTATCGGCCGGTAGTCATTCAGACCTGTCACTGTGGAGCTCTTGGGGACCGGGATGATGGTGGCGGTCTTCAGGCAGGTGGGAACAGCTGCCTGGGTGAGGGAGACATTGAAAATGTCTGCCAGGACCTCGGAGATCTGATCAGCGCACTCCCGTAGTACTCGTCCGGGTATATTATCCGGACCAGCACTTTTCCGGGGGTTGATCCTCCTGAGGGTCCTCCTTACCTCTGCTGGTGTCACACAGAGGGGTACTTCTCCAGGTGGAGGGGTGAGTCTTTTGCTGGGCGGGGTGTCAGGGTCCTCAAAGCGGGCATAGAATTTGTTGAGAGCCTCGGGCAGGGAGGGGTCTTTGGAACATTGTGCATCTCTGGTTTTATAGTCTGTGATGCACTTAATTCCCCTCCACATGCTCCTAGGATCCTGGGAGGAGAAGTGTCCCTGGATTTTCAGAGCATATGCAGCTTTGGCCCTCTTAACACCTGCGGTCAGCTCTCTTCTAGCCCTCCTGAGTTCCTGTGCGTCGCCAGACCTGAAGGCAGCATCCCTGGCTTTCAGTAGAGAACGCACCTCTCCATTCAGCCAGGGTTTCTGGTTCGGGTAGCAGGTCACTGTCTTTGTGGTGGTGACATCCTCCACACACTTGCTGATGTACCCGAGGACAGCAGATGTGTAATCCTCCAGATCCAGCTCCCCCTCACTCTCAGCAGCCTCCCTAAAGACATGCCAGTCTGTGCAGCCGAAACAGTCCTGCAGCACAGCGTCTGCGTCACCGGGCCACACAGTGATGGTCTTCTGTGTGGGTCTGGAGCGTCGCAGCGGGGGGTGGTATGCAGGGACCAGCATAATGGAGATGTGGTCGGAGAGCCCGAGGTGGGGGTGGGGGACGGCTCTGTACGCGTCTCTGATGTTGGTGTAAACACGGTCGAGTGTGTTGTCTCCCCGTGTTGGAATGTCTATGTGTTGGTAAAACCTCGGCAAAATGTTCGTCAGGTTCACGTGGTTAAAATCCCCCGCCACCACGTAAAACGCCTCCGGATGCTTGTTCTGAAGCGAGCTGATGTTGTCATGTAGCTCTTTCAGTGCGTTGTTAGCATTAGCATCCGGTGCTATGTAAACGGCAATGACGAACACAGCTGTAAACTCCCGAGGCAGATAGTGTGGCCGACACTTCACGGTCAGCTGTTCTGTTGCCTCGGAGCATAGGGCGTTTACCATCACACAGTTTGTGCACCAACCTTTGTTTATGTAGACGCATAAGCCGCCCCCTCGTGCTTTTCCGGACAGCTGGTTGCGGTCCGCGCGGAAGAGCTGCCGGCCGGCGAGCTGGAAGGCTGAGTCCGGCATGCTGTCGTTTAGCCATGTTTCCGTGAGACAGATCACAGCGCAGTTCCTCATCTCATCAGAAACACTCATCCTCAGCCGCAGAAGGTCCAGCTTGTTGTCCAAAGAGCGAACATTGGACAGGAAGAGAGATGGAATCGGGGGTCTGTCGGCGTTAGCCTTGAGCCTGGCTAGCACGCCGGCCCGCTTCCCTCTCTTCAGTCTTCGCCTGCATCGCTTCCTTTTGCCCTTTGTTCGTACCGCTCTGACCCGCCACGCCGGTGTCCGGAGAAGCGTCAGAACAAATCAGAATCTCCATTTTAGTTTTAGAACCAATTAGAATCTCCATTTTAGTGTAAGAACCAATAAAAATTTCCATTTTAGTTTTAGAACCAATCAGAATTTCCATTTTGGTGTGAGATCCAATAAAATATCTATATCAGCTTGAGAACCAATCAAAACCTCCATTTTAGTTTTAGAACCAATCAGAATTACCATTTGAATGTAAGAACCAATTCAAATCTCTATATCAGCATCAGAACCATTCAGAATCTCCATTTTATTTTTAGAACCAATAAAAATCTCTATTTTAGTTTTAGAACCAATCAGAATCTCCATTTCAGCTGGGAGGCGGGGCATTACCCGAACAGTAAAAGCTTTGTGAGCTTGTGTTCAGTGCTAGGAGCCGCAGCTCACTATTCTGGTAAAATACTGTTACTGTGATACACAAACTAACGTACAGTCACTGTTTATGTTACTGGGTGATTTTTCTCAGTGTCAGTTTGAACATTTCTTGCTGCTAACGCTAAATTAAGACGGCTTCCAGACCCGTTGTTCGGTGTCACCTCTTCCTGTAGTTCAGTTTTCTTGTGTGTCTGCTGTTTGAGGCTGAACACAGTGACGTGCAGGTCAAAACAAACGCTGACACTGTTCCTGAACAGATTTAAAGTCATGTTTTTAGCATTTTTAGCTGTTTTTTTTTTTTTGGAGGCAGTAAAAGAGGGAGAGAGAGACCCACTCGGGTACATGCCACTGTCAAATAAAGGTGCTAGTGATCTAGAAGCCCACATAGGCTGTGAAAACAATGTTAAGGGTTAAAAGTTGACTGGGCAGAAATAAGAGTGTATAATTGAAAATGCTGACATTCGTTATGTGTCTGGTTAAAGAGCAGCTACTTACCACCCACTCCATACACACTGCCACAGCGCCACCAATCAATTGAAACCCGCCCCAGTCCCAACCTTCAATGCACTGTGAATGTCCAACTGCCCCAAGTGTCCTCTTATTTGAAAACCAAAATATGGTCACTCTGCCATACAGTCTTAAGATTATTGGCACTTCTCGATGGTTTCTCAAGGGATGCAGATTCTGAGGCTAACGTTCCATGGTCAAAGTTTCACGCAATTAAAACCTTTAAAGTTCTCAAAAAACATTTAACAATTATTAAAACAGGTCTTTTATAAATATGTGTGTATACACTGGCACAAAAGACCTATAACAGGTACAGATGAACCTTCATATTGGCAAATGTTGCTAGTCCTATATGATATACGAGGCCCTGCTTGCAGCAGGTTGCTCTGGCTAACAAGTTCAACCTCCACCAAGACCTCTCACTCTGCTTGTTCCTCACTTTTTGTATCTATAAGTAAACGCTAGGCAATTATTTGCTTTAGAAGTCGCACTTATGCAGCACAGTCTTGAAGAAAAGGCTTGATTTTGCGTCACAGCGCTAGAAAGTGCCTCTACATGGTTAGTTCCAATTGGAAAGGCAGTGCTAGCCAACGCTGTAATAGCAGTATCTAGGCAACTGTGACGCATTTGCAGGAATTAACGGGAAAGGCGTTTGTTGTAAGGTGTACGGTATGAGCGCCTGGGTGGAGAAAACACAACAAGTAAAGCAGCAGGTTGGGCACATAGATGCGGTGAGAGTGCGTCATACGAGCCTTCAGAGAGGAAAAAGGTCACAGCAAGACATACAGGGTTACCCAAGGGCTGCGTGGACTCCTGGACCTCTGAACTTCAGCACTCGTCCGAGATGCGAACTCTTGTGATGTTCTTTTTTTTTTGTGGGTGATTAAGTGAAAACTTGCCCTGCATGCAACTGAGTTCCTCCACACGTTTACAGTATGCTTGCTGTCTGGGGACATGAGGGAAACTTTGCTGCTGGGTTTGATTTAAATCATTCATGAACATGTAGTTGGGTTACTTTGACATGCAAATAACTGTGTGTGTGTGTGTGTGTGTGTGTGTGTGTGTGTAAAAGTGTGTGTGCGTGTGGAAAGAGTGTGGAAGTGCAAAATTGTGCACTGCATGTTAAATTATTGGCTAATGTCATACACCACCACACCAACTTCAGATGATTCTGACTCCTAGCCACCATATAGATAGTGTATGTGTCTCAAAACCTAGTGAGGGTCTACATAGACAGCATTTTACGTCATAGTATGCGCTCCTGATATGTAGGCTGCCCCAATTCTTATATATCTTAAACATGCTGTCTACTGAGAAACCTTATTTAGACCTATTTTAAGGAAGCATAGAACGCTTCCTCAGCCGCTAAGACAATCCCAGGATAACACGCAGGCAAATCTACAAGCAGTGAATTCGTTTTAAAATGTAAGTTATTTCGATTCTCTCTAGTGTTTTAATGTGTTTCTGGTCATAAAATCCCACAAAACAGTATTTTATTAGCAAACGAGTCCTTCACCATTTAGCAGTTTTATACTCGAGCCCGTAGCATTTTTGCTAGCGGATTTTTAAGCCTTGTGCTATTGTTTTGAAAGCTGGCCGGTAGCTTAGCAGCCAGCTAAACCACCGGTCCATGCTGCAGTGGGCGGGAACAAGCCGTGACGCAGTCTCTCTCTAACTAGAGCGTCTCAGTAATCTGTTTTATGAGGAGAGATGAGGAGAGAACGCTGCTACTTAAACAGTACCTACTTAGACAGCTCACTAGGTTTTGAGACACACCCAACATGTCTGGAGCGCATACTATGGCGTAAAATGCTGTCTATCTAGGCAGCTCACAAGGTTTTGAGACACACCCAGTGTTTCTCCAGAAGGCATCTGTTTGGCTGGTTCACGGTTCCTTTGTTAGTATTCATCCAACGTGTTGCTGGTTACCCTCTTCTAATTTGACCTCAGGCTGCTCTAATCATAATGGAATTAATTCTTTCAGAACAAATCCCAATGAAGAGATTGTGTTTGGTGGTCTAGACTTCAGGTAAGTTTCATTTGATCAATGATCTGTCTGTTTGTTTTCTTTCCCATTTAAAGTACTAATACTGCTAATGTTAGACTGACATCAGACTAACATTACAGTAACACTGCACCGGCAGACATCAGGCTACATCTGAATAACTTTATGTAAGTCTTTGTCTAAAATCATTCCTATGTCACTGTAACATCACAGTATTGTCAGACTAATGTTACACTAATGTTACACTAACACAGTAGTAACATCACACTAATATTACATTACCATTACGTCAATGGCAGATCACATAATGCTAAAGTCAAGCTAACATAACACTACCATAATGCTAATGTTACACTAACGTCACACTAACCTCACAAAAAATGTCATACTAACATTAAACTAATGTTGTACTGACATCATACTATTGCCAGTCTAACGACAGCATCGTACAGGCTAACGTCACAAAAACATCAGACCAACATTACACAAACCTTAGGCTAATGCTACACTAGCATCAGAAAAAAAGTCAGACTATTCTCTAACATCAGTCTAACGTCAAGCTATTTGTGTCAGACTACACAAATATTACAGTAACATTACATTATTGTCAGACTGGCATCAGGCTAAAGATCAGGCTAACATAACACCATACCATAATGCTAATATTACACTAACATCACATTAACGTCACACTAACGTAGACTACCATCATAATAATGTCAGACTACCATTACATAAATGTTAGTCTACATCTACTTGCTAGTCACGAACATCAAACTAATGTTACACTAATGTACTTACATAATACTATTGCCAGTCTAACACAACATTAACTTACATGCTAACACAAAAATCACAAAAACATCAGACCTATGTTACGCTGTCCGACATCATGTTTATGTTAGGCTAACATCAAGCTAGCAAAACTAACATTGCATTAACGTCACACTAACATAGACTACCATCATAATGTCAGACTACCATTACATAAATGTTAGTCTACATCTTGCTAGTCAGACATAACACTAACATCAAACTAATGTTACAACAATGTACTAACATCATACTAGTTGCTAGTCTAAGACAACATTAACTTACATGCTAACACAAAAATCACAAAACCATCAGACCTATGTTACACTGTCCATCATGCTAATGTTAGGCTAATGCTACATCAGAAGCAGGTCAGACTACTCTCTAACATCATTTTACCATCAGTCTAACATCAAGCTAGCAAGACTAACATTGCATTACTGTCAGGCTAGCATCAGGCTAAATATAGGCTAACTAATGTCAAACTACCATCATAAAAATGTCAGGCTAACATTCCACTAACATCACTGTCAGACTGTTATCAGGCTACACATAGGCTAGCATAACACCACCATAATACTAATGTTGCACCAACATCACACTGACGGCATGCAGACATCACACTAATGTTAGATTAGCATCACTCTAATGTCAAACTACCATCACAAAATAATGTCAGACTAACATTACATTCACTTTACGTAAGTAAACTACATGATGCTATCAGGTTAACATAACACTAACATAATACTAACATTAAACTAACATCATGCAAATGCCAGCTAACGCATTACTTACTTACATGCTAACATCACAAAAACATCACACCGTCTGACATCATTACACTAACATCTTACTATCTAACATCATACTAACATTAAGCTAATGTCAGACTAACATTATACTAACATCAGACTGGCCTCAGGCTAAAGACAGAATAATGTCACATAAATGTTGGACTAACATCACACTAACACTACCCTACTCTACACTAACATTACATTAATATCAGACTCACTAACGTTACAGCAGCTCTATATAAGTTTCAAACGAATGCTAAAAGTCACCTTCAGCTGTGTGCAGATTAATATGCTTATCTCAGCTACATGCCATCCATATAATGTTCATATCATTCAAAATTAAGTCAGAGAGCAATGCAATCTGAGCAGAAAGCAATCTGAAATAAACCCCCAGATCTCACCAGGAATTCACTGAAGAGGGCTAGATGACATCTCATGGTGTTTAAAGATTTAATTCTAATCAATTATTGAATTGCAGCGCCGGGCCTGGATGCTCATGAGTGGTATTAATTTCATATAGCCTTTCATCACACGAGCGCTGATTTATACTGCCGTGTCTCAGACGTCTAAATTCTCTGCTTGAACTTTGAAGCTTTGAATTCTTCTGTAAATCATAGAATAAACGAAGAAGAAATTAAGAATAGCGGTTTCAATGGCATCCTATTCGACTACTCTGCTTCTGTTCTAGGTGATTCTTTGGCATGAAAATAGCTAATAGCCCATTCATCACTTCTTCAATCTACAGTCTCTGCCCCTTTTCGTCTCTCTCTTTCTCTCCTCTGTCTAAATTTGGCTGATCATGAAGGATGGGCCCGGAGGCCTGTGCCTTAAACAAAATGGCTGCTTCAGCCTCAATTAATCACGGACGGAGGCAGAAAAATCAACTTTCAATTGAAAAAGATCCATGACTCTCCCTTATCTCTCTCTTATTTGACCGATACTGAAGGATCTTTGGGGAAGTTTTTCTCTCATTCACTCTCTTTACTCTGACATTCTTCAAAATACAGGTTTTCTAGTAGGGTATAGAGATTGTATATGTAGAGTATAGAGTGGTATAGAACGTGTTTATGTAGAATATAGAGCATAGAGCAGTATAAAACATGTATATGTATAGCATAGAGTATAGAGTGGTATAAACTTGTATATGTAGAGTACAGAGTGGTATAGAACTTGAATATGTGAAGTATACATTATAGAGTATTATATAACTTGTATATGTAGAGTATTGAGTGGTATAGAACTTGTATATGTAGAGTACAGAGTCGTACAGAACTTGTACATGTAGAGTATAGAGTGGTATAGAACTAGTATATGTAGAGTATAGAGTGGTATAGAACTAGTATATGTAGAGTACAGAGTCGAACAGAACTTGTATATGTAGAGTATAGAGTGGTATAGAACTAGTATATGTAGAGTACAGAGTCGAACAGAACTTGTATATGTAGAGTATAAAGTGGTATAGAACTAGTATATGTAGAGTATAGAGTGGTATAGAACTAGTATATGTAGAGTACAGAGTCGAACAGTATATGTAGAGTATAGAGTGGTATAGAACTAGTATATGTAGAGTACAGAGTCGAACAGAACTTGTATATGTAGAGTATAAAGTGGTATAGAACTAGTATATGTAGAGTATAGAGTGGTATAGAACTAGTATATGTAGAGTACAGAGTCGTATAGAACTTGTATATGTAGAGTATAAAGTGGTATAGAACTAGTATATGTAGAGTATAGAGTGGATTAGAACTTGTATATGTAGAGTACAGAGTCGTACAGAACTAGTATATGTAGAGTACAGAGTCGTACAGAACTTGTATATGTAGAGTACAGAGTCGTACAGAACTTGTATATGTAGAGTACAGAGTAGAACTAGTATAAGTAGAGTGTAGAGTACAGAGTTGTAAAGAACTTGTATATGTAGATTATAGAGTGGTATAGAACTAGTACATGTAATGTATAGAGTATAGAGTGGCATAGAACTTGTATATGTATAGAGTGTAGAGTGGTATAGAACTAGTATATGTAGATTATAGAGTATAGAGTGGCATAGAACTTGTATATGTAGAGTATAGAGTATGGAGTATTATAGAACTTGTATATGTAGAGTATAGAGTATGGAGTATTATAGAACTTGTATATGTAGAGTATAGAGTATAGAGTATTATAGGACTTGTATATGTAGAGTATAGAGTATTATAGAACTTGTATATGTAGAGTATAGAGTATGGAGTATTATAGAACTTGTATATGTAGAGTATAGAGTATGGAGTATTATAGAACTTGTATATGTAGAGTATAGAGTATGGAGTATTATAGAACTTGTATATGAAGAGTATAGAGTATAGAGTATTATAGGACTTGTATATGTAGAGTATAGAGTATGGAGTACTATAGAACTTGTATATGTAGAGTATAAAGTATGGAGTATTATAGAACTTGTATATGTAGAGTATAGAGTATGGAGTATTATAGAACTTGTATATGTAGAGTATAGAGTATGGAGTATTATAGGACTTGTATATGTAGAGTATAGAGTATGGAGTATTATAGAACTTGTATATGTAGAGTATAGAGTATGGAGTACTATAGAACTTGTATATGTAGAGTATAGAGTATGGAGTATTATAGAACTTGTATATGTAGAGTATAGAGTATGGAGTACTATAGAACTTGTATATGTAGAGTATAAAGTATGGAGTATTATAGAACTTGTATATGTAGAGTATAGAGTATGGAGTATTATAGAACTTGTATATGTAGAGTATAGAGTATGGAGTATTATAGGACTTGTATATGTAGAGTATAGAGTATGGAGTATTATAGAACTTGTATATGTAGAGTATAGAGTATGGAGTACTATAGAACTTGTATATGTAGAGTATAGAGTATAGAGTATTATAGAACTTGTATATGTAGAGTATAGAGTATGGAGTATTATAGAACTTGTATATGTAGAGTATAGAGTATGGAGTATTATAGAACTTGTATATGTAGAGTATAGAGTATGGAGTACTATATAACTTGTATATGTAGAGTATAGAGTATGGAGTATTATAGAACTTGTATATGTAGAGTATAGAGTATAGAGTATTATAGGACTTGTATATGTAGAGTATAGAGTATAGAGTGGTATAGAACTTGTATATGTAGAGTATAGAGTATGGAGTATTATAGAACTTGTATATGTAGAGTATAGAGTATTATAGGACTTGTATATGTAGAGTATAGAGTATGGAGTACTATAGAACTTGTATATGTAGAGTATAGAGTATTATAGAACTTGTATATGTAGAGTATAGAGTATAGAGTATTATAGAACTTGTATATGTAGAGTATAGAGTATAGAGTATTATAGAACTTGTATATGTAGAGTATAGAGTATGGAGTACTATAGAACTTGTATATGTAGAGTATGGAGTATAGAGTATTATAGGACTTGTATATGTAGAGTATAGAGTATAGAGTATTATAGAACTTGTATATGTAGAGTATAGAGTATAGAGTATTATAGAACTTGTATATGTAGAGTATAGAGTATAGAGTATTATAGAACTTGTATATGTAGAGTATAGAGTATAGAGTGGTATAGAACTTGTATATGTAGAGTATAGAGTATAGAGTGGTATAGAACTTGTATATGTAGAGTATAGAGTATGGAGTATTATAGAACTTGTATATGTAGAGTATAGAGTATTATAGGACTTGTATATGTAGAGTATAGAGTATGGAGTACTATAGAACTTGTATATGTAGAGTATAGAGTATAGAGTATTATAGAACTTGTATATGTAGAGTATAGAGTATGGAGTACTATAGAACTTGTATATGTAGAGTATAGAGTATAGAGTATTATAGAACTTGTATATGTAGAGTATAGAGTATAGAGTATTATAGAACTTGTATATGTAGAGTATAGAGTATAGAGTATTATAGAACTTGTATATGTAGAGTATAGAGTATGGAGTACTATAGAACTTGTATATGTAGAGTATAGAGTATAGAGTATTATAGAACTTGTATATGTAGAGTATAGAGTATGGAGTATTATAGAACTTGTATATGTAGAGTATAGAGTATGGAGTATTATAGAACTTGTATATGTAGAGTATAGAGTATAGAGTATTATAGGACTTGTATATGTAGAGTATAGAGTATGGAGTATTATAGGATTTGTATATGTAGAGTATAGAGTATAGAGTATTATAGGACTTGTATATGTAGAGTATAGAGTATGGAGTATTATAGGATTTGTATATGTAGAGTATAGAGTATAGAGTATTATAGGACTTGTATATGTAGAGTATAGAGTATAGAGTGGTATAGAACTTGTATATGTAGAGTATAGAGTATGGAGTACTATAGAACTTGTATATGTAGAGTATAGAGTATAGAGTATTATAGAACTTGTATATGTAGAGTATAGAGTATGGAGTATTATAGAACTTGTATATGTAGAGTATAGAGTATAGAGTATTATAGGACTTGTATATGTAGAGTATAGAGTATGGAGTATTATAGGATTTGTATATGTAGAGTATAGAGTATAGAGTATTATAGGACTTGTATATGTAGAGTATAGAGTATGGAGTATTATAGGATTTGTATATGTAGAGTATAGAGTATAGAGTATTATAGGACTTGTATATGTAGAGTATAGAGTATAGAGTATTATAGGACTTGTATATGTAGAGTATAGAGTATGGAGTGTTATAGGATTTGTATATGTAGAGTATAGAGTATTATAGAACTTGTATATGTAGAGTATAGAGTATAGAGTATTATAGGACTTGTATATGTAGAGTATAGAGTATGGAGTATTATAGGATTTGTATATGTAGAGTATAGAGTATAGAGTGGTATAGAACTAGTTTATGTAGAGTATAGAGTTCTTTAAGCTTTAGAAGGGTCTTTACACTCACAGTTCTGTAGGTTTATTTGCCCAGTGGAATCTTTGTTAATAGAACTGCACCCCATTTCTAACGCCTGTATCCACAGCCACTGCTTCATGTGTTGCTCAGCTTGTTTAAGGAGGTACAGCAGTATTTCTGTACACAGTGAACTTACAATCCTGAGGAAAGCTTGCATCAGCAACGCTGTCCTTCTCAATGTACAGCACAATAACTGGATTGGGAGAAAGCCCACTGAAATAAGCCGAACTTACAACAGACAAGCGTGTCCACACAGTTAAACATGGGCCTCGGACTGGCAATCCATTAGAGCCCCACATCCTCCAACGACCTCTACTTCACCCTAAGCAGAAATGATTTGCTGTAGAAGCAAACTGCAGGAAATCCGTGATCCTCTGCCTTTGTAGAAAATATTAGAACAACATAATATAAACTGAAAATGACATGCAGTCAAACTAGCCTTGCGTTAAATAAGCTGTAAAGGTGTTGCAACGTAAAATATGTAAATATGTACATTTTCATGCTAATGTGCAGAAAAAGTCCTACCAATTCATTACACACCAAAATTTTTAAAATTTTCTTGAAAACTCTGACCAGATCACTACATACCAAGTCACTTAAGTCATACAAAGTTCATGTTGATTTATTATGTCATAGTTATGACCAACCTTTTCCAGAAAAAGTGCTGCTGATTCAGTATTTACCAAAAAGTTCATTCAATTCTAAAAAATATTCAAACTTTCCTAGAAAATGTAATACATACCAAGTTATGTAACATTTCCTAGAGCACTCTAAAAAGTCTAGCAATTGATTGACTTTCCTAGGAGATTACCATTCATTTATTTCATTTTCAGTTTATTTAACACCCAAAAACATCTAACCAATTCATTACATACCAAAAGTTTTAAGCAAGAACATTCCTGACATTTATTATATACCAAAATGTTTTTGATACTCTCAGAAAATTCCTTCACCACATGTTTAGTTATTCAGTTTTTTCTTAGAAAATACCATCACTTAAAATTTCCTAGAAAATTCACATAATTTCACAGCATGTTAAAAGTTATGCAACGTGTGTCCTGGAATATTTTTTCCAGCTTTTCTATTTCATAAAATTCTATCCATAGCAGGTTTTTCAGCACATTGGCAGCTTTAACCATGTTCTGCTGGCGCTATACTGCAAGTGAAGACCATTGAAGCTGAGAAAAAAACGAACAATGCTTTTGGATGGCGAGCGGTTGGTTCCACGGCCTGTTTGCTGCGTCTTTGTAAGAAGAAAATAGATTTATGAAACGCTACCCACACACATATACAGTGTTGGAGGCAGACACTTAAAGCGAAGCACTGAGGCGATGTTTAGTGACAGCCAGCGTGTGAATGGCTAAATAGGCAGATTCCTACAGGAGGTGGACGCACACCAAGGCCTTACCGACGCGCTGTTGTCTGAAAATGGAAAAAAAAACTGACAATAAAAAAAATGGAGGAACATAAAAAAAAACAAAAACCTCAGTACAAAGCATGTAAAAGTTTGTGGGTGGGTGAATGTGCACCTGTCAATTCAAACATTACGTCGACTAACAACAGTCTGACAGAAATCACCCTAATCATGGCAGCTCATGCTCAGGCAACTTTTTTTGACATTTTCTTTTATTACATATCATCACTGTCCAAAGAAAAACAAGTATCTACAAAATGGTAACTTTACAGGAGAGACCAAAAACTTACTTTACTTTTAATGTTAGTCAATGAAACCAGAATTCTTTCCTAGTTATTTTGGAGAACTTCTATAGGTCTATTCATCCTGAAATTCAGGATATTCACACAATGTAAATAGCTACCGCTGCATTCATACGATGAAGAAATAAAAAATTGATTATATATATATATATATATATATATATATATATATATATATATATATATATATATATATATATATATATATATATATCTCATTTTAAAACATGGTCAAAGGTTCTAAACAGTACTAAAATGTTTGGCTGGTAGTGGTCTATCACTGTTGACCGGTAGTGTTCTTAAACCCGGTAGTGTAGTGTGTGTGTGTGTATATATATATTCTTTAGTTTGCTTATATATATATAGTCGCTGTCCTATGAAA
Organism: Megaleporinus macrocephalus; assembly: GCA_021613375.1. NCBI lineage: Eukaryota > Metazoa > Chordata > Actinopteri > Characiformes > Anostomidae > Megaleporinus > Megaleporinus macrocephalus. The sequence continues at coordinate 28,860,397 of CM038722.1, forward strand.
AACATCTCCATTTTTGATTTCATTTTCATTTTTGACATCACTTAAATGCAGCATCTTCCGTTTATATTGTGTGAAAGTTTCATGATGAATGCACCAATAAAAATGCTTCTAAATAGCTTAGGAAAAATCTGTTTCCACTGACACTAAAAGTAAAGACTTTCTGCTGTAAAGGTGCCAATTTAGGGATATTTGTTTTTTTTTATTAGAGAGCGACTATATATATATATATATATATATATATATATATATATATATATATATATATATATATATAGTATGTATGTCACACAGGAACTCTTCAGCTTCTGGGCTAATTAGGCTAGCTGTAAGCGCATAAGACAGATGGCCTTTCACTTAGTGATAAATGACCTCCTATGTATATAATCCCTTTAAGAGTCTCATAAAGAGGCTACATCTATAATGCAGTAACACAGTCTCAGTCTTGTCCAGACTTGGCCTGCTTTTAACACACTGGGCCAGATTCTGCTGGCTGCCAAAGCTATCCTGCCGCTAGACCACGCGTCTTGGCAAAAGCTACTTATTAAAACAATAGTTTGGCAAAACATCTAAATCCTTGCCCAAGATGTAGCTGATTAGCCAAGATATGTTTGGTGTCTTCAGTTCGCATCTGTAATTTCGCACTGGAGATACAAGACTACCGGAAGTTAATTAACTTCTCCTATAAAAAATTCAAACTAAATCATTACATACCAAGTCACTTAACCTTTCTTAGAAAATACATATCAATTCATTACATACCACAAGTTTTGCAAGCCTTTCAAGAAAATTCCACTATTATTACCATTTTATTACATGTAAAAGTGTGTAGAACACACCTGCAAACTTGTCCCTGGGAAAATATCCTAGCCATTTATTATATTTCAAAAGCTACTTGGCATTTCTAGAAAATTCTTTAGTTTGCTTCCTGAATTTTGCGCTAGAGCCAATATAGCTAACAAGTACACTAGAAATTGGCACTGTGCAATTGGCATGATTAAATCATCACACACTTTTCTCGAACCATGTATGACATTGTATGATTCTATCTATTATCTAATAAAAAAAAACAACAAAAAAAACTAATTCAGGCTTTTAGCTGCTAATTCAGTTTATACTGATTTTATTTCTTTGAAATATACTTTTATTCAGTACGTCTTGGCTGATAATATACATTTGGGGTAAGGAAAGGATTGTGCAAACCAGATTTTTCAACAAACTACTACAAAACCATATAAAAATATAATTATATTATATTATATTATATTATATTATATTATATTATATTATATTATATTATATGAATGACAGATCATGAATTACATCTTAATGTCACATAAGTACTCTATGGAGGGTACGTTGTTGGATCACCGCCTGCTGTTTCCACTCAAAAGGTAAGTTAACAATAAGAATGGAGGTGCTGCACATAACCAGTTGTACACACCATAATGTCACGCCATCCCCATTTACAGTTATACTTCATATTGATTTTGATTTTACTACAAAGGCTTAATTTTAGCATTGTAGTACTGATTCTATGACCGCATGCACTTTGTTAACTGGGGCTAAGAGAAGATCTTACCCGCATATCATAAAGAAACACTGATAAGGTTGGCCACATGTTCAACACTGAATACAGACACGATGGTAAGGATGAAGTAAAGTCTAGTTTGTACAGTATACTGTATGATGCTGCTGCTGTTGCTGAAATGCCAGCTTTATAAGAAAAGCAAGAAACGTTAAAATGTTAAGATTAAATTCTAATTCATGCTGGACCATTCTTGGTCTATTCATCTTAAAATGTTTACACACTTCACAAGTTTTCGACTGGTGTATTCTAATAAAAACCAGTATCATACAAGTTTTTCATATACTAGATAATATATTTAAAGTCCAATCACTTAAACCTTTTACTGGCCATTCTGTCATTGGCCCATTATCTGAGACGCGGTGGAAAAATACTGGGAGAAAACTAATATGTGAGCATTTATCTTTCACCAAAAAAGCTTCTAGACCACTGCCAGGTTATTAGGAAAGTTCCTAGTGGAAAAAAACGTCTACGTGTGGTCAAGGCAACTCGAAGAAAAATACATGGGTTGTGCTTCTTATTTTGCTTTATCAAGCCAATGAAAGACGAGGAGCTGAGAGAATGTGCCAGGGGTAGAGCAGTAACAACAAAGTCAAGGCTGATTAAGTCTGTGGAACTACCAATAGATCCTTTCCATGGTTTCAGTGCATACCTTTCCTCCAAAGATCATTTCTGGGAGGTTTGTGATATGAGAAGGCAGGTCGAACAGCATTATGGGGACCAAGCTGCTGAAGTTACTAGTGCTGTCACGATTGCTTGATTAAATGTTCTTCAAAAATGAAGCTTTTTGGAGCATAAAGGCATTTCTAAAACATTTTTTTACTGCTGGTCTCTTGTCTCGGTGTGAACTGTATTGTGAGTTTTCACTTATTTTCTTTTGCTCTGCATTGCTCACTAACAGCTCAACAAACACTGTGTTCTAGTTTATTTGAGTTCATTTACAGTTAAAAACTACATTTGATTTGCCATAAAAATTAAAATCCTTGTTTAAATACATTGTAAAAAATAGAATTTACAATAGTGTAATGTCTGAAGCTTGTTACTCATATTTACACAGAGTTATGGTCATCCAAATTTCTTCCTCAGACCTCCCTTATTAAGCAAATTAACGTTTTTTGTAAACTTACAGCAATATATATAAATCTCTTAAAAAATATTTTTTTAGGATTCCTTAGTAAAAACGATGGTCTATATAGAACCTTCGCAAAAAAAAGCTTGACATCATTAACAAAAGCAGAACCATTAACTAAAAAGGTTCTTGTAGAACCATATATATAACATATTCTCTATCAAGCTGACACAGTTTCTGTGAGAGCATGCAAATGGTTACTGTAGTATCTGTATAGATCCAATGTCTTTTTAAAAAGTGTATAACAATATCATATACTCTATATACACTACTGTGTCTTGGGCAACAAAGCTTGCTGTTTAAAAGTCTTAGAACAGATAATAAATAATCATACATACAATACAAAGTAACATGAATATGTTATTGTGAAAGAAGTAGATCATATCTTGAGCTCCAGTTTGAAGAACAAAGTGTAGCTCTAGATTTCTCCTGGACGCCCCAGACATTGTATGAATGTATTCAGTTCCTTCAGCAGTAATCTTGATTTAGCTTAATGAAGTACTGAGCAGTCAAAGCAGGTATTAGATGAGAACTGTAAATAATACTGGGTTGTTTCCACAAGGAGAAGCTTGGAAAGGGTTAAATAAACACACTGATGTATGTAAAAGCTCTACTTACTGTATTGTTAATATTACAGTATTTTAAAATTGTGTGTTGAATTGCTGAGTAAATAAATGCGTCTTGTCTGGAAAACTTTTAAATATAATATTGTGAAGGTCAGAAAGTAGCCACAGTGTTCCTTCTACATTTTTCAGGACATTTTTCAGGACTACACTGAGATACTTCCATTTCTGTAATATATATGAACCAAATTATTATTACACACAGGTACTTTTATATGTAATACAAATGTGACATATTATTATTATTCCATATTGGTACTTGCATATACACAAGTCAAATCAGGTATTAGATAAGAACTAAAAGTAATACTAGGTTACCACAAGGAAAAGCTTGGAAAGGGTTAAATAAACACACTGACCACCGCTTACTGTATTAATACTATTTGAATATTTAAAAAAATAAAGTGCTTTGCTGGAGATATTACAGTTTCTGCTTTGAAAAAGTTGGGTTTTTAATATAATACTCTCCCCAAGTGCCTTAAACTTTTACACACAGTCCTATAGTTTAAATATTTTTGACAACACATTTGAATGTATCAGCTTGGTGGTAAAGTAGATACAGTAGTAGTACTCTCTGTTAAGAAGACGGTGCCGTGTTCACCTCTAATCTGACACACATTAGCCAGATAAAAGTCACCTGGTATGTATTAACCATCAAACTAATGAGTACATTATCAGATCACTACTATAATGGATAGTGGCAGCCCTGGATTAGCATTCCACACCCGAGCTCACGTTTCAATCTGCTGAAATGAAGATAAGCGTGAGCGATCGCCGTCCCAAATCGCCAAGGCCGTTGGAATAAAAAAGGAAGACGGACGAGTGTGTACTTTGAGAAAGATAGATAGACCTGGCAGAGCCGTTTGACAGATGAGTGTTGATGTTAGCGCTGCTGTTTGAGCCCGAAGCCAGCAGAAGCATAGCGGAGGCAGCAGGCGTCCAGAATTGTTTTCGGTAATGACCGGTGGAGCTGCGGAAAACTTCTGCATTGGGCCTAACGCGAAGGAAAGAACTTCCAGCTAGACAAACAAAACTCAGCATGATGGGTTTCACACCCTGAAATGAAATTTCAGCACTAATCGTTGTCCACTGATTCATTCCTGGCAGCTGCGGAAGACAGTACCGCAGGATATTAGGTGCTGGGCTTTCCAAACTTTACTGAAATGAGACGATTTTTTGGGTCCACATCACATTTGATTCCATGTAACAAGATAACCTTATACATTTTCAAGTTCCAGGTTAATTACACATCCATCCATCCATCATTGCATGGCTGACACACACTCATACCTACTGGCAATTTAGAGTGACCAATCAACGTGCATGTGTTTGGACTAGGGCTGGGCGATATATCGAGTTTTTAAGAAATATCGATATATTTTTATATGAGATATAAGATGAGACAATATCTTTATATCGATATAGTCCGTGTTGCCCTGCAATTATCTTTGTAGGTCCACCAGTTCGCTCTTCTCTTCTCCAGTTGGTCTCAACTTTACACTGCCCCGCCTCTCTCCCTCACAAAACTCGCAGCATGAACACGAATACACAAACGAAAGAAGCTATTGAAGAGGAGCCGGTTAGTAAAAAGAAAAACAATGCCTGTAAAAAGTTGGGCTGAGTATCGAAATTCGATAGCAAAAACCGACCGAAACATCTTGGTACTACAGAGTAGTCAAGTCAAGTCAAGTGGGTTTTATTGTCATTTCAACTACATACAGAGTACACAGTGAAACGAGACAACGTTCCTCCAGGACCATGGTGCAACATAGACAGTGCATACAAGACACAAGTGCAATACAAACAAACAAGTGCAGACAGACAACACAACACAACACAGTACAGACAGAGAATAATAAATAATTGCCGGTAGTGTGCAAATTGTGCAATGTGTAATAAATAGAGTCCAGTAAGGTAGTAAAGTTATTAGTGCAATGCTTTGTGCAAAAATGCTTCCCTTTTTTATCTGGGGTAAATGGTTGGAGAGAGAGAGAGAGAGAGAGAGAGAGAGAGTGTACATGTACCAGAAAGATATCAGTTCAGACGTTGAGTTGTGTTGAGAAGTCTGATGGCTTGGGGGAAGAAGCTGTTGCAGAGCCTGGTCGTGCTGGACCGGATTACCAAAAAGTGTAAAGAAATAATTTGGTGCCTATTTTCGGTACTTTGTGTAAAACATAAAATAAAAAATTAAAAAGCGAAACATGGAGAGCACACACAGAGCTAGTTGAACATGTTGAGGCGCTCGAAAGTTTGGCTTTACTTCAAAACAGTCTGTCTGAGAGCAGCTACAGCAAGTGCTTCACAATAGTGGCTTCCAGAAAGGCTAATACATCTAATCTGATTAAACATCTGATTACACATAGAATTAATCTTTGTCAAGAAAACTGCAGAATTTGAGACTGCGTGAAGAACAGCAGCAGTACAGCGCTGCCGGAGACGCGAGAATCTGAGCTAAATACGCTAAACGGCTATTTCCAGTGTTAAAATATCATCAGGCAGGTTAACAGTTCACTGAGCTGATTTCTTGCTTTACCAGAGGAACTAACACTCTTACTGCCGTCTGTTAGCGCTGAACAGCAGTTATCATTCAGCTAACGTTAGCACAACACCAGCACGTATTAGCTAGTTTGCTAGCGACATGGCTAACACTCAGTCGCTGTATGAATATACCTGTAATGCTGTTAGATATCATTTGTGTTCTGTAAGTAAGACATGAACTAACAGTTACTTAAATCGATTTCACAGAGAAGCAACTCCTTTCACTGTAGCAGAAAAGCTGAGTATGTCGGCTGAGAGAAAAGATGAACGCCACAGAGTTCTAATGTTTGTTCTTAATAAAGCATCACAAAGATTCTCATTGTTTGAACAAGATCCAACTAAAAAAATAGCCTTTTATTTTTGTTATCGGTATCATATTGTATTGTTATCGTACTGGTATCACAAATTTTCCTGTGTGACATTTGGGACATCTAGCTTTGACGCAGAGGGGCCTTTTTGTTATCACCCTATGGGAAGAAAAATTATCGAGATATGTATCATATAATCGCTATTCAGCTAAAAATATTGAAATATTATTTTAGGTCCATATCACCCAGCACTAGTTTGGACTGTGGGAGGAACCCGGAGTACCCGGAGAAAACCACTTAAGCACGGGGAGAACGTGTAGCTCTACACAGAACAACCCGGACCGGGAATCCAACCCAGATCGTCTTGCTGTGAGGCAACAGTGCTAACCAGTACACCACCATACTAACCACTACACCACCGTACTAACCACTACACCACCGTACTAACCACTACACCACCATACTAACCACTACACCACCGTACTAACCACTACACCACCGTACTAACCACTACACCACCATACTGACCACTACACCACCATACTAACCACTACACCACCATACTAACCACTACACCACCATACTAACCACTACACCACCGTACTAACCACTACACCACCATACTGACCACTACACCACCATACTAACCACTACACCACCGTACTAACCACTACACCACCGTACTGACCACTACACCACCGTACTAACCACTACACCACCATACTAACCACTACACCACCATACTAACCACTACACCACCATACTAACCACTACACCACCGTACTAACCACTACACCACCGTACTAACCTCTACACCACCGTACTAACCACTACACCACTATACTAACCTCTACACCACCATACTAACCACTACACCACCATACTAACCACTACACCACTATACTAACCTCTACACCACCATACTAACCACTACACCACCATACTAACCACTACACCACCATACTAACCACTACACCACCATACTAACCACTACACCACCGTACTAACCACTACACCACCATACTAACCACTACACCACCCTACCGCCTAATTATATATTCAATTTAATTATACATTTAATTCAAATGTAATTACAATCTAATTACATTTAGCAAAACTTTCTCCAGTTGTTCAGTTTTTGAGTTTAGTTAAACGTACCGGCCGACCTTTTCATCGCATGTAAATTTAAAAAAAAATAAAAAAACTCAACTAAAAAAATGGCCTGAAATTATTTGGAAAGAAGTCTTGTTCCATTGACTTACATTAAAAGTAAAGTTATTCTTTCACTGTGCTTTCAAAGGCAGACTGAGAGATTACAATGTTCAGCACCTGCTTTCTTAAAACAGATGGTTCTTCCAGTGTTCTTTAGTGAAAGCAGTTTTGGCTCGACCCGCACTCGTCTGTTTTTTTCCATCCCTCTTTTTCACCCACAGAGTCCTAATCATTTTCAAATGCCTTTTAGTTTCATTTAACTTACAGCCACCAAACTGCATGTACTCACTCAGGACAGATCCCCAGACCTCAATCCACAGACATACCCACCTGCACTCCTCTCTCTGTCATTTACTCATCCCTCGTTCCTCCCATAGAGTCCAATTCATTTTCAACCAAATCTAGTTACGGCTTGTAAAACCTTTGAAAGAACCACCCTCTACTATGCCGACCTCCAAGCAATACCTTAGCAAGCACCTGGGATACCATTGCAACAGCATAGAGACCCCTTAGCGACCGTTGTCAAGCTGCTCACGCTGCACAACCACCCTACAGATCTTTGTTTTTGCTAAACTAAATATAAGCAAGAGTCATTGTATCACAGTCATTGTATGTGTGCGTATGAAGTGCTGTGTGCAGCTCTAACAACAAAGTCGTTCATTCAGACGGGGTCTTAAGTGGCGGTGGTGAGAAAGAGGAGCCAGAGGAATGAACAGAGAGGGATGGAAAGATGATATAAATCTTGAGGTGAAAATTTAGAAACACGTGGGGACTTGGGCTCCAAGCCCGCTGGTTGGAGTGTGAGAGAGATATTTTTCTTCCATTAGTGGCTATACACTTGCACTCACACACACACACACACTCAGACACACACACACATGCACGGAGAACGCATTCGCTCACATCTTTAGTTAATTTACTAATCATATCATAATGGGACAAGGCCTGGTCGTAATTCACTCACAAGGCCGCATATCAGCACTGGAAACAGAAACAGAGCACGACTGTTTGCCAACAGAAGCATATGATCCTTGCGGACGAGGGAACAGAGGTGATAACGTGTCAGAATAAACGGCTGCGCTTACGACAACGCACTTATGGTTTCATTTATTAGGTGTGAAGACCATCAACTGAATTCTTAGAAACGATATCCTTAACACTTTATGACCTTTCATCAGTTCTATATTCTGATCAGCTGAGAAACGATTGACGTCACTGAGAAACGCTCACTCTTACACTAATCTCTCTGTCCTAACACCTGATTGGCTGTGCTATATTTAAAGCTGCACTAAAATATCGCCGCTGTCCAATGAAAAACGTGTATCTACATTTTTGTCGATTTTGAGTTTTCTACATCATTTGAACAAGCCAGTGGTTGTTTACATTGTGTGAAAATTTCATGATGAATGAACAAATAGAGGTGCTCCAAAATAGCTTGGAAAAAATTCTGGTTCCATTGACTTCTATTGAAAGTAAAGTATGCTTTTGGTCTCTCCTGTAAAGTTGCAATTTTAAAGATATGGACAGCTCCAGCTACAGCAATGGACAGCTCCAGCGCTGGAATATGATTGGCCAGGTCTGTTTGAAGCCGTTATAAAATATTTACTATAAAATAGACAGTTCCAATTCTAAAATCCGACTGACTGAGCCAAGAGTATTTATTAAATATTAATTATAAAACTGATATTTTTGGTTGGCTGAACTATATTTAGCCATGAGAAATGCTCATTGTAAAACAAACCTCTGCTCTGAAATTTGATTGGCTGAGCCAAATTTGGAGACATTTTAAAATATTTACTGTAAAATGGCTAATTAGTGTTCCAAAATCTGATTGGCTGAGTTAAATCTCAAGTCATTATAAAATATTAATTATGAAAAAGATTGTTTTGGTTTGAAAATAAAATCAGCCGACACTCATATTGAATCAAATTTTTTGGTTCTAAAACCTGATTGGCTCATCATAGAGCTCATGGTTATAGAACTCATTCCGAGTCACTTACAATGACACACATTCGACTGAACACATCAACTAAACAGATGCTAACTTTTATAATTTAATAATTAGTAAACTGAAGATATAAACAGTTAAGTCACATTATTATGACCACTTCCTATTTTTGACGCCTCATAGATGGCAGCTTATGGTCTGGGGAATGTTTTTGTGGCCCCACTCATCCATGTGGAATCCATCCTTGCAGATCACGTACACCATACATGCTGATGGTCTTTTCTGGGGCAGATGGGATCTTCCAGCAAGACAGTGCGACACATAACATGACTAGAAATGTCCCACATTGGTTGGAAGAGCTGACCAAGTACTGCTCTGGACCCCTAATTCCCCAGACATGAGCCCTACTAAGCAATTGTGGGACCACCTGGATTGTTGTGTTCACTCTATGAATCCTCCCACAGTTGCACTCTCCAGCAGTTGTGAAATGCACTGCATTTAGCATGGCTCCAGATACCTGTGACAACCTGCCAGGACCTTATTGAGTCTCCCAGTCCGTCGAGCTGTTGTCTGTGCTGCACACAGCGGCTACTCTGGATATTAGATGGCGGTCATAATAATGTGACTCGACTCGATGTTATAATAGACAACAGAAACTAAGAACTAAGAGAGGTTTAGAGGATATACTCACAAAAAATACTACTTCTAATGTTAGTTGTTAGCACAGAAAAGAGTCTGAGCTCGGAGTGATTCAGATGTTACAGCCTCCTCTGACTGCCTTTAATATTGCACGCTGTTGTTGCTGTTGCCACAGGCTGAAGAAACTGCGTTGCGACTACTCAAATCCGAACATTGAGATTGGCTGCAGATGGTCTTTAGTATTCAGCCCTGACCCGACCTTGACCCCAGCATTATTATTCCTATCCGTGTGGGTAGAAGGAGTTGAGTGAGTGTAGCTGCATCCTGACAGAACAAGACTTATAGCTGACATAGTAAAAGTGGGAGAAAGTAAGGATGATAAGCAGATGCATGATGAAGCTCACAGATAGCTCTGGAGTAATTTGAAAGAAACTAGTGGAGAAACACAGGAGAAGGTCTAGATTCTAAACTTTCAATCCAAGCCACATTCGTTGGATATTGTGTTATAATTGAAACTTGATAAAAAGTTGTTGTTTTATTGTTTAAATTAGCTAAAACCTGTCAATACAGATTCAATAGTTACATCAATTCTTGATAAAACTATGCAAATGATTGTGTAATTGCCAGACATGGGGCCAAGTCACTAAGGGTGTTTTCACACCAGCAGTAGTCAGTCTAGTTAAAGACTCTGGTTCGTTTGCACTCTTGGTGCGGTTCGTTTTGGCAGGTGTGAAAACAGTAATCACACTCGAGAGGAGGTGGTCTTGGTCCGGTTCCAAACGAACTCTGGAGCGATTCGTTTGTGGTGAGAACGTGATCTGACCTCGATCCAACCCAAGTATTAGATGTACTCCTCAAGTTTGATCTAAACATCTCCTGCAGCCAGGTGTGCTCTGGGTTATAGGATGCGGCAGACGGCGTAAACAGAGAACTGGAGAACTGTAGCAGCTAACAGGTCGAGGACAATAGAGCGAGGTCTCTCTTGCACTAGCAGTGAGGGACGTTGTCTACCTGATATTTGAAGTGAACTGGGTGTTCTGCAGGTGGACTGTAGTTTGGTACATTGCCCAGGTTATTATTACAGCTATGAACAGATGCTGTCTCTTCTCCACGCCAGATAGCTCTGACCAATCAGAGGAGACGACGTGCTCACGTGGTTTGTTGGGGTGCATTTTGGTGCGTAAGTGTGAAAACAAACCTAACCAAGGAGGAAACACTCAAAGTAAACAAACTCATTAACCGATCCGGTCCAGTGAAACAAACTACAGGTGTGAAAACTCCCTAAGTTGCAAGTAACAAGTAAGTCTCAAGTCTTGACAATCAAGTCTCGAGTCAAGTCCCAAGTCAATACAAGGAAGTCTACAGTCAAGTCTTAAACTTCGAGTCCTAGTCAAGTCACCAGATGTAACACCAATTCAGTATTTAAAACAATTGATGCAGTTGATTAGTAGTATATTAAACTAACATTAATATAACATTAACATTTTTAAAGTTTGTATTATAACAAAAATAACTAATATAATTAGATCATTTCAAGCAGTTCTAATCACCAATCACCTCATTACCAGTCCAATCACCTCATTACCAGTCCATTACCAGTTAAAACAGGTGTTGAAGCAGAAAACCACTAAAATGTGAGGCAGTGGGCCTTGAAGGCCGAGGCTGAGAAACACTGCACTGTATGGAAGTATCAGTACATATTACACCTACAGGAATTTTAATAATCACATTCTAAACCCATAAGCATTAATATCTGGACGGGTCTTTCAGTTCTAACAGCATGTGTGACTCTGCAGTAGCTCTGCATGTACTGATCAGTCTTCAGCACTTCTTCTGCACTACTTGAACACCTCCTGTCTGAGATGCTGAGCTTCCTAAATGCTTTAATGTTTCAGTAAAGTTCTCAGTGGACGGTGGAAGATCTAGGAGGGATGAACAGAGGCAGAGAGCTTCCTTCACATTAGCTGCTGTTTATCATTATGTCGCTAAGTTTTCTAGCTTGTTAGCCAGCTAGCTAGCTAACTGCTATATGTGAAATACACATAACAGAGACTTACTGACTTACTGATCTTTGTAGGGATTATTTTCTGGAGCATGTAGTTCCACGTCTCCAGACAAATTCAACACTGGTGCCCCCCCAAAGCTTCCTGTGATTGGCTGCAAAACTTCACTTGTTGCTAGGTTGCCTAGCGTTACAGCACCATTTAATACAAACTGATGAGTTATGTTATTCAGTTTTCCTTATTTACTATGTTAAAATAGGGTGGCCAGTCTTTCAAGTCTTAAAGCTCAAGTCCAATTCCAAGTCCTAGTCAGTAAAGGTAAAGTCTAAGTCAAGCCACAAGTCTTTAGTGATGTTGTCAAGTCAAGTCACAAGTCATCAGCTTAGTTACTCGAGTTGGACTCTAGTCCAAGTCATGTGACTTGGTAATTGCCATTAAATAGTGAAGGGAAACAAGTGTAATAACTAGAGCTGGTAAAAGATACAGTATTGGGTATCTGGGTGATATTCTTTGGTAACATTAATTGATTTAAACCGGTAAAAATGACTAAGGAGTCCAATTTAAAAGTGAATCTTGCCTATTTAATATAAAAACAAAACCAAGAGCTAGACACCAAGATAGAGATCTCAGTTCGGGACTGAAGGGCAAACTGAAACTGTGTTCTAGGTGTAATATTTAAAAAAAATACATAACAAAAATAAGAAGAAGTGCGAAATAAAGAACAGGGATATGAAACAAGCTGACTATAACAATCACTGAAAGAAAATTTGATATCACCATGTCATACCTATACAGCTAAAGGCAACAGAGCATCAGTTAATGTTGTGAGTATATGATCATTGGCTGGGTGACGAGCTGAATACACTACTATGCACAAGTCTTAGGCACCTAAGCTGATTGGTTTAAAGCTTTTATCTTGGCAATGAGAGTATCTTCACCTGTAAGCAAAAAAATACCACTAGAACAGATGTAAATAAGGCAGTTACACAATCATTTGCATAGTTATATCAAGAATTGTATCAAGAATGTCTTCAGAGGCGCCTACTGTATTGACAGGTTTAAGCTGATTTAATGACAAAAAAAGAGCAAAACACACTGCAAATTTATATTCTGCACAATAAAACAACAACTTTTTATCAAGTTTTAATCATAACACAATATCCAACCTGAAAGTGGTTTGGATTGAAAGTTCAGAATCTAGACCTTCTCCAGTGTACGCACAACAAATACCATTAGAACAAATGTAAATAAGCATGAATACAATACAAAATAACATAAATATCTTATTGTGAAAGAAGTAGATCATATCTTGAGCTCCAGTTTGAAGAACAAAATGTAGTTCTAGATTTCTCCTGGACGCCCCAGACATTGTATGAATGTATTCAGTTCCTTCAGCAGCAATCTTGATTTAGCTTAATGAAGTACTGAGCAGTCAAAGCAGGTATTAGATGAGAACTGTAAATAATACTGGGTTGTTTCCACAAGGAGAAGCTTGGAAAGGTTAAATAAACACACTGACGTATGTAAAACTATTACTTACTGTATTAATATTGTTTAAATATATATATATATATATATATATATATATATATATATATATATATATATATATATATATATAAAGTGTTTGACTGAGCAAATATATATCTTAAATAATATATTTTTGTATATAATATAATATAGTATGTGTCTAAAACAGTACTGTATATTTACAGTACTAAACAGTATCTATTGTGACTGGCTAAATTGGTCATACGGCCCACACAGAGCATGACAACAAATAAAAGAACAGCACCACATTGAGGTGTTAACTAAGATCTGCTAATATAATAAATCAATGTGTGCAAAATAGAGAAGATCAAAGATTTTACCACACGTTTCTCACTCGCTGGATCAGTGAAGCAGTTTATCACAGCAGGCTGTACTAATGACTGGATGCAGCACTATCAGACACTTCCAGCTGACCAGTAACTGCTCTGTTGACCAATGTTCGCCATAAGCGTAATCGTTCTCAGAGAGCAGGTGAGGCTGGTTTCTTTTCTGGGTGACTGCTTCATTGATCTTGGTTCACTGTCTCACTTTGCATAACTGAGGTAGCCTAGCTTTAAACTGTGGTAGCTCTGGTCACCTCTGGTCTAGACACCAACATAGAGATCTCAGTTCGGGCCTGAAGGGCAAATGAGCACTGGAACTGTAGCAGGTGTTGTATGTGTAGTATTAAAAACACATAGGAAAATAATAAGAAGTGAGAAATAAAGGGATATGAAACAAGCTGACTATAACAACCACTGAACTTCATCATTATGTTTCAGTGAAGGATCTGATATCACCATGTCATACCCATATAGCTACAGGTAACCTACTGTGTAAAAGTTTTAGGCACCTACAACTTGTACTTGTACTCACTTGGATTCAGGTACACATACTTCAGTAAAATACTGCTGGAGGTGTACTCTGCAGAGTATTTTATAACAGTAATACTTTAACTTCTACTCAAGTGTGTTCAGCAGTAAAGAAGTCTACTCACATTTTCAGTCATTGATATTTACTCATTTCTTTTTTGTGTTTCATTTTAAGTTGTGATGAAAACCAGTACTGCTTTGTGATTTGTCACATCTCTAGAAGTGTAGCGTTTTTTTTTAGACCAAAACAATAAACAAATAGAGCAGAAAAAAATCAGCTTCTGTGCTGATATAGATGTTGAATTGACTAAGATGTTCCACTGCAGTTGCTCTGTTTTACCTTTAAAAATTTAGTGTCCAGGTTGACTTTATATTTTAAGTTATTTGAACTTGAAATAATATGTTTCGGGGCTGAAAACTAAATAATTCTTGTTGTTCTGCTGGGTGACCGGAAGGTTGCCAATTTGATCCCCTGGCCCAACAGCACACGACTGAAGTGCCCTTGAGCAAGACACCTTACCCCCAACTGCTCCCCAGGCGCTGTGCATAGAGTTTTCCCACTGCTTCGGGCAAGTGTGCTCACTGCCCCCTAGTGTGTGTGTTCACTAGGGTGTGTGTATGAATGTGTTTCACTGCACAGATGGGTTAAAAGCGGATGTCAGATTCTGCCGTATGCTTCTCAGTTCTGTTCATTTACAATTTAAAATTCAATTGCCTTCGAATTTGAAGGCAGCAAGAACATCAACTTCTTAAAATTAAATCAGCTTTCTTTTTTAATGCTGCACTTTAGTTTTTTTGATCTCATACTTTTGCACTTCTACTCAAGCTAACTTTATTAAAAGGCACTTTTACCTGAGTTTGAATTTTACCCAAGTATTAATACTTTTATTTGAATATTAATCTAGGCTGTAAAAGTGCTTCGTTGGTACAACATAAATAAAACAACTTTAAGTGGTAAGAAGCACAATAACTAGTTTCATTCAACCTAAAAATGCAGCTTGAACAAACAAATCTTTCAATCAAAGTCCTTTTTGGAGTTGAATAAAACTAATTCAGCACTTTTTACAGGGTGCTGTACCCACATACGACTCCTTGTATCAATCGAAAGAACCTTTTATGCTGACCATACACTAGAAGACTTTTAAAAGACTCTGAAAAGGATTATAAAAGATTAAATATTAAAATATTAAAGATTAAATTAAAGATTATAGTCTGACATCCTCTCACATCTAAAGACTAGTCACAGACTTTTAGTCAATTACAAGCTATGATTTTGCAAAGACCTTTCAGACCTTTCAGGGATCTTTCAGAATCACAAGACTGCCACTAGATTATTTCCCATATATATGATTGAAGTTAGCAATATTCAGCTTACATGTACTGTTCACTGCTGGGCTAATTGTTAACACTGTAGCCCCGTTCGGCTGGGATTTCGAGGGCTTCAGCGATTTCTGTCCACCGTTTTTTTTCTTTTCCACTCTGTCATGGTATAAATGGGAAGACACTTTTGATAACTCCACAGCTCCACCAGCTTCTCCTTTCGTTCAGTGAAGGAAATCCACTGTTTCCGAACCCTCGCCAGACTCCCCTTTAGGGTTATTATCGTTAACTAAAACGAACTAAATAACGAAAACTGAAATTGAGAATACATTTTCGTTAACTGAAATAAATAAATAACCATAAACAATCGATAACTAAGTGGAACTGTATTATGCATTTACAAACCTAAATAAAATGAACTGAAATTATAGATAGAACACCATTCGTTTTCGTGTTTGTCAATCTATTCATAAGCATTATGGACTGATATTAAATACATTTTTTTCCCACTTGAGCAGTTTTACGTTAACTGCCGGCGCCGTACGGCACCGTGATGCCATTGCTTGTTTAGGGTCCGTTCTGCTCTCAATCTCAATCTCAAAGTCCATTTGAGAAGCTTGCACGAGAGGGCTAACCGCGAGTACCTTGACGAGCTTGACAGGGAAGTAGCTCCCCTGAAAGTGCAGCCACATCCTGGCCAGGTAGCACCGGGAAGGAAACAACCATTTCGGACAGCTTTCACCGGCGACCAAGCTGCTGGTTAGTTAATACGCAGGAGCGGAAGAATGCATTGGTAAACACGGTTATTAAAACTGGGACGTCCACACGACTATGTGACCGGTTGCCTTAAAAAAGTTTAGCATTTCACTCGAACCAGAATTCAACTCTCGCAGTGCTGCAAGAGTGAATAACCTTTATTGAGTTTTTATTTCACAATATTTATTCTGACCTGAAGAATAGCACAACGTGTAAAAAAACTAAAACTAATACTAGAACTAATGAAAACTAAACTAAAACTAAGCAGTAATAAAAAATAATAACTAATAAAAACTAGCAAACCCACTCTAAAAACTAATTAAATAAAACTAAACTATAGTTAAAAATCCAAAACTATTATAACCTTGCTTCCTTCCTAGTCTAACTTCTTTACCCGCCAGACATTCCTGGACTTGCCTCACGGCCTCTCGTTTGGTGGTGAATAGAGCTCTCCTATTGGTTGTCAACAATGTTCACGTCACTATTTGTGTAAGTCAAGACTTAAGACATACGATAATATTAAACACGGTTGACTTTATTCCGACATTGGAAATATATATATATATATATATATATATATATATATATATATATATATATATATATATATATATATATATATACACATTGGGGTATTGTGGTCTTTCAGCTTCACAGTTTGTTCAGAAGCCTGACAGCCTGTAGGTAGAAACTGTTCATTAACGGCAGCCTTTTCAGTAGTGCGTGATATTTTTGAATTTTTATCTTGTTTTTGTGCTAGTACACATGTATGGTGTGCATAATATTATTATATCCTATGGATATGTCTACTTCAAATATGCAGGACAGCGGAGAGTACTGTGTTTATTCTCGTAAACAACAGCTGGCCCTACGACCGAAGGGACGCAAGGGCGTTCTACACACAATACCGGAGAAACTGAGGCGCAAGTTTGGGGGGAGATACAGAGCTACTGCAGAGCTGGAGCTAAGATAAAGGTGTCTGTGACAGTAAAATCACTTGAAAATCGCTTGGTGTAAGGCCAGCAATATTTGTTTGTAAGAGTGTCCCAAAGAGTCCAGAGTAATGCCATCAATCAAACCACACTGTGGTGAAAACTGAGATATCATGATGTTTTGAATCCTTTCTTAAAGAATTGAATTCAAATAGAGACACACGTTCTGTTGAGATCGCAATGGTTGGGAAACACCGCTGATGTAGTTGATTCAACAACTCGAGCCTCGTCCTCAGCTGTACAAGTCTCTGTTTCACAGAAGAGGAGAAAACGCTGTGCAGCTACAGCTCTACGTGAAGCACGTTGCTTGGAAATAGCGCTCTGGTGCACTGAGGACTGACATTATGGCTGTAATCTCTCGGTTCATGACAGCTGACACACACACACACACACACACAAATGGAGCCCACCCACCCACACACACACCTGTCCGGGCTGGAGTGGATGGAGTGGAAATTTCTCCCTCGTTCTCCCGTGTAGGTGGAGAAGGCGGTCATGAAGGCAAAAGCTGTGATCCGTCATGCTGTGAATATTAATAGGACGCGTCTGACAGCACAACTAATTCGAATGTGTACGGCCTAGAAAGAAAGCAGATGAACAGCGGAGAGTGTGTTCGTGTGTGTTAGGGCTCAAAACATAACACAACACTGGTCTTTAACACTGAGGAAGCAGCAGGTATGAATAGAACATTGAGCCCTGAACCCAGAGGTGCCAAAACTTTTTGCGAGATGTAATATAAACACAATATATAAGAAGGTAGGTGTATTTATGTAAATCTTTTATAAAACAAAACCACTGTGGATACAGAGTAAACCGGATTTGGTAGATTAGCAATGGGGTATTATTATGGGATGTCCCTTTACTGTTTTAATAGTTTACATTTGAATGAGCTCAACACTGAAAACTGATCTACATAACATTAGGCAGATGTTAATACAGCTTTCTAACTGTAAGGAGATAAAGATGCATGTACATGCACAATGCTTCTCTGAGCAAACATTTTCAGCGGCTGTGTTCACATTACCTTAGTGACTTAATGAGTCACTTTCATATGTGGTCCTAGATCAGATATGTATCCAATTAGAGATGGAAAGATCTATCGGCTATGTATCACTATCGGCTGATTTTTAATATAAATATGCAATCAGTGATCGGCCGATATTTCTCCAGGTTAGCCAATTCCGAAAGTCAACCGAACATGAGCTTACAAATGAGCTTAATTTCTGTATTTCCAGCTAGTGTTTCGTTAAAACCCCCCTCCGGTCCTTGCAATTCCTATCTGAACCACTAGGTGGAAATACATACTCTTTCATTTTCCACAGACTGACTAAAGCAGCGGCTTCAAGAGAACAGTTTGCGTTCGCGGCATGTGCTGATAGAAAACATGGCGTCCGTCTGGCAGTTTGTAAAATCGTGTCTCGTTGGGGGAACCAAGACAAAGACATTTAACACTACTAATCTGATACCGGGCTTAATAGTATCCCACGCAGCTGAATACAGTGAGTATCAACAAACAGCAGAGCTAGCACGCACAGCTAGCACAAAACAAACAACCCAGAACACCATACAGACCAGATCTGACCAGTATGAACAGAACAGCAGCAACAATTCAAGATCTACATTTTATGATTACAGATTGTTATTTAAAATAACAGAGTCTGCGTTTAATGATGGCAGTTTTTACTGTATTTATTTAATTAGCTTTTTTAGTTTTAAATTAAGGGTCTAAATGTAATGATTGCAGTATTGGGGATATTAGTTTGATTTTCTTTTTTTTATTTACTGTTAATTTTATTAAAAATATTATGCTGTATAAACCAGTTTAGACCATGTTCCATGACTTGCTTGAGCTAATAACTATATGTAGCCCTGCTGTGTCGTATACCCCGCCCTCTATTGGTATAAGCCATCAGCTGATCACGCTGAAAGGTGGGCGACGATCGAAATCGGCCTCAAAAACGCTGATCGGTCCATCTCTATATCCAATACATGGGCTTTTTGCGTGAACGTGAACGTACAGATCGAACTTCATGTGTCTTTTTATGATGTGAGCATAGACTTACAATCCACAGCAACCCGACGCTGGAACCCAGTTCATATTACAAGCCATTCAGATATTAGTGGAGAAGCTGCAGGACTTCCCTCTTTGTGAATACCAAACGACAAGAATCATGCTAACAGCTAAGCGGCTAAACCCAACTTCTTTTTATCTCTTTTTTTAATAAACTAATATTATTTCAAATACCTACAATCCAAATAATTACAAAAACAAATGATACAAAAAACATTCACACAATATCACAAACATAGGCGTTTAGTTCACAGTTGGTTTGCCTAGAAACAACTTTGGCAACTTTTGGAGTCCGATTTTGTTCAAATGACCGCTTTACATCTTGTTCTACATAGTTAGCAGTTTGTGATAAATAATTAACCAATGCAAATCTTTTTTTTATTAGTTTTAGACAAGTTTCCCCCCAAAACTGCATATAATATAGACTCACTGACATCACTTATTTTACTGACTTATGTATGTTGTCTTATATGTGGTAGTAACTGTAATGACTGTAACCTGAATGTTGTCTGTAGTTTTGTCCATTTGTATAGAAGTAGATTACAAGTTTAGGCACATAGTTTGTATAATACTAACTGGTGATTTACCCGTGTAGCTATAAAACTACCCATGTAGCTCTAAAACTAAAGAAGTAAACTTCAGGCCACAGGTGTCTTGGCTGAGAGTACGTTTGGGATGAGGGGTGAAACGGTATAGGTTTGATTTTGAACAAACTACTCCTTTATGTACAGTAACACGCTCAGTTTGCCAAGTCTTGCCCTTTCTTCTCCTCCATTCTCCACAGTGAGTGCTTCTGTTAGCTCGAATAGAAGCTCAGGCTAAACAATCACGGCAGGCGGCCCTCGTTGCACTGCTTATGGCCTGGGGCGTCTGTTCGCCTTGGCTTTTCACACCCAAACACAAAACAAGTCAATTATTTTCTGTCCCATTGACGCTGCACTGAAGCCGCTCTTCAAGTAACAGCACTCCGAGGTCTGGCTATGCTGCAGAACTGATGGGAAGCGGTACGACTTGTTTTCCGCTTGGTTCTAATGGGAAAATTGATGCTTGGACACAAATGCCACTTCACAGCCACCGTGTGATTGTACAGAAGTGTTGTTTGATGGTTTTTCTCCCGCAGTAGCATACTGACCACTAATGTCTTCCTTTATGTGCCTGGAACCTGATCAAATCACAATACATATGTTTATTACACATTTATAAACACTGAACAAAATCTGAAAAGGCATCCAGTTCCACTGGTTCCAGCCAGTTCTGACTGCAGGTATATAAACTCTTGTACATCATAATTGTTAAGTATGATGACTTAGAGGTCAAGATGTACTGTCACCTGTTTTTCATATAAAGATATACATAACGGAAAACAGAACTTTTGTTTCTCTCTTTGAAAGATAGATATATAAGATATATAATATATAAGATATATATTTGTTTTTTTATTGATTGGTTGTAATCCATTAGCAACCACCTGGGATACCACAGCAACAACTTAGCAGCACTTTAGCACCCACTTGGTAAATTATAACACTGGTCTAGCGACCCCTTAGAAGCCACAGGGGATGGATTACCAACAGCTTGGCAACACCTTAGCAACTATATGGGATAGCATAGCCTTAACACAGAAACACCTTAGCAAGGGATAGCATTGTAACACCTTAACTACCTAATAATCAACATTGACAACAAACTAGAATACCAAAGCAGCCTCATGGTAACACCATAGCAACTACCTGGAACTATGTTGTTTTTGTGATGTCACAAAACACAGCTCATTTACATATATCTACCTATTCCTCCTACAGCAGTTTAGCCCCTCCCACTAATGCTGAAGTTCTAATGCATGTAAAAATCTGGACAGCTAACTGAAAGCAGCACAAAAGAGAGCCAATCAGAACAGAGGTTGTTTACATATGTCAGTTTTAAAGACCCAGTAAAATATCTTTTATTAATATTATTAATAATAATAATAATAATAATAAGTTCAATTTATATAGCGCCTTTATTCTAAAGGATAAAGTGAGGAAAATAGGTTATGATTTCTTTGGTACATAAAACCACCTGCGTCAAAAGTGGACCAAAAAGAACGTGAACATGGGCCCTATAAAGGCATCACTGCTCACTGTTAGTCACGTTTCTGAAGAGATCTCTCAAACTCCTTCAGATGAACTTGTACTTGTCAGCTTGCGAGAGCAGTAACCATTTAGAACCGCCATGAAACTTTAACGTCTGTCCCATCTCCAACCGTGCTGCGCTGAAACATCAAAACATCTAACCAGACAGTAGAAGCACTTTTCATTTTTAAAACTCATGTTTTTCAGGAAAGAAAAAAAACCCTCTACATCCATCTAGTCTATAATTTACGTTCACACAGGAGACATTTTCACTGATCTAAGTGAACAAACAGCATCGACATAGATAGAAAGAGAACATCTCTTATACCGATTGTTGTAGCCAAACTTGCAAATATAAAATTAAGTATAAAAGTATACTGAACTAAAATTTTAATACAAAATACACTAGGAATGTCAAGGAGTCTCAGTATTTAAACACATTTAAGGATATAAGACATCTCCTTGGGTACCGCAACTGACATCACCTTAGCAACCACTTTGGATAGTATCGCAACGGGGCCTGACATCCCTTAGCAACCATCTGCGAAGGCATAGCAGTGGCCTAGCAACACCTTAACAACCAACTGGGATACCATAGCAACAAAGCCTATCATCACCTTAGCAACCACCTGGCATGGCATAGCAAGGGGGCCTAACATCACCTTAGCAACCACCTGAGATAGCATAGCATTGGGGTCTAACTTCACCTTAGCGACCACCTGAGATAGCACAGCAGTGGCCTAGCAACACTTTAACAACCACCTGGGAACCATAGCTATGGGGCTCTAACGTCACCTTAACAACCACATGGTATAGCATAGCAATGGCCTGGCAACACCTTAACAATCACCTGGGATACCATGGCAACAGGGTCTGACATCATCTTGCAAAACCTTAGCAACCATCTGGAACACTAGAGCAGCAGTGTTGAGGGTGGTCCACCACCAGCTGCCCTGTGGTCAGGAACTGACCGGCTGTGATAAGGGTTCACAGGCTGCAGTCTGTACGACTACAGATCAGGCTGTTGTTTCTGATAAATTGGCCAGTCGGTTCTATGCTGCTGTTTAATGAAGAGCTACAGAGGAAATAACTGCAGGCATTTCAGCACCACAGAGCAGCAGCCAATCACAGATCTGCTATTATACCGGGCAAAGAAGGTAGGTTGCCATGGAGATTCGTTTAGCTGCTATAGGCCCTGACAACCTTTCTCTCTGTCTCTCTTTCTCTCTCTCTCTCTTTCTCTCTCCCTTCAACACATACACATTCTGATTGTGAGATGACTCTCATGTTTTGCAATCTTGTGCTTGTACTGAAGGGCTATTCAGTTAGTTTTGGTATTCTTTGCTGCTGAGCTGACAGTCAGAGGTGTATCTGTACCTGTACTTGTATCAGTATCTGTACCTGTATCTACTTGTACCTGTATCTGTACCTGTTCCAATATCTGTATCCATACCTGCATCTACCTGTACCAGTATCTGTACCTGTATATGTATCTGTACATGTATCTACCTGTACCTGCATCTATATCAGTACATGTATCTGTATCAGTACCTGTACATCTATCTGTATCAGTACATGTATCTGTATCTGTATCAGTACCTGTATCTGTATCAGTACATGTATTTATACCTGTATATGTATCTGTATATGTATCTATACCTATATCTACCTGTACCTGTATCTGTACATCTATTTGTATCAGTACCTGTATCTATACCTGTATATGTATCTGTACCTATATCTACCTGTACCTGTGTCTGTACATATATCTGTATCTGTATCTATACCTGTATATGTATCTGTATATGTATCTGTACCTATATCTACCTGTACCTGTGTCTGTACATATATCTGTATCTGTATCTATACCTGTATATGTACATGTATCAGCCAAAAAGAAAAAGAATCAAATGGCTGAAACAGCTGAAACGGCTGAATCGGCTTTACTTGCAGCCCCTATGAGGCTCGTTTGTTTTACTTATTTAGCAGAATCATGTGTACATGCACTCCAGTGCTCGCTTGGCGTATTTAAAGGAACACTTCGGCTAAAACGAAAAACGTACCCATCATTACATCTGCTGGAGCTGTCATGCCTACTCACATCCTATAGCGGTGGTCCCTAGAGTGAGGTTTTCACCTTAAACCCCTTAAATGGCCTGCAACCACCGGTGAGTTCCAATTGTTATTACACACTTCTACAGCATAAAATATCTCTATGTAATACGTGTAGTTACTGAAAAATAAGCCTTAGTATTTAATCCGATTGTTCAGTTTCATAGTGTCTAATCAATATCTCAAAGTGTCCATATACTAAAACTAGTTAGGATTAGGTTGGACAAATATGTGGGCAGAGAAAGAAGAACAGTTTATGCCCACCAGCCACTTTAAAACAACCTCCTGGTATCTACACTCATTGTCCATTGTATCAGCTTTAATACCCTGTTCTTCAATGATCAGGACCACCACAGAGCTGGTATTATCTGGGTGGGGGATCATTCTCAGCACTGCAGTGACACTGATGTGGTGGTGGGGTGTTATGTGTTGCGCTGGTGTGTCCACTCTATTAGACACTCCCACCTTGTTGGTCCACCTTTTAGATACAGAGATGACAGCTCATCTGTAACTGTTCCTTTAGTTCTACATCAGTGGTCACAGGACGCTGTCCACAGGACGCTGTCCACAGGACACTGTTGTCTGGATAGTTTTGGTTGGTGGACGATTCTCAGTCCAGCAGTGACACTGAGGTGTTTAAACAACCCAGCAGCACTGCTGTGTCTGATCCACTCACACCAGCACCACCATGTCAGTGTTATTGCACAGCTGAGAATGGTCTGCTGCCCAATTAATACCTGCTCCATGGTGGTCCTGTGGGGCGTGACCACTGAAGAACAGGGAGGATAATAAAAACTGCCCTAAGGCCTCTGTTAGTCAGAAGCCTTGGGGCAGTGGCTCCACTGGTTGGCCTGGTCAGCAAAGAATCTCTGGATGAAATGATTTCTGAGATACAAAGTTCTGATAGGAGAGTGAAGATACTGACACAAACCAACACAGCAGTACAACAGAACACACACACACACACACACACACACCCACACACACACACAGTAGCTGGCCTAAGCACAAGCATGACACTTAAAGAAGAGCCACTGGACTCAATCCTCCACTTCTCCACAGCACAGTGGGATCAGTGATCTGTTCTTTATTCTCTCTCACAGTCACACAAACACAGAGAGATAGAGAGACTTTCACTTCCTCTTTTTTTCTTCTCCCGTGTCTTTACTTCTCTGACTCTCAGACACATAAACAACGTGAATAAAGCAACACAATGGAGCAACATATTGCTACATGTAGTGATTGTGTTCTGACCCACAGTTTCATCACAACAACAAGAATAACAGCATCTTAAATTTTTAATGCTTGTTTTCCTGCATTGCTTGCTCAACAGCAGCTGCTCTCTATTCCAAGATGAATGGACGACAGAAATGCTGCAAAATAGCTCAGAATATAATCTTATATTAGAAATTAAGAATGTTTTTATTCCTTATGTAAAGTTCTCTGCTTTGTTTGCAGAGAGATGACTTACTCAAACATATTTAGGCCAAACACAAACATAGCGTACAGTGTAAAGTTTTAAGACTGCATGACTATAAAGTGTTATATCAGACATTAAGCAAAGTTAGATGTACAAAGATAAGTAGACAGAAGTATAAATATTGGCCAAAAATGTAATGAGCATCGATGATGACTGTGTCTAATTCCCAGTCTGCTGTGTCAACGTAGCACAACTAAACACAAGAGAAATGAATAAACCAGGCTCTACATGTGCAGGTCACGTTATTATATGTATTATATTTAAAGAGTCAGAGAAGAAGCTTGTATTTCGTCAGCAAATAAATATTGAAACAGTATTAATATAGTAAGTAGTGATTTTACATACATCAGTGTGTTTATTTAACCCTTTCCAAGCTTCTCCTTCTATAAACAACCCAGTATTATTTACAGTTCTCATCTAATACCTGCTTTGACTGCTCAGTACTTCATTAAGCTAAATCAAGATTACTGCTGAAGGAACTGAATACATTCATACAATGTCTGGGGCGTCCAGGAGAAATCTGGAACCTAACTTTGTTCTTCAAACTGGAGCTCAAGAAATGATCTCCTTCTTTATTCACAATCATCAAGCTTCTTGAAAATCTAGAGACGCAGCCTTGGTCTTCCTTACGGTGGCGCTATAGCAAACTGCTTCACCCAGTTGGTCCCTCGCAGACTAGCAAATGCAAAAAGACCTTTGAGGAACTTCACAACTTGCGCAACTGTCCCAAGGGTTTGGCAAAAAGCTCATTTCTCAAAACAAGAAGTCAACAGGAGGTAAACACGACCTTAGTTAATGTGTGAAAGAGCACATATCAGCCTGAAACAGAGCCGTTTTCAGAACAAGAGTTCAATTAAACGGACACGAAAGCTCTGTCACACAGGCTAGCTTCGCTTTCTGGTTAGCTTTTGCTTCCTGGTTAACTTTTGCTTGCTAGTTAACTTTTGCTTGCTAGTTAACTTTTGCTTGCTGGTTAGCTTTTGCTTTCTGGTTAGCTTTTGCTTTCTGGTTAGCTTTTGCTTTCTAGTTAGCTTTTGCTTTCTAGTTAGCATTTGCTTTCTAGTTAGCATTTGCTTGCTGGTTAGCTTTTGCTTTCTGGTTAGCTTTTGCTTTCTGGTTAGCTTTTGCTTTCTAGTTAGCTTTTGCTTTCTAGTTAGCATTTGCTTGGTGGTTAGCTTTTGCTTAAAACACATAAAAACACAGAGACACTGTAGAGCAGGAGTATTTAATTAGAGTCCAGTACGGTCCAGTCAGAGGGAATTTCCTCAGGCCAAGGTCCGGACCGCGTTTGTATTATAACCGTAACTTGTGTTATGATTCGGTGCCAGATCCTGTATACTGAAGCAGCTTAGTAGTTCTATTAGCATTTTATATCACCAGCAACTGAAAGATAAACCAAATTACACATACTGTTCAGTATATTTCAACTATATTTATTGTTTTAAATGAGGAACTGAATGAATTAATTTATAGAACTTCAAATAAAAAAAGAGAATGCACCTTAAAGTGTTTATTTATAGAAAAAGTAAATAAAAGGTGCAGCTTCTTAACTCTGTTTCACATCTTCACCTGTTGGTTTGGAGCTGTCTGTTCGAAGAATAAAAATATGGCTCTCCATTACTGGTTAAAAAGCGATTTTCACCATCGACTGCTGCTTCTCGTTTCGTACCTCGCCTGTGTGGGCACCGCAGTCCCGAATCTGTACAGATCTGATTGGCTGAGGAGCGCCTTTGGTGAACTTACAACACATGCGATTGGTGAGGTTACTGTACTGCAAAGCCCGTATACCATAAAGACAAGAAAAACTCAGCAGCTTAAAATAAACACTGTCAAAATTAAGCCCCAATTAAGCAGTTCTCAATAGTTTATCGATTTAGGTCCACACTGGAAGACGTCTGGGTTCGGACCTGGACCACGGTCCACCTATTAGTGATCTCCGCTGTAGAGTAACACAGTTCTGTTATAGTTCTAGAGGTGGGACACCCCACTTTAGCCTCAGGATTGGTGAGGACCCTGCTTACGTATGCATGACTCAAAATCAGGACCCACATTTCCTTAAACAAGGAAAACAAGGGCACTGTTGAGTCATTGACGTCATTATTTCTAGATACATGCTGCATGCCTTAGGCGAGCCCTGGACAGCAAAGAAACCAAACAAATGGATTCTCAACCAAATCATGCCTCACCCTTTACTTGAAGCCCAGATAACCAAAGAGCTACTCTGAGAGTAACCAAGTCATTGAGAAAGTTCTGAGGTAAAAGCAGAGGACCATCTACAAGATGGAGGGATACAATCAGAAGATCTTGAACCAGGCCTCCAGAAGCCTTGACGGGAGATGGAACATTCTGGAGAATGAACACTATCCATATGGTCACCATGAGTCAAAATCCACTTGATGGGACTTCATTTTAACCTACATAAATTATTATTATGTGATTACACAAATACCGAAATTCATCAGAACACCCACCGAAACACATCTGGAGCTGGTCAGGATACTCCCAGCACACAGTTAAAGAAATAAACGGCTAAACGGAGGCTAGTGCCCTCAGGAGAAGGTCTTCAGTACCTCTGGTTAGGGGGTCTAATTGAGTCCTGTGTTCATAAAAAAAAGAGCAAACGTGTTGGTGCATGGCATCTCCTCTGGGAGAGAGAGACAGAGAGAGTGACTGACTTTATGAATCATAGAGTATCGGTTGATTTCAGTTTCAAACTGTGTGTGTGTGGGCGTGCGAGCGAGCTCTAATCCTGAGTGCTTGAGGGGGCATTACGTGGACGAGGTCCAGCGGCGGCACCTGTTTGGCTCTGATCGCTTTAACGCAGTGCCACAGAGGGTGAGTAAACTATAAGCCACGAGGTTTGACCTCTCCGTGCTCCGCCCACAAAGCATTCCTACATAGCAACTGTTGTGAGGTTGCTATCTGTTGTCCATCTGTTGTCATGCGCAATCTGCCAGCCACCACTTATCACTGGTCACGTTCTAACCACGGGGCCGTAATTGACCAGATATTACTGACAGGTAATGACATTTCAAGGCAACTGACTGATCCATGCTCCGCCTACAAACGCAGTCTATCTTAGCAACTGTTCCTAGGTTGGACAAACTTTAGCCCCCTAAATGGCTAGGATCCCACCTTGTTGGGTCTATGCTTTCACTACTACAATAATAACACAGTCTGTACACTTATATAACATGTATTAACTGAATATTAAGACTTAGTGTGTGATACACTTAGGTGGTGATGTTGGGCCCTGTTGCTATGGTATTCCAGGTTGTTGTTAGTGTGTAGTACGTAAAGTTTGGGATTTTAGGAGATTAAGTTGTTGCCGTATATTATAGATTATCACGTTCGGTATTATTGGCAACAACACACGCAAGTCAAAGCCAAACGTTCTGTTGGTCACAGGAAGCTGCTGTCTGGATAGTTTTGGTTGGGGGGGCTATACTTAGTCCGGCAGTGACTCTGAGGTGTTTAAATACTCCAGTAGCAGCACGTACACCAGCACAACACACCCTAACACATCACCACCATGTCAGTGTCACAGCAGTGCTGAGAATGGTCCACCTCCCTAATAGTACCAGCTCTATGGTGATCCTGTGGGGTCCAGTATTAATAGAGTAAGTAGAGCTTTTACATACGTCAGTGTGTTTATTTAACCCTTTCCAAGCTTCTCCTTCTATAAACAACCCAGTATTGTTTACAGTTCTCATCTAATACCTGCTTTGACTGCTCAGTACTTCATTGAGCTAAATCAAGATTGCTGCTGAAGGAACTGAATACATTCATACAATGTCTGGGGCGTCCAGGAGAAATCTGGAACTACACTTTGTTCTTCAAACTGGAACAAGATCTGATCTACTTCTTTCACAATAAGATATTCATGTTACTTTGTATTGTATTGATGCCTATAATGATATCTGGTGTTCTTAGCGGTGATAACACACTTACTGTTAAGACAAGGAGTTTAATCAACGAGTCGCTTTCCCTCTTTTCATCAGAGGTTCAGTACATAATGCTTATCCCAGCTCCGTGGCGATGTGCTTGAGGCTGAGTGGCCCAGAACGCGGCCCCTCTTTCAGAGCAAGGGTCCATAATGACTTTGAAAAACATACCCCCAGCCCCCACCCCAGCCACTCCTTCAGATTTTCCATTAATAAAATTCCTCAACTCGGAATAAAGCAGAGGGAGAAAGGGCAGGGACGTTTTTCCGACGTCTGCGAAAGCGCTTTGCTCTCTCTCTCTCTTTTTTTCCTTTCCCCGTTTTAACCTCGGTGTGATTGGCGGAGAGTAAAAAAAGGAAAAAAAAAAATGAAAAAAAAAAACCGAGGCTATTAGTGACCATGTCTTTGCATGTTCCTCTACTTCAATTTCTTTACACTTTTTTTCTCCCTCAAATGAAAAGATATTAAAAGAAACAGCTACCACTGCAGTGGGAGAAGGCAAAGTGGCTCGCAACAGCGGAAAGGCTCTTGTGGTTCATTCACAGTGGCGTCTGTCGGCTTACGGAAATTTCCAGCGTAAGGAATACGCGGTTCTAAAAGCTCTTGATGGTGAGATTATGTTTTACATAGTAATAAATACGAGCCGTATGGTGGGGTTAAGACGTGCAGTAAAAGTGTGTATGAATGATGTGGAACGCTTTCAGATTCCGAGACATTCCCAACCTGCTACATCCATCAAACACAACAGTGGTCATTGTCGTAGTAACTCTGTGTACATCACAGTTATTTCCAACTCTAGTCGAAGGGCTGTGACCTGTGGGCAGTTTTAGAATAACGTTCACTCTGTGGTGGCCACTGCAGCACACTTGTCCTTTAGCCTAATTCCACTAATAGACATATACACATAATAAATAAAAGTCCAGTCGGCTCTTTGTTCTTCCACTGACTGACCACTTTATTAGACACTCCGACATTAGTGGTTCACTGTGTTGGCATACAATTGCAAAGCAAAGCCTACGTGTTGTACAGTGACCCTCTAGCCCCGTCATCAGCGGTCAGTATCTGGCCACAGCACCACTGCTTACCAGGTATTATATGAACCACTCTCAAAACAGCAGTTCCACTTACACAGCGTCATCAGGCACAGTGGCGCTGGTAGGTTGTTATACACGTCTGTGTCACTGCTAGGTTGAGGGCACCGCCCAAACATATCCATCTTAGGGCCAATCTGTGGTCAGACACGAACCACTAATGAAGGACTAGAGCACGGCCAAAAACGGCAGCAAGGTAAGTGTTTCTGCTGAACTGGCTGGTGTACGTAGGCCTTATATATGATGAAAAACAAAAACATCATCAACAAGGGTAAAAAACAGGGTTTGTTTCTTAATTGTTTTATTCTGCATTATTCTGAGAGGTCCAGATTTTAGTTCTGTATTATTCTGAGAAGTCAAGATTTTAGTTCTGTATTATTCTGACAAGTCCAGATTATAGTTCTGTATCATTCTGAAAGGTCCAGGTTTTAGTTCTGAATTATTATGAGAGGTCCAGATTATAGTTCTGTATTATTATGAGAGGTCCAGATTTTAATTCTGTGTTATTCTAAGAAGTCAAGATTTTAGTTCTGTATTATTCTGACAAGTCCAGATTATAGTTCTGCATTATTCTGACAAATCCAGATTATAGTTCTGTATCATTCTGAAAGGTCCAGGTTTTAGGTCTGAATTATTCTGAGAAGTCCAGATTATAGTTCTGTATTATTCTGAGAAGTCCAGATTATAGTTCTGTATTATTCTGAAAAGTCCAGATTATAGTTCTGTATTATTCTGAAAGATCCAGGTTTTAGTTCTGAATTATTCTAAGAAGTCAAGATTTTACTTCTGTATTATTCTGAGAAGTCCAGATCTTAATTCTGTATTATTCTAAGAAGTCCAGATTTTAATTCTGTATCATTCTGAAAGGTCCAGGTTTTAGTTCTGAATTATTCTAAGAAGTCACGATTTTAGTTCTGTATTATTATGAGAAGTCCAGATTTTAATTCTGTATTATTCTAAGAAGTCCAGATTTTAATTCTGTATTATTCTGAGAGGTCCAGATTTTAATTCTGTGTTATTCCAGATTCTCAGCCATTGTAAAATCTGGTTAGTTAAATTTTGTTTAAAATTTGCTTCAAAGCCTGAGTAGACTCTTGAACAGGTTATTGGGGTCTCTGACTGCCAGGAACCTGGAGGTGGCAACAGATCACCTATGGTATCTCAAATAGGTCTAGGAGTTGTCCAATGCAGATAGAAGCAGTAGACAGGTGAGTAGCCCTTCAATACGTAGAAAGGACTAAATCAAGCAAACAAATGAAGATATATGATCTGTTTTCAGGCTTGTTTACTACTTTCAGTTATGAGGACATTGTTGTTGCCATTTAAAGTTCCCCTTCCATGCGGTAAGACCGTACTGTGACTTGGTCGGGAAGAAAGAAGACCTTGATTTTAATCTCACCCAAAACTCTTCAAGCATACATAGAACTCTTCAAATACAAAAACACAAACACTGTTAATATGTAGACCCAGTAGGTTATAAGCCTTATTGTTAAGTGAGTAAGGGGCCTTCAAGAGCTCTTCTGCAGAGGGGCCTCGCAAAGACCATGAGCACTTCAAAGCTACAGAAAACAAGAATGGAAAGCATAACAGCTTAGCAAAGTGAAGAAGAGAAAGAGAGTAAAAAGAAGATGGTATGGGATGTTTTGTTCTTGAAGCACACTGTCCTAAAGCAAACACAACACTGATTGAGAATAACTAATGAAAGCTAGCGCTACACTTCAAAGCCAGCGGTGAGGAGGATATTAGACAAGGCCAAAAATCAAGTCGTTCCAATTGAAGAAGTAGCCATGTACATTTCTAAGTGACAATCATCACTTTGAAAGAGCTTACGACAAAAAAACAACCTCAACTGTGACATACAGTAGATGGTTGGGCTAAGAATTGGGTTTGCGTTCATTTGGATTGACCACATAGTCTGTTAATATTACAGTTCCAATAAGTACAGTGGTTGCACACTTTTTGAGTACATGAGTACAGTGGTTGCACACTTTTTGAGTACATGAGTACAGTGGTTGCACACATTTTGGTTTGGTTCTGATAAATATAAGATACAATTCCAGCCAATGTTGACTTATTGCTTATGGCATGAATAAAACAATAGAAGGAACTGCAAGTAAATCTGGTCAGGTCTTCGCATGTTGCTGAAATGCCCTTTCCAACGAGCCCTGAATTGCACTGCTAGCCTTCAGGGATCTGGAGATATGCACCCTGGAATATCACAAATTCACATCCGACTCGAGGCAGGCTTGCCTAAACAGTTTAAAGCGCTGTAATTTAGCAAAAATACGAATAACCAACTTTAAACTTTATAGAATTATAGGGGGCGTTATGCCCCATCTCTAACCACACAGGACTAAGAGCATGCCATGCCCTTTCCAACAAGCCCTGAAGCTAACTTGTTGATAAGTCTGTGAAACCCTTACCGCTCACTTCTCAGTCAATACTATCCATGTATGTAAAGATTTTGAATTGCTGTGATGTCACAAAACCCAACTCAAA
This sequence comes from Megaleporinus macrocephalus, assembly GCA_021613375.1. Lineage (NCBI taxonomy): Eukaryota > Metazoa > Chordata > Actinopteri > Characiformes > Anostomidae > Megaleporinus > Megaleporinus macrocephalus. Next base: position 28,893,160 of record CM038722.1, read on the forward strand.
ACCTCCACCTCAGCTTATAGCAGTTTAGCTCCGCCCAATTACGTTGAAGTTGTAAGTAGTGTTTCAGCTCATTTACATATCTTCGCTGTCCAAAGAAACACAAGGTGGCAACTTTACAGGAGAGAACGAAAACAGGTTTTACTTATGTAAGTCAATGAAACCAGATTTCTTTCCAAGCTATTTTGGAGCATTTCTATTGGTCCATTCATCATGTTATCACAGAATGTAAATAGCAGCTGTCAGGTTCAAACGATGCAGAAAAATAAAGATCAACAAAAATAGAGATACTCGTTTTTCATTGGACAGCAACGGTTTGTATCAGTCACCAAGATGCAGGAACAAAAACCCATGCTGTGCTATAAGTGGACCTCAGATCTAAGACTGTACGATATGAGCCTTTTAAAAACGACCGGTCATGAGAGCACTGTATTTGCGTGCGAGGTGAATAAGACGATGATAATGAAAGCAGCAGCAGATTTAATAAAAAACTGTAAGCGCTGCGTTACTCACATAAGACAATCTTGACTAAGCATCAGACACTTTAATCAAACAGCAGCTTGTTCACTTGGCTCAGTAATTAATCCACCAGGACAACGCTCGTCACTCCTCCAGCAGTAAACCCCGACCCTCTCTTTATTAACGACAGTACAAATGCGCCGGCTGTGGAGTACAGGCAGATGAGTGTACGCAGATAAATGTGCAGGGAGGTGTGGGGCCGAGTGAGTCTTCAATAAACTCTTTATGAAGTCATAAAACCTTCCACAGCTTTTAAAATGCAGTCCATTATGAGGTCAGTGGCACCTACTACTGCAAATCCTGCCTGTTATGTGGTCTGAGAGTTTGACCTCATCCAGTGTGACTGTAGCTTGTTTGGGGATGAGCTCTGTTTACTGGGCTTCAGGGTGTGTGCACGAGCTTGTGCGTGCACTCTATACTGTAAAGTGAAGCTTGTCTTTAAAGTTCATTCTCATAAAAACCAAGAGGAGCGTGAACTTCACCACAACCATTTAGTCTAAAGAACTTCAGCACGAATGGGCAGAGCTAAACTGCATCGTGGCATAGTGCAATCTCTAGTAGCAGAACACTCATTTCTCTAATAGTAGTACTCTAGTAGCAGTACTCTAGCAGTTGTCTAATAGCAGTTTTCTAGTAACAGTACTCTAGCTGAAATCTTTAGTAGCAGTACTCTAGCAGTTCTCTAAATAGTAGTATTCTAGCAGATCTTTCTAGTAGCAGTACTCTAGCAGTTCTCTAATAGTAGTTTTCTAGTAGCAGTACTCTAGCAGTTCTCTAATAGTAGTTTTCTAGTAGCAGTACTCTAGCAGTTCTCTAATAGTAGTATTCTAGTAGCAGTACTCTAGCAGTTCTCTAATAGTAGTATTCTAGTAGCAGTACTCTAGCAGTAGTTTTCTAGTAGCAGTACTCTGGCCGATCTCTAATAGTAGTATTCTAGTAGCAGTACTCTAGCAGTAGTTTTCTAGTAGCAGTACTCTAATCGATCTCTCTAGTAGCAGTACTCTAGCAGTTCTCTAATAGTAGTTTTCTAGTAGCCGTTCTCTAGTAGCAGTACTCTAGCAGTAGTTTTCTAGTAGCAGTACTCTAATCGATCTCTCTAGTAGCAGTACTCTAGCAGTTCTCTAATAGTAGTTTTCTATTAGCCGTTCTCTAGTAGCAGTACTCTAGCAGTAGTATTCTAATAGCAGTACTCTAGCAGTAGTTTTCTAGTAGCAGTACTCTAATCGATCTCTCTAGTAGCAGTACTCTAGCAGTTCTCTAATAGTAGTTTTCTAGTAGCCGTTCTCTAGTAGCAGTACTCTAGCAGTAGTATTCTAATAGCAGTACTCTAGCAGTAGTTTTCTAGTAGCAGTACTCTAATCGATCTCTAATAGTAGCAGTACTCTAGCAGTTCTCTAATAGTAGTTTTCTAGTAGCCGTTCTCTAGTAGCAGTACTCTAGCAGTAGTATTCTAATAGCAGTACTCTAGCAGTAGTTTTCTAGTAGCAGTACTCTGGCCGATCTCTAATAGTAGTATTCTAGTAGCAGTACTCAAATCGATCTCTCTAGTAGCAGTACTCCAGCAGTTCTCTAATAGTAGTTTTCTAGTAGCCGTTCTCTAGTAGCAGTACTCTAGCAGTAGTATTCTAGTAGCAGTACTCTAGCAGTAGTTTTCTAGTAGCAGTACTCTGGCCGATCTCTAATAGTAGTATTCTAGTAGCAGTACTCAAATCGATCTCTCTAGTAGCAGTACTCTAGCAGTTCTCTAATAGTAGTTTTCTAGTAGCCGTTCTCTAGTAGCAGTACTCTAGCAGTAGTATTCTAATAGCAGTACTCTAGCAGAAGTTTTCTAGTAGCAGTACTCTAATCGATCTCTCTAGTAACAGTACTCTAGCAGTTCGCTAATAGTAGTTTTCTAGTAGCCGTTCTCTAGTAGCAGTACTCTAGCAGTAGTATTCTAATAGCAGTACTCTAGCAGTAGTTTTCTAGTAGCAGTACTCTGGCCGATCTCTAATAGTAGTATTCTAGTAGCAGTACTCAAATCGATCTCTCTAGTAGCAGTACTCCAGCAGTTCTCTAATAGTAGTTTTCTAGTAGCCGTTCTCTAGTAGCAGTACTCTAGCAGTAGTTTTCTAGTAGCAGTACTCTGGCCGATCTCTAATAGTAGTATTCTAGTAGCAGTACTCAAATCGATCTCTCTAGTAGCAGTACTCTAGCAGTTCTCTAATAGTAGTTTTCTAGTAGCCGTTCTCTAGTAGCAGTACTCTAGCAGTAGTATTCTAATAGCAGTACTCTAGCAGTAGTTTTCTAGTAGCAGTACTCTGGCCGATCTCTAATAGTAGTATTCTAGTAGCAGTACTCTAATCGATCTCTCTAGTAGCAGTACTCCAGCAGTTCTCTAATAGTAGTTTTCTAGTAGCCGTTCTCTAGTAGCAGTACTCTAGCAGTAGTATTCTAATAGCAGTACTCTAGCAGTAGTATTCTAATAGCAGTACTCTGGCCGATCTCTAATAGTAGTATTCTAGTAGCAGTACTCTAATCGATCTCTCTAGTAGCAGTACTCTAGCAGTTCTCTAATAGTAGTTTTCTAGTAGCCGTTCTCTAGTAGCAGTACTCTAGTCGACCTCTCTAGTAGCAGTACTCTAGCAGTTCTCTAATAGTAGTTTTCTAGTAGCCGTTCTCCAGTAGCAGTACTCTAGCAGTAGTATTCTAATAGCAGTACTCTGGCCGATCTCTAATAGTAGTATTCTAGTAGCAGTACTCAAATCGATCTCTCTAGTAGCAGTACTCTAGCAGTTCTCTAATAGTAGTTTTCTAGTAGCCGTTCTCTAGTAGCAGTACTCTAGCAGTAGTATTCTAATAGCAGTACTCTAGCAGTAGTTTTCTAGTAGCAGTACTCTAATCGATCTCTCTAGTAGCAGTACTCTAGCAGTTCTCTAATAGTAGTTTTCTAGTAGCCGTTCTCTAGTAGCAGTACTCTAGCAGTAGTATTCTAATAGCAGTACTCTAGCAGTAGTTTTCTAGTAGCAGTACTCTGGCCGATCTCTAATAGTAGTATTCTAGTAGCAGTACTCAAATCGATCTCTCTAGTAGCAGTACTCCAGCAGTTCTCTAATAGTAGTTTTCTAGTAGCCGTTCTCTAGTAGCAGTACTCTAGCAGTAGTTTTCTAGTAGCAGTACTCTGGCCGATCTCTAATAGTAGTATTCTAGTAGCAGTACTCAAATCGATCTCTCTAGTAGCAGTACTCTAGCAGTTCTCTAATAGTAGTTTTCTAGTAGCCGTTCTCTAGTAGCAGTACTCTAGCAGTAGTATTCTAATAGCAGTACTCTAGCAGTAGTTTTCTAGTAGCAGTACTCTGGCCGATCTCTAATAGTAGTATTCTAGTAGCAGTACTCTAATCGATCTCTCTAGTAGCAGTACTCCAGCAGTTCTCTAATAGTAGTTTTCTAGTAGCCGTTCTCTAGTAGCAGTACTCTAGCAGTAGTATTCTAATAGCAGTACTCTAGCAGTAGTATTCTAATAGCAGTACTCTGGCCGATCTCTAATAGTAGTATTCTAGTAGCAGTACTCTAATCGATCTCTCTAGTAGCAGTACTCTAGCAGTTCTCTAATAGTAGTTTTCTAGTAGCCGTTCTCTAGTAGCAGTACTCTAGTCGACCTCTCTAGTAGCAGTACTCTAGCAGTTCTCTAATAGTAGTTTTCTAGTAGCCGTTCTCCAGTAGCAGTACTCTAGCAGTAGTATTCTAATAGCAGTACTCTGGCCGATCTCTAATAGTAGTATTCTAGTAGCAGTACTCAAATCGATCTCTCTAGTAGCAGTACTCTAGCAGTTCTCTAATAGTAGTTTTCTAGTAGCCGTTCTCTAGTAGCAGTACTCTAGCAGTAGTATTCTAATAGCAGTACTCTAGCAGTAGTTTTCTAGTAGCAGTACTCTAATCGATCTCTCTAGTAACAGTACTCTAGCAGTTCTCTAATAGTAGTTTTCTAGTAGCCGTTCTCTAGTAGCAGTACTCTAGCAGTAGTATTCTAATAGCAGTACTCTAGCAGTAGTTTTCTAGTAGCAGTACTCTGGCCGATCTCTAATAGTAGTATTCTAGTAGCAGTACTCAAATCGATCTCTCTAGTAGCAGTACTCTAGCAGTTCTCTAATAGTAGTTTTCTAGTAGCCGTTCTCTAGTAGCAGTACTCTAGCAGTAGTATTCTAATAGCAGTACTCTAGCAGTAGTTTTCTAGTAGCAGTACTCTGGCCGATCTCTAATAGTAGTATTCTAGTAGCAGTACTCTAATCGATCTCTCTAGTAGCAGTACTCCAGCAGTTCTCTAATAGTAGTTTTCTAGTAGCCGTTCTCTAGTAGCAGTACTCTAGTCGACCTCTCTAGTAGCAGTACTCTAGTAATAGTACTCTAGTACAACTATTCTTTCTTTCTCTCATACTATCTCACTTTCTCTGGCTCTCTTAGTCTCTTTATCTCACTCCCATACTTTCTGTAGGTCTTAATCTCTCCTTCCTTTCTCTCTCTTACTTTCACTATCTTATACTCTCTTTCTCCCTCTTTCTCTCACTCACTTTCTGTTTCTTAATCTTTCTCACTTTTTCTCTTTTATTCATTCTCTGTCACTCTCTTTTTCTGTGTTATTCTCCCATTCTTTCCCCCTTATTTTCACTTGGTCTCACTCTTTCAGTCACTTGGTGTGCTGTTCCCTCAGGAAATATACTGGACTTCAACAGAAGCCTCTCTCTCTCTCTCTCTCTCTCTCTCTCTCATCTATCTGTCTGTAACTCCTGTAATGAGTGGCGGTGAGGTGACCAAAGCTCACTCAATATATTTATATTAGTGGCGGTGGCGTGGACACAGGTCTTCTAGGCTATTTCTGGCCTTTGTAATGGCTTCTCATTAGCCGCAATATTAGCTTGTGTAATAGAATTGCTATAGAGAATACACACACACACCCACACCCACACACCCATACACACACCCTAGAGTCCCAGGTAAAGCTGAGTGATTAGGCTATAATGGCTCTTGCGCCTGACTGCAGATGGAACATACCGTACAAAGCCCATTAGAGCTCCTCTATTAATTTCACAGTAATCATTTTTATGATTTTAGCTTATACATTGCAATTCACTACCTGTAGACACAATAGCAGTAAGCTGCATTCATCATTTTATGTTAATTACACAACCCTAATAAAACATTTACTAAAATAAATCTTGAGTCTAATCAGCATTTGTATTTTATTGTTATGTCAGGGTTGTAGAAACCATGACCTGTCTGACAAAAGACAACCAACTGTCTTAATAAAGCAATAGAGTGTAGCATATTATCATAGTCCAAAAAAAAAGAAGAAAAACACATAAAATGCTCAAATGTCATTAACTTTTTATGTATGTTTATGTGAAGAGATGTTATTATAAGTATTACTGGAGTACTTTGTTGGTCTATTCATCTTGAAATGTTTGATAATGAGACATATGTTTGGGTTTTCTATTATTATTTTCTAAAATGTAATAACTTCTCTATAAATCTACTGGTTCTTAGCGTCAGTGTATGGTTTAAACCTGTTATCTCATGCTATAGACCTTATGCTATACAGGATGAGGAGACAGTTCATTAGTTGAACTATGAATAGAAAAGCCTGTGATGCTCAACATGGAAAAAATCAGCTTGTTCTATTGAGAAGAGTATGTGCTGAAGCCAAAATAACCTAAAATATAAAATTTTATACTTTACCCACCTCTAACATTAACCAATAGAGTTTTCTGAAACCCTAATCTGACACTCAGTTTCAGGTATATAGGTCTTCTGCCATTCAAAGACATCTAGAGCTTTATCTGGCCTGAGTAGCCTCCTCTGTAATATCTCTAGATCTGCTTAGATGGGAATCATCTCTGGACAGCATAACATCTTAGTTTAAGTAGCAGTCAGAAATATGGAGACTGACATGCAGGAAATTCCACACAGGCTACGTTCACACAGCGCACAAATCCAATTTTCTGCCCAAATTCGATTGTTGCTGTTAAGCTGTTTATACTATCTTTTAAATGTGATCTACATCTGTCATTAGTCTCAACAGATAAGCTCATAAAATGTCCCAAAGGGTGAACAATGATTGGAGCTGGTTGGTTCCTGGTTTCAGTTTCATCTTCTCCAGCATCACAGGAGCAATAACCGCATTCCAGTGACTGACAGCTGGGCTGACCACCAACGAGGTGTTCAAGCTCGCTGTAAAAGGGGCACAGTATTCGCCCACAGCTGCATTTTTAATTTGTGTCCGTGGTTTCTTGAAACTTTGGGGTTTCTTCTTTGTTTCTTTGGTACAAGAGACTGTTCAGTCATTTCTTTCAAAATATTATCCAACACAGAAACTTTAGCCTAAATGTTTACAAACTCAATCAAAAAGTGGTGGGCCGTTGCCTCTGTACTCCAAAAAGTGTGGGTCCTGTGGTCCCGGAGGCTTGGTCAGTACATCTTATTGGTTTTCAATTGGCACCTTGGCATAGTCCAACTTTGTTGAAGAAACTTGGCTTCGGTATACACTCCATGTCCTCATTTGCATGAACAGCACTGAAGAGAGCACTGCAGACAGACACACCAAAAATAGAAACGTTCTTGCATGATGGATGTCCAAGTTTTCACTTTACAGCTCAGCTCTGTCAGAATGTTTTAATGTTGTGAAGTATCAGTGGATATGCAGCTGATGTCGGAAGAAACGGTTCAGAAATCAAATCCTGGGCGTTTACGTTTACTACTGTTGTTTTCCTGTACATTGACAGTGCCTGAAGCAAAATGGGTTATTGTAGGGTGGTGGAACCAACGGTCACCAATATAGATATACATTTACTGTCCACCAGTAAACCTGCCTGTGTTCCAACTTCATATAATGCTGATATTGACAGTAATATGGTGGTAAACATGCTTTCTGTGGGAAGTATTTTGCCTCTCAATGCCCTGCATGCATTTTTAGACTAAAACCTTCTCAACTATCATGCAACAGTGTCTCAGGCTACAGCCAGCATGTTGTCCTTGTTCAAAGAAAAAAAAAAGTATCTCCAATATAGTAACTTTACAAGAGAGGACAAAAACTATCTTTACTTTTAATATAAGTTAATGTAAAGATATTGTTTGCAAGGTGGTTTTGAAGCATTTGTATTGCTCTAATCTTCATAAAACTTTTAGACAATGTAAAGGACGACCGTAGAGTTACATTTATGAAGAAAACTAAAAAATAGCAAAAAATGGGGATACCTGGTTAATTCAATTATTTTTCCTTGGAGGCAAACTCTTCAGATATCTTGTTCCTATCACCTAGAAGCATTTCTCACCAAAACTGAAATTGTGTCTGAAATTTTGGAAACCTGGTGGAATTCTCCTTTACTGTGGCAGTCTTTGTGGTCCAGTAGCAGTGAGAGTTTTTGGGAGTCTATACAAAATTCCACATGATAAACCACATGGGTCTTCTGCTAAACAGTTACAGTGTCTTTTATTCTCTCTCTCTCTCCCTCTCTCTCTCTCTCTCTCTCTGAGCTGCTGACGTTCCTGAAGTCATTACTACACTCCCGCAGTAATACTGTTGGCTGAGAGAGGAGAGAGGGACGGAAATTCTTTATCTTCCAAGCTTCCGTTAGCCTGCGTGTGCTTACTGAGCGTGTGTGTTTATGTGTTGGGAGCGATTGTGAGTGGGTCGGTACACCATATGTGAATTTTTAGTTCGTTTTCCAGTCAATATCTGCGTCACCGCCTTTTCGTTCTGGTTCACATCAAACCTACTTTTAACAAGCTTCACACGATCTCAGAAGAACTGTTTAGAGGACTTACAACACAGAAAAGATCCAGTTTCCCTCGTTTACCAGAAGATTTGCTTCTCTAGTTTTGTAATGAAGCTACAGAGCTAATGTAATGGAAGCTAATTATGTTAGCATTGTGCCACACCTAAATCATCATCATGCAAAGAAAACAGCAGTATGTTTTTCAGGAATCTCACACAGACTGTGGTTTCTAACACAGGATGATGTTGTTCCCTATAAAAAGCCCAGAAAATACATAAGATTCTTACACAAAGTTGGTATTCTTGATATAACGTTAAAAGGTGGTGCTGCTTACTTTGTCTTAGCAACTTTGTCGCAACTTCACTAAATATTGTTGTTATGTAGTATTATAACTACCTATTGGCAACTTAAGTTACTGGCAACGCTACCACTCTGTTCCCAACAGCTTTCTGAGGAATTATATTTCAACGTGGGCACTAAAACAATCGTGTCACCTCGTAACTGTTTGCAGGTAGCCTAGCTTAAAAAAAAACAAAAACAAAAACAGGAGCGGCCATCTTGAGACCTGAATTTTCTTTGTTTACTTTGTTCATTTCACACTATTTGTTCCTTTCAGTTTATTCAAGTTTAGTTGAGATTATTCAACAGCTCAACACAGATTTGAGGAAAGTGTGTGACGATTTATGCTAATTTCTAAATAGCTCTAATTAGCTGTTAGCTTTGTAGCTCCAGTACAAAACTAAAGGTGCAAACTTCAGACACCAAACATGTCTTGACTGGTCAACTTTATTTGGGAAAAGTAATGCAAATGCAATGTTTTGAGTTCTCAGTCGTCTGAAGAGCTATAAGCACTACGTCGTAGCAGCGTAGTCTATGAGCACCTGACAGGAAAAGCCTCTCTGTCCGCATCATTGCCCTGTAATGACCCTCATTTCCTCGGCTCCTTCCTTCCCTTCTCCACAGCAGATCCATAGATTTGGGATGGTGTGTGGTTACGGTAGGTGCTAACAGGCTAACTGACGCGTCGGTCCTGTCAGTCTGCTGCGTAATTGGTCTTAGCAAAGTGCCTCAAGTTGTTAGCAGTTCTTGACCTCAATGCGCTCTCAAACTTTGTTCATACTTACAGTTAGAGTATGAGGAAATGGGTGGGAAAGGAATGGTATACAAACTATAACTTTTTCATAATAATCATTTATTCAATGTATTTGAGGACATGCAAAATGTTTTCACCACTTTTTTTAGCTACCAAGTTCTGCTAACTATACCTTTCTCCATAGCACTTTATTCTCTATAACAGGGGTGTTTAATTAGAATTCAGTAGGGTTTCCTCAGGTCAAGGTCCGGACCCTCGTAATGTCTTTGTGTTATGATATTACAAATACAATTCAGTATATTTCAGTAATATTTATTCTTTTACATGATGAACTGAATTAATTATTTATAAAACTTCAAATAAATGTTTCTTTTTCTCACTTCAACTAAAAACAAGGGCTACATTAAAAATGCATCATAAAGTGCTTTTTTATAGAAAAAGTAAATAAAAAGTCTTCTTGTTAACTCAATTTCACATCTTAACAGTTTATCTCTCTCTTGTATTCCTCTCTCACACTTTCTCTTGTTTAGTGAGAGCAGTGAGCTCTTGTTTGTCCAGCCAAGACTTTTTTTGCCATCGCAATTTCTTTTTTTAGAGTACGCCGCCTGAACGAGCCTTCCTCTCCAACTCGCTTTACTCTCCGACTGCCGCTTCTCGCTTCATACCTTGCCTGTGTGCGTGCCGCACTCCAGAATCTGCTCAGATCTGATTGGCTGAGGAGTGCCTTTGGTGATCTTACAATGCACGTGATTGGTTTGTAAGTTTACTGCGCTGCAAAGCCCGTATATAGTAAAGACACGTAAAGTGCAGACATTTAAAATAAACACTATCAACAGTTTATTATTTGGGTCCGCATTGGACAACGTCTTGGTCCGGACCCCGATTGTGGTCTGAAGCCCGCCCATTAGTAACCTCTGCTCTATAACAAGACTCATTTATAATATCAGGCACAATATTAATACCCACACCTGTAGCGTTAGCACCACTACTATTATTATAAATATATTTTTTTAATTCACGAATAATTCTATGATTATTTTTACAATTAGAAAAACATTGAAATGTACCTCACAGATTATAAACTCTGACAAATAATACATTCTAAACTTAATATTTTGTTATCTTTAAACACATGATATAAAGATTAGAAATTTGTGTTTTTAGTGCTCCCTACAGTGTGCAAGGTGGCCTGTCCAGCAAAAACCTCCAGCCAAAAGCTTGCATAAAAAATACTCACTAGATATCATAATTTCACAACTTTCCATGGTTGGCCCAAACTGGCCCAATTTATAGGGATAACCCTGAATCTGGCAACCCTGATGGTGGGTACACTTTCTGGGCTGGCCGTTTAAGCACATTTACGTCAGTGCTTGGAGGCTTCCCAGGCTGGCTACTGGGATTTCTGCTGCTGAGAGGGATCTTTCCCCAGGGCTCTTTCTGGGTCAGCCAAGTGACTCATGCAGTAGTCTTGGGTTTTATTCTTCTGCCAGATTTTAAATAACCTTACAAAGAAAAACATGGATCTCCATTTTTATCAATTTCTGTTTTCCTAGCTCATTTGAACGCAGCAGAAGTTTATATTGAAGAAAACGTTCATGATGAATGGACCAACAGTAATGCTCAAAAATAGGTTAGACTAAGTTCTGGTTCCATTGATTTAAAAAGTAATGGTTGTTTTTGTCCTCTCCTGTAAAGTTGTTTGTTTTTGTGTGGACAGTGACATCAGTCTCTGCTGTAGGAGCTGTTCTGCTCCCCTGGTCTCATCTGGGAGGTGCAGCAGTACACTGTGTCTCCTGACTGTCCTATAGCCTGTGGAGCTACTAAATACAATTTCATGACGCAAATGGTCAAAATGTCCTGTTGCTATCTTTCTTTCTATCTCTCTCTCTCTCTCTCTCTCATTTCTTCCTCTATCACTCATTCTCTACTGTTATCTTACTTTCTCCCTCTTTTTTCCCTGTATCACTCAATCTCCACATCTTCCTCTCTCTTTCTCTCTCTACCTTTAATTTCTTCCTCTATCACCCAATCTCTACATCTTCCTTTCTCTTTCTCTCTCTATTTATCTCCCTTTCATTTCTTCCTCCATCACTTAATCTCTACATCTTCCTTTCTCTTTCTCTCTCTATTTATCTCCCTTTCATTTCTTCCTCCATCACTTAATCTCTACATCTTCCTCTCTCTTTCTCTCTCTCCCTTTCATTTCTTCCTCTATCACTTAATCTCTACATCTTCCTTTCTCTTTCTCTCTCTATCTCTCTCCCTTTCATTTCTTCCTGTATCACTAAATATCTACATCTTCCTCTCTCTCTCTTTCTCTCTCCCTCCCTTTCATTTCTTCCTGTATCACTCAATCTCTACATCTTCCTCTCTTTCTCTCTCTCTGTCTCTCTCCCTTTCATTTCTTCCTGTATCACTCAATCTCTACATCTTCCTCTCTTTCTCTCTCTGCCTTTCATTTCTCCCTGCATCACTCTTTCTCTACTGCTATCTTCCTCTCTCTCTCTCTCTCTCTCTCTCTCAGTCCTCTGCCCTTTCAAAACTCTGCACAAAGCAGATACTGAAATGTCATCCTTGAGGTAGCTCACCATTTCTACGAGTTGCTGGTAATTTCCTGAGTTGTGTAACCTGCAGGTCTCTCTCGTTCTTCTCTCATGAAGCCTCTTACTCACGTCAGCACAATCGCTGCTGATTACCAGTCCACCAGCATGCCTGAAGATGCAATAACCTCTTTTTCAAGAAAAAGTAATTGCAGGTAACTTGACCAACGTCAGTATATTTGCTCAATATGTTACAAAATAGGGCTGCCATGGAGAAAAACTGGTGGGAGGTGGCCAATTCAGCAGGTTATCTACTAAGCACGTATACACAAATGAACAAAGGTACAACTTTGTAATTAACATACGAGCAATGCAGTATAACCATGAGTTTGGCCTGAGGCGTTATACATGAGGCGTCTATTCATAAATAAAGTCCCGCCCTTCAAGAAAAACAGCCAATCCAGTTTGTGGTCCACTGACTATTACTAAATCCAAAGAATGTTATCAGTTCAACATAATAAACACATACATTATCTTAAAGTCACAGTCCAATGAACAACAATGTGAAACACCAGCTACCCTTTACGCCAGTGGTCTCCAACCTTAGTACTAGCGATCTACCTTCCTGTAAAGACTAAACCTCAACCTCCGTGTGGCACGCCTGCTCCAGCAAACTTCTTCAGAAGTTCTCGATTGGCTGGATCAGATGCATCAACGTTAGGTGAGCGGAGAGGCTGTATGTTAGACGGAGGCTGGAAATCAACTATCCAAGAAGATCTCCAGGAAGAGTGTTGGTGACCACTGTGTTACACTGTAGCATGCTGAATGGACCCAAATTCAAATCTCGTTACAGATACGTCCCATTTAGAAAGTTTTATTACAACAGCAACATTGTTTGTTGTGTCCAGTGATTGTCTTGATCCATGAAAACCCACATAAAAAAAACAGAATGTTTTCCGTTTCCATTTATGAATAGACGAATCAAAGTGCTCCAACATCACTTGGAAAACAATCTGGTTCCATTGACTTACATTGAAAGTAAAAAATGTTTTTTGTCCTCTCCTGTAAAGTTACTATTTTAGAGATCTTGTTTTTCTTTGGGCAGTGACTGTATAGATTTCTAAGAACGCTCATCAGCTTTATAAAGTCTGACATTAACGATAAGCACATGACAGACAGTGCAGCCCTTGTAAAGGAACTTGCACACAGCCAGTTGTTTGAGACTGTGTGGTTCATTTGCTCTGCTGCTTTCAGCTTTATTAAATAAATAAACCACCGCATGACATTCCCTGAGTGAATCAGTGCTGTAGAGAGAGGGAGGGAGAGAGAGAGAGAGAGAGAGAGAAAGAGAAAGCTACAGATATCTGGAGACAGATCCGAAGTGCGAGACACTGCTGAAGCGGTCAGGAAGGAATCCGTCCAGCCTGAATAACACCTTTGTGTGGTCGAACCAGACTCAGAGTGTTTTTTAGACTATGACAACCCCAGAAGCTTACGGTCTACAGCTATTATTACACAGCACTTTGAAAATGCTGAATGTGACATTTGCCTGCCAAATATACTTATTAAACTAAGCCCCACTGCAAATACAGCTTGTAGGTGCACTTGTACCGCAGATAGCAGCAAGTGCTGTTTGTTTTCTAGATCCCACATGATCCTTCACCAAACCGAAAGACAGATTTGCATGAATTAGTCAAATCTAAGGTGTGTTTTTCAAAAGTACTAGCATTTTGGATTAAAGTAGATGAATGTCATTTGGGTGCTCTATCAGTTTTACACTCACTGGACATTATGCTAGTTAAGACTGGCTTAAATGCTCTGTAGTTTATGCACTTCTATCTTATATATGTACTCACAGAACTGAATTATGTTTCTATATGAATGCTGTTTCTTAGTTATGCATGTGTTGAGCGTTTTGCCAGATAAGATTAGCTTTAAAATGATCTTGTATGCTTTATATTGTACAATTGATTAATAAATTTAATAAAAAATCTAGTCTTTCCTCCTTAAGTGCCAATTGAAGATTTGGATGTTGGATGCTAAGCTAGTTCTTATGATCCGTGATACAGTTTGTACATCTTTTAGTGTATATTAAACAATATGTGACTAAATGTAATACTTTTCAATACTTTAACTTTGAGTATTAAGTGTAATTGCAATGCACTCTTTCAGTCTGATAATGTCCTAATAAGGCCAATAAACTCTCAAGGCAGGGACTAGCATCTCCCAGTTAGGTACTCGGTCAGAAGAAGTACTGGTAGGGACTAGTATAACCTTTTATGATGCTAGTAGGGTTAAGCATAAGCTACAATGTTAGCAAAGATAAGCATCTCTTAGTTATATACTTGTCCGTTGATGTGCTAGTAGGGATGAGCATAATACACAATACTAGCAGAAACTAGCATCTTCCAGTTATGCGCTTGGCCAACAATGTGCTAGTAGGGACTAACATAACCTCTAATGATGCTAGCAGGATCTAGCATGAACTGATAAACAATGTTAACAGAGACAAGCATCTCTCAGTTACTAACTTGTTTGTAAATGTACTAGCAGGGTTTAGCATAACCTGATACACAATAATAGCAGGGACTAGCCTTTCCCAGTTGTTTACTTGTTTGTTTCTTTTCCCAGTTATTTACTTGTTTATAGCATGAATGAGCATAATACACAATGCTATAGCATCTCCCATTTATGCACTTGTCGCATAAAGTACTACCCAGCAAACAAATAACGTTGCTACAACATTGTCAGAAGGTTGTGCTTTTTACATTGTCTAAGCAAGGTTGTCACAGTGTTCTCATAAGCTCTACTAAATAACATCCATTTCTACCTGTTGGCAATTTTCCCAAATTCCATAAGAAGGATTTTAGGAGATTGTGACAACTTTGCCAATATGTGCCACTACATATAACGTCACAACCTTTTTTAAAAGATTACTTTTTAACATTGTGACAACGTTGTGGGCACTAAAGCAGTACGTTATTACAACAAAACTGTTTGCAAGGTAGGGATTAGCATAACCTCTCGTGATAAACAATGCTAGCAGAGACTAGCTGAACATCTAAAACTAGGCAATGCACTTTGTACACTGTACTTTGTGTATTTAATGCCAGAACTGAATCAAATTCAATTAAATATTTACGCTACATCGTAAGTAAAGAGAATTCGATCCATTTTCTGGAAGCTAGCTAACTGCTTCTGAAGAACAGATGTGGCAAACACTTTAAAAGATGCCTGTAGAAATATGACACACAAAAAAGACGTTTTATAATCAATTACACCATAACTGCACCGCTGCTAGCTAGCTGGACTGCTAGCATTTCTAGCAGGAGCGCTAAATGCCAGCGTTATTATGCTATTAAGCCACCAGTTTCACAGCTTTTTTTGAAATAGTTTGGCTCTCATATGGGCTCCTGCCGCAGCGGCTAACGCCTCCAGATGGGCCTAATTAGCTGCTTTTAAATAAAAGCAAAAGAAAAAAGAAAAAAGCTTGTTCTGGTCTTTTTTCCTCACAGTCATTTTCCCCTCTTTTTTTATAATGGAAAACAAGTGCTACCGGGATCAGCAGCAGTGTGTAAACTTTTATGGACGCTTACAAAAGTATCTGAGGTGGAAAGTTAAAACCTGTCACAGACGACTTTCCATTGAGAGCAGGGCAAGTGGGGGCAAGTGCGTGACAGAGGAGGTG
Organism: Megaleporinus macrocephalus; assembly: GCA_021613375.1. Taxonomy (NCBI): domain Eukaryota; kingdom Metazoa; phylum Chordata; class Actinopteri; order Characiformes; family Anostomidae; genus Megaleporinus; species Megaleporinus macrocephalus. The sequence goes on from CM038722.1 coordinate 28,908,745, forward strand.
TATGACTGAAGCAGCGGTCGAAGGACGTTCCTGATATCGAGAAGCTGCAGGCTGTGGTAATATGTGAGAGAGGGAGAGAGAGAGAGAGAGAGAGAGAGAGAAAGAGAGAACGAGAGAGGATTACGGCTTCGAGTACGACTTAGGACCCTAATTAGACACTGAATATTTTCAGTGAGTGAATTAATATTGAATGTGTCACATTATTAGCTCGTCTCTAATTGTACTCAGACCTAAACCTGCTCATTCAGTAATCACGTCTCTCAGCGCTCAAATGGAACTGAGAATAAAGAACTTTTTTTTTTTTTTTTAGAAAGTTTTACTTAATTTAAGTGAAAGATTCAAGCAATAATGAATCCATTCAGCCCTTTCTTTTCATGATGGAGGTACTCAGTTGGGGTCAGCCCTCTCTCCGCCCTCTTAACAGCCGCTCTACGTTCCACATTTCACCCCAAACCCATCATTACTCGTTGCCAGTGTCTCGCTTGTCGGGTTTGGACTTAAAAGGGTCGTTTCCTTCAAAAGCGGTTTGTATCCACAGTAGTGAAACGGGGGGACTGACAGAGCCAGCAGTGAAGGTGACTGGTTGGCAACAAAATAGGCAGGTAGCAGAGTGGAGTGACACATAGGGGAAAAAAACAGAAGTAGCAGTTCACATTCAAACAAATAATCAATGCACAGTAAAGAATAGCAGCTAACATATACATACATAACAGGTACTGTACATGAGGAAAACGACTACATATCTGTATAGTTTTTTGCAAAAGTTTGGGCGCTCCCTGGTGAAATGATATGAAATATATATTACACAACATAGATATGCATATTTAATGTGTCATACTTAAACACAATAGCTGTTTTTATATCCTGTAAGAGATTAATTCTCTCCAGTATGTTGAATTCATGACTGTAGAAAACTGTGTACTCTGTTGAGGATGTATTCATTTATTTACACATAGGAAATCAATAAATATAACCTGAAGTGCCTGAACATTTGCACACAACTACATTACAGGTCGACACATAATTTAGAACAGATAATAATAATAATATTGGCCAATATATTCCTATATAGGTTGGTATCTTAGTCAGACATGCTGTCAGAACAAATCTTGTGTAACCCAAATGAGGAATTATGTGAATGTAACTAAACTTCTTGTCATTTTTTGATCATTTATATCATTTTTTGTGGTTCATTCATAACAAAATTTCTAAAATAAAAGGAAACACATTTTATAAAAATATGAAAAATGAAAAAAAGATGTTATGTATATATATATATACACATTAGGGGTGAAAATATTGAAATATCGAATATCGGGATATTATATTTTGTGATAATATATCGATTCTCAAAAACACAGTATTGATACACAGATTCCTGGCAGACAGTGAATCATTGTGTGTTCTGTTTAAACCTCTGACCACTAGATGGCAGTGTTGTAATCCATTTTCAGCTCCACTCCAACATTAACAAGCAGCACAAGGGCGCAGTGCTATTGCAAGCATTGACAAAGCTGTTCATATAGTAGTGTGTTTTAATAGTAGGATTTAAAAAATCGCAATACATCACTTTGCTTGCAGTGTCACCGTATACTGAATTGTGACCAATGTATCACAATACATATTGTATCGCCAGGTTCTTGCCAATACACAGCCCTACATAACATGAAGGTATCCTCTTCCAGTGGAAGGATGAACAGAAACACCCGTGGAAGCCAACGTGGAGCATGATGTTCTCCTCTCTTAAAGATGAAAGCTTTTGTTTTTTAGATGGGGACAGTCTTTGGTCTACCAGGTTTTACACTGCTGTTAGAAATACTCTAAGAAATATAAACATCGATAGATGTTGATGTAACTAAAGTACTCATTTCTGTTAGTCAGTTCATCATGAAAGACTAGCACAGTTGATTTCCAGCAGTGTATTAATATGGTGTTATGACAGGTTTGTTATGACAGCCGTGATGCATATAATACATCATCACTATCAACAAAACCTCATGCCTTCAAAAACAGTAACTATAGAGGAAAAATTCCTACAGCTTGCTACAGGTAGACAGAAAAGCAGAGAGAGAGAAGAAGAAGAAGGAGGAGATGTATGCTCAGGAAATCTCAAGAGAGGTATCGTTTGTTAGCCATCTCCAGTAGCACAGCTGATAAGAGTAAATGTGATTATCTGTGTTTAACCCATCAGGTATGTGATCTAAGCCTTTTAAAATGTTACACATTCAAACACTCCTGATGGAACTTCACACCCCAAAGACATCTGAAGATCCTCCTTAACACTGTTTAGTCTTAGATGTGGTTCCTCAGTTCGATTCAGTTTTAACAGGAGACATTTCAGCACTCTCAGCACTTCCCAACCAAAATAGCCCTCGTTCTCAAACTGGTTCCAGTCAGGCTTCTTAGAATCTTAGTGCTATTCAGGGAACCAGTCTGCGTTTAAACCAGTCTTTATTGGAACCAAGAAACACGTCATCAACAGACAGCGTTGAGTAACCAGTAGTAACAAATGATGGAGCATGTAGATTACATGCGAATAACCTCAACAGCTCTCTTGTCCATGGATGTTATCATGGTTCTTGCTGAAGAACCCACTATTCTTTGTTTATACTTGGTGGAAACAGTTCAAAAAGTAATGACCTGGATTAATAACCAAAACTGAAAAATGTCAATCAAACATAGATATAACTTAAAATGCATGTTATAAAATAAAACAATCTTTTCTGAAAACAGGAAATAGAATGGCTGAAGTATTTCTAAGACTGAGAAAAATCCAGTTACACTCCATTGACTCATACTCATTATATATATATATATATATATATATATATATATATATATATATATATATATATATATATATATATATATATATATACACACACACACACACACACACACACACACACACAAAACAGGTCACTTTAAGTCACTTTAAGTGCCTTTAAGTTCTGTAGAGTATTTATTGGCTGATGGAAACATCTACTGCACTGTTCTAACAAGTTCTACCAAGTCTTAACCTTTTGTACCTAATTGTGTTGTTTTTTATGCTACTGAATGCCTTAATTTCCCTCAGGATCCATAAAGTATCTATCGATCCATCTGTCCATCTTCTCTACCAAAACCTGAAATGTGTTTATTATGTATCGTAGTTTAAACACAATGGTCAAATTATATGTGTTGTTAATTTTCCAAGTGAAATTAGTGAAAATAAGTAAAAATAATAATATAAAATAATGAACAATTTGAAAAGCATGCTGTTGTTGCCCAAATAAACCCATGTATCCTCAATTTATCAGTTCTTATTCTTCTACACCGTCTGAACACGACAGCTGCCCTTTATATTGTGTGAAAGTTTCATAATGAATGTGATTGACAGAAGTGCTCCATTGACGTATATTGAAAGTAAAGAATGTTTTCAGCAGTTTTGTTTTCTTTAGGCAGAGGCAAAATTTGAAATCACTGAATAATAAAATAAAATCAGACAAAAATCTCTTTAGCTGTTTGTAGCATTTCGCTCAATGAAAAACATGTGATCTCAACACTGGACTCCACTCGCACTTGCAAAACAACAAATATAACAGTATCGGATTATAAAGTTAGACCTTTTTTACTAAACAGAACTGATTACATAAGTAAATACATATTTTCAAGTATCAGCATTCACTAACAAGCCCCCATAAACATTCACTCGTCTAATTCGCTACACCTGCTAATAAGTTTTGAGTCTGTCCTCATTTTCCATTTTCATTTCAAATTGCTTTCCACCTCGAAACAAAGTCATCAGTCAAGCCTTAAATGGGCTTATTTTAACTCATAAAGCCTGTAATCCTTCAGCTGGGCATTCTGACAGGTTTTCAGAATCCTAAATAAACAACATGCGTTTTTATGCATTTTCACTACAGTCTTCTTAGTTAATCAGCATCTTGTTGGTTCCGGCTCATTAGTGTGTAATTACATAGACATGCGGGTGTCTAAGAAGTTGAGATTGTTTTTTCGTGAATTCTTGATGAAAGTCATTTGCGCCAATTTACCAAAACACATGCAGAAGGGTTTGTGTGACTTGCAAGGAGTCGTTTGCATTAGCATACAAAAGCCTTCCTAAGACTGAACACATATATACATACAAAATAGCAACCCTACAGGAGAGCCAAAAACAATGAAAGACAATGGAACCAGAATTTTTTCTAAACTATTTTGAAGCATTCTATTGGTCTATTCATCAGGGAATTATGTATTACACAGGTCTTTGCAATACTGATGCATACTCATATCATTGCTGTTGGAACAAAACCTTTATAGGAGTAGGTAAAAACTGATTTTACATTTAGTGTAAGTCAATGGAACCAGACGTCTTTACAAGTAATTCTGGGTCTGGCCTGTCATATACACAATGATGTTTTGGCCACTTCAGCAAATCACTCGCATTTAAAGTCAAGAACTGCCATAGCAGCCCAAACGCAGTGCTGTTATCTACTGTACACAGCATAGAGAGACTATGTGCCTTCATCCATTCATGAGTTCATTATGCTTCCACACACATTCATTCCTGGAAAGCGCTACTCTTGCATCCTTAACCCCCCCATTGAATCACACTACAGTTCAAAAGTTTGGAATCAATGGCTTCAATCATAGAGAGGCTATTTATTTACTATGTATACTGAAATATGAGAAAAAACATTGTGTTGCTGTTGTAAAAAAAAAAAAGCAACACATATCTCTATAAAAACATACAGGAGGAGGCCAAACCTAAATTGTTTTTAATGCAAGTTAAAGTAAAAAAAGGTTTTACCATCTTATATATGTATATATAATATAATAAATATTATTTCAATATAATATAAAATGTTTAATGATGTATACATACAACACATACATTAATTTAAACGTAGTACAACATATATTAATGGTTATTAATGAGGTCATAAACAACATACAAACCATGACTAACCACTTATAACATATGAAAGAAGAACTCATGTACCACTTAGATGGAATTTCGAATAATGGTGGAAAGCATAACTGCAAATGAATTGATTACAGTATTAATCACCAAGATTAATTAACTAGAGCATTTGATAGGTCAGATATACTGTGAATAACTAAAATGAAGAATAATAAATCATTCAGACATGTTTGAATGTTCAGGAAGTAGGACTAGTCAAAAAACTCTATTAATGGCTGATGATGTTGATAGAAGAAAAGGTCGCCATATTGTTAAAGTGAAAGCCTGAGTGCTCGACAAGGCTATGCAGTGTTTCACATTATATTCAAACCATATCAAACTAATACAATCCATATGAACATTAGGGGTATATACACGCTATACTGCCAAAGTTCAGGTGTTTTGAGTCAAAGCCATTGCTAACAGGTGTTAAAATCTCTACAGGAAAACACTGGCTGTGGAACTTCTGGTGGAAGTTTTATATCACTGTCCAATGAAGAACAAGTATCTTCAAGATGGCAACTTTACAGGACAGGACAAAAACTTTACTTTCAATGTTAGCCAATGGAACCAGATTTTGGAGCATTTCTATTGGTCCCTTCATCATGAAACTGCAGCTGTCAGATTCAAATCATGTACAAAAATTAAATTTGACAAAAAATTGAAATACATATTTTTGTTTGGACGGCGCTGATATTAATGTTTTTTTTTTCATTTGTTTTGTTGTTTTCTATATGTGGTATTATATGGATTCTCACAACCCAGCGCTCTGCAGGGGTCAGAAGACCATCCGGCATATTCAATAGCACTCAGCAGGAGTCCGGTGACCATTTGGTGTCTAGCACAAACTCTGCAAGGGTCCCGGAGATCACGAGAGCACTGCATGCTGAGTGAACGGTCAAAACGTAATTCCGATAAAAAGAAACAGATCACAAACTACACGTACCACAGAAAGAGGATAGACTTAGGGGGGCATATGAGGGGAAGTTGGCATCAATTAAACGAGAGTGAGCTGCTGCTGCTGTTTGAAGCTCTCCTGCTGGTGAGAAACTCTGCAGAATAAACAACATTCCTCATTCCTAGTGCATTTGGTTTGGTGATTTATTGGGTATTTCAAAAAATGTACATCAGGAAACTGGTTCTACAGAAGATCCAGTCTGTGACATTTCTGAATTGCTAGATTCGCTCTGGTCGACTGTCGGGGCTATTATTGTAATCTAGTGGCAGAAACAGTTTGTCCACAAAGTGTTAGTCACACCTGTAATTTGTTGCATTCGGCACTACAGAGTTCCAAACACCAGTCATTTTGGAAGCAGCATCAGCGGAAGAACTAAGACCTTCATGAAATTGGTTTTCATGGCTAAAGAGCTGCAGACAAGCCTAAGATCACTATCCCTGCAATGCCAAGTGTCAGCTGGAGTGGTGTAAAGCCCATCATCGCTGGATTCTGGAGTAGTGGACACTGCTTCTCCATCAGTCTGATGGATGAATCTGGGTTTGGTGGATGCCAACTGTTCCTGAAGAGTGGAGCGCTCTTCATGTTACTGCCTACGGTTTTGGAATTGGATGTCCAACGAGCTGATACAGACAAAATGTTATGGTGGTGTGGTGGTGCTGTAATTAACCGCTGAAGGCACCGGCCACTTATTCAAATCCTTAAATAATAGTGGACAGATGCATTGGCGTAGGAACCAGTGGGGGTGTTGGGGACGTGTCCCACCCAATATCAGAAACAGGTAGATTAGTCCCACCCAAAAATTAATCCACAGAAAAGCGGAAAGAGTTTAAAAAACGTTTATTTTGAAAGCGTCTTTTGGCAATGTATGCAATTCACGCACTGTGTTTGTTGATAGTAACAGGCTCTAGTTGTTAGGTGGTCTTTAACTTTGTTAAGGCTTGTATTGAGATGCCCGTTCAGAAATATCCTGCTGTTGGCAGATTCACTGACCGGAGCTCTCACCTCGCTGGAGCGTCGGGTAGGTCAGTGACGAGAGCAGTGAATAGCAACGATGACCATATATCCTGCAGTAAACATGGCTTTACTATAATGTGTTGTTATGGTAACAGACTAGGAAGGTTTGGGTTAGCTAACGTTTATATTAACTTTAGTCAGAAAGCACTCTAAAACGTAAAGTTACATTACTGTCTGGCCACGCCCCAAACTGCAGACTGCTAATAAATACATAAAAAATAAAATATAATAAATAAAATAAATAAATAAATGAATAAATTAAAGGACACCAGTGTTAGAAGTGCTTTCAGTAGAGCAGTATGTAATGCTCCAGAGGGTGCTGTTTGGGACACAGCCTTACTGTCTAACATTAATGTTAGTCTTGTCTAGTCAGGAAACCTTATCATACATTTCTTCTGAAACATTTATCTAATAATAAACAGACGTACAGATAATGTTGAATTTTGTTTATTTATTTGTAATTTACTGTAATTCCACAAATGTTGTTCTACGTCACTATACATACAGTGATTTACTACCTTACCTACAGTGGAATCAGCTTATAGCTTATATTTTATTGGATATAGTGGGCTTTGATTCATACTAGCAAATGTTTTTCCCCCCAATGTTAGACCTGCTTCTACGCCCTTGGACTGATGAATGGATTATACAAATAACTGTCTTACTTACAGAACCTATTATTGAGAGTTCAGTGGAACATGGTGAACTGAAAGATGTAGCGTTATCCGAACGTCCGAGCTGGTCTTAAAGCCACAATAGCTTTAGGTCCGCTCGCTGATGTTGAGGAATCAGCCAACACAGATCAACTCTGCTCTTCTCTGCCAGAGACGATGCTACACATGATCCTTCCTCACTAAAGCTTTTCTTATAACGTGCTGGCAAATCCACCAGCTGCTGAACCGGCACTAAAAGCCAACCAGGCCCATGTGGAGGTGGAGGAAACGCTGACGGGTGTCCCTAATCTGGTTAAACGCCTGCTCTCCGTCCGCCTCATCTTTTCCTTTCCTTCGATTTCTTTTCGCCCTCCCATCAACCGCGCCACTCTAGCGGGCGGAGATTAGCCGAGCGTCTCGGCAAACGCAAAGTCCGCGTCGAGAAAAGAAGAGCGGAGCGGACTCGTCAGCTCTTTGCGAGGCCGGTGTTGCTCTGACGGTTGCTGCGACTTCCTTTGAATCGAGACAAAACCCGGCTAAGAAAACAGAGAACATGGGACACATTCTCCCAGGATTTCTGCTGACAAAACACTGGCAGCTGAAAAGAATGAGGGATATTTCTGGAGGTCTAAAGCTGTTGTGTAACAACGGCACCCCCCACATTCAAATACAGTTATGATACATCATAACCAAACACTTAAACCAATTAAAGGCTCTGTGATTTGAGGAACAATTCCCACAAATGTTTTGAGTTGTGGTCACGCTGGTGTACTGCTCGATGATAAGGGTCCTGTTTCCATTTACTCTCTGGATCTTAAGGTGCGTCCGAAACTGCCTACTAGTCAGTAGGTACTGGATTAGAGTCAGTACGTACTGCTCGAGCAGCAGACTGGCAGGTAATTTCAGTAGGTGAGTTTTAGTAGCCACACAAGCTCGGACGTACTACGTCCACCATATTGCCAGCGTCAAGACCACCACCGTAAAAGTCCTGCTATTCATTTAAAAGCTCTGTTTACAGATTTAGATTCTTTTAGTGACTCTGATCTGTGTTTTTGTCTGATTATGTATCAGACGGTGTCGAGCTGTAGCTCAGAAAAGAAGAAATGGGAGTCAAGCCAACTAAAACCTTTACTCTTCACACAGAACTCACAGAACCTGCCAGTGTTTTATTTAATTTTAAATAACAGTTTTATGATTTTTATATTTTTGTATTTTTCTTTCTATCATTCTCTTATTTTAATTTTTAATACTTTTATTTTTTTATTACTACTTTTACTATTTCTTTTATTATTTTAAGTTTTACTACTATAGTAAGATAATTTATTATTGATTTATGTTTTACTTTTTTAGTCCTATTCTTGGTTTTAGTTTCTTATTAAGTTTTTTTTTGTTTTTTTTTAACGATTTATCTTACTTAATTTTGTTCTTATAGTTTCTTTTCCATTTTAAGTACTCATTAAAATTTTCAATAACCATTGTAATGCTTGGCGACATTGTAAACGAGGGTCTCCCTCAGTGTACTCCTGAGTGAAAATAAAGGTTGATTGATCGATTTATTGATATAAATCAGGCAAACAACGTACATGCCTGTGTGAGTTCTTTTAGAACATCTGCCACAAGCCCCTGAGCAAACGCTTCGCCACTTAGTTCTTCATTCTTTCACTTCATCAGACTCCGTTTGCATGACTATTGCACAAGTGACACAAACATAGACACTATTCACAACTGAAATGCTCTTAGAACCACTTCGGACCACTTTCATCATCCCCGCCATCCAGAAATGGTGATATAATCCGTTGGGGCTCAGCTCTACTCATTTTCCACATACACTAGCTACCAAGTTAGCATACCCTCTTGCGTCACCAGAATGGTCTCGTCGTCTGAGCTCGTCTCTCGTTTGTTTCAGCTGTCTTCAGCCTCCTCTGAGCACACTGTTCACCTCAGCAGCACCTCAGAACATTGGATGTGATGTAGGATTGCATTATGCAGAAAATTGCGATTTGCATCCCTATTTGTCACACTGCGAAACCCTCGACTGCCCAAGCAGAAAAACCTTGCTGTCTGTGTTTCTGGCTACCATTCAGCACACAGTGAGTCATTTCAAAGAAGAGTAGGTGGGAAATAAGGGTGGGCTAGTCCGGCAGTAAGGGAACCTGTCTCAGAAGAGCGTCTCAGTGCTGTATATACCTTATATATATTTAAGTGTCTCATAACTCTTAAACTCACATTACACATACCTATAAGTACCTATAAGCAATATACACCTACCAGCCGCTCCATTAAGTACACCTACTTGTATCTACATTGTCCATTGTATCAGCTCCACTGACCATATAGGAGCACTTTGTAGTTCTACACTTACAGACTGTAGATCATCTGTTTCTCTGTATACTTTGTAACCCTGTTCTTTAATTGCCAGGACCCCCACAGGAACCCTACAAAGCAGGTGGTGCATGATTCTCAGCACTGCAGTGACACTGACGTGGTGGTGTGTTAGTGTGTTGGGCTGCTGGAGTTTTTAAACACCTCACTGTCACTGCAGACAATGTCTGTGCACTGGCCACTAATAGAGTGGACAGTGAGTGGACGCAGTGTCTTAAAACTCCAGCAGCACTGCTGTGATGGTCTCCGACCAGCGCCACGACACACACTAACTTATTACAAAGTCAGTGCTGAGAAGGAACCACAACCCAAATAGTAATTGTTCTGTGGTGGTCCTGACCCTTGTGGACCCAGATGAAAGAGAAAGTAAGCAGTATATATATATATATATATATATATATATATATACACTATTTATACACTATACACATATATATACACTACCGCTCAAAAGTTTAGGATCACTTTAGAATTTTATTTCATGCAATTTTCATGCAAATCACAAACAATATTGTCCATTTTACAATTAATGTAAGTGTATCAGATGATTTTTAAAGAATCAAAATGTTTGAATTAAAGTCTATTTTTGTATAGAGGCTTATTTTGCATATAGTTCTATTATCAGCAATTCTCAGCTGAAATGCACAGCTGAAAAACATTCTACTAATAAGTGAGTATAAAAGGGAACAACATTCTAGGTTAGTTTAGTATCTGAAGCATCAGCAGTTGATGACTTGCTGACCGACTCAACATGGCCAGAAAGAAACAACTTTCTTTAGAGACCAGTCAGTCCATTGTTGTGTTAAGGAAGAAGATACTCCATTGAAAACAAGAACATTTTACTGTGATCCCAAACTTTTGAGCGGTACATATACACACACATATATATATATATATATATTGGATCGGGTGGTATATATATATATATGTATCAGGGCACTGGTCACTGACTTCATCTCTGACTACTTTGATATATATATATATATATATATATATATATATATATATATATATATATATATCTCAGAGTAGTCAGAGATGAAGTGTCCTAATATTCTGACTCATAGCAGTGTTTCTAGGCAGACTCAGCTGAAGGGAGCTGGGAATCTGTATGTCATCCCACTGTGAGCCCAGAGTCTACTGGTATTCCCATTGAAAGAGGGAGCAAAGTCCACACATTTTCACTTCCGCCCACGCTCACACACACACACCATGGATCTCAGGAGAATTTTGTCCGTTAATGACTCAGCTATAACTGACCCAAGCGTGAGTCTGCATCGTCGTCGTCGTCACCACCACCATCAACAGCTCCATCATCATGACGCATGTGAACCACACAGAGACTCTCACTGTTTTCCCAGAATAAAGAGCACGGCATCGAGCCAGCATGTCTCTCGATCAGAAACCTCTGCAGCACAGGCACATCATTAGACTGCACTTCTTCATGCAACTTCTGCTCCTTGAAGCTTACACGCACCTGAATTTCTCTTTAGCAAAGCATAATGTAAAGTGCCCTGCAACTCATGTGCTTCAAACACAGTCGTAACGGTTACAGGCGCCTCCACTTTTGAATGAGACCATCAAAATCATGGGATCCTGTCAAGCGACGCCATCCCAAATTATGGTTTTCAACAGACATTCAGATGTAGAAGGACATGAGGCAGAAATTTATTTATCAGGCGGCTGGAAAAGAAGAGTTTATCAATTTTATCACCCATAAAATTGCTAAACTCTTCTTTTCCAGCCGCCTGATAAATAGGTAGGCTTGGTAGGCTTTTCAGTTACCCAGGCCTTAATAACAAAAGATGTGTTGTTGTTTGACAAATTATTAATTATTAACTACTACAAAATATACAAACAAATATGAAAGCTACTACAGAGGAGGAGGCCGAGATATGGTTGTGTAAACACACTTACTAGCTTTGTAGGTCATATATCCTCATCAAGAACGTTTACTAGTGTATTAGTGCAGTGACGGCTCTCTTCCTGCTATGAATATGGAAAGATGTATGTAGTAAGAACAATAGGATGTATCGGAAACCTACCTGCCTGACTGCATTGTGCCAACTGTAAAGTTTGGTGGAGGAGGGATAATGGTATGGGGTTGTTTTTTAAGGGTGTGCCAAGGCCCCCAGTTCCAGTGAAGGAAAATCCTAATGCTTCAGCTCACCAAGACACTTTGGACAACTGTACGCCTCAAACTTTGTGGGAACAGTGTGGAGAAGAACTTTTCTGGTTCTAACCTGACAGACTGTGTTCTCAGTGCTCAAAGAAGCTCCATTAAGGCTGGTTGGGTGAGTTTTGGTGTGGAGGAACTTGACTGGCCTGCACCAGACCTCCTGACCTCAACCCCATCGAACGACTTTGAGATTAACTAGCATGTAGATTGTGAGCCAGATGCCCTCATCCAAGAAAAGTCCCACAGACACTCCAAAATCTTGTAGAAAGGCTTACCAGAAAAGTCGAACCTGTTATAGCTGCAAAGGGGAACCAACTTCATGGATTTAGACTGGAGTGTCATTAAAGCTTAGGTAGGAGTAATGTGTAGGTGTCCCAATACTTTTGTCCATATATTGTATATTAGATAATCATCTGCATCCAAGACATTTATCATGCATTTAAAATGTCTGCTCACTGAGAAGGACGTCCCGTACTGAAAAGAAAGACTCACTGCATGTATACAAAGTATCAAAGGACGTCCATTCTGGTGATTAGGGCTGTGTATTGGCAAGAACTTGGCGATACAATACGATCCAATATATCGCGATATATTGCGATATTGCAAGCTAAGTGATATATTGCGATTTTTTTAATCCTACTATTAAAACACACCACTATATGAACAGGTTTGTCAACGCTTACAATGGCATTGCGCCCTTGTGCTAATTGTTAATGTTGGAGTGGAGCTAAAAATTGATTAAAACACTGCCACCTAGTGGTCAGAGGTTTAAACACAACACACAATGATTCACTGTCTGGCAGGAATCTGTGTATCGATACTGTGTTTTTGAGAATCGATACAGTATCACTAAACATAACATCCCAATATTCGATATTTTTGATATTTTCCTACACCCCTACTGGTGATATGTCTCAGCTTCATTCACAAAAGGTACACAGACAATCCGATATCTACTCTATGCTAAGATGGCCATGACTATTGGATTTTTATGCAAACTCATTTTTGTTAAGCAAACAGAAACAAAATAAACAAGAAATTTAGCATGGGCTGGTTTCGCTGTAGCTCTTTTTCACAATGATGCTCCCCTAAAAAACAACCCACCTGTGGTTGCTCAGCTCGTGTGCTAATCAGATCGAATAGCCCATCCGATCCGATCCTGAGCTGCTGTGTAAACAGTGATAGGTAAGATATCATCCAGCTCATCCAGCGTTTCTTCTGAAACCTGGGGCATTATCAAAGAGTTTGCCTCATACTTGCTGCAATAACAGCCTCAACTCTTCTGAGAAGGCTTCAGACTAGAGGTTGGAATATTGATATGAGAGATTTGATGATATTCAGCCATAAGAGCGGTTCTGAAATCAGGTGCTGATGTTGAATAATCAGTTCTGGATCACTGAAGCTCCTGGATGCCAAAGCTACTGGATGGAGCTCTATCACTCTTAACAACAGTTCCACAGTTCCACTGTTCCACATCCCAGTGTGTGACTGACACATCAGACCGCTGGTGAATATCTACTCTGCTCTCTCATTCTGGATCCACTTTATGCAAAATAACTGGTGACCAATCAGACTGTTGATCTGTGGTGCAGAAACCGTTTACGTCATGCCCACTTTTATGTGATGAGAACGCACAGTGAGTGTGAAGATGACTGATGAAATGTTTTAATGAAGTCGGATGATATTTCAGAAGATATAAAAACAGTATTAGGCTGTAAATACTAATTCCTGACCTTAAAAGCACATAAGTGCCTTTGCTATGTGTAGATTATTAAAAAGTTTAGATTGTATTGTATTATTATTATTATTATTATTATTATTATTATTTTTGGCAGCTGCTGTTCTGAAAAATCACCAAGACAAGTGAAAGTCGTCAAGTGAAACAGGGCAAAACTTTTTACCAACTTCAAATCATAAAAAAAAATCTTTGGTAACGCTTCCTATTAAACCTGTACACTCAATGCTATATAAACACATTTGTAAGGCATTATATAGCATGCATAATCGGTCCAGTGCTGAGAATGACTTACCACCCGAAAACCACCTGCTCTGTGGGGGTCCTGATCATTGAAGAACAGTGTTACAAAGTAAACAGAGAAGCAGATGGACTACAGTCTGTAAGTGTAGAACTACAGAGTGTTCCTATATGGTAAGTGGAGCTGATTAAATAGACAATGAATGTAGAAACAATGAGGTGGTTTTAATGCTATGGCTGATCAATGCATATGTATAACCCAAGTTTATATACATTGCTATACATAATCTGTCCCATATTTGAAAAATGCCCATTTCAAATACAAAGATTTCATGTATATCACAAATGCTGTATATATTGTCAGTGATCATAAAAAAATTAAACATATACTCTGTGGTCAGGCCTTTGTTGTTGAAACAGGAGACTGAAATTATGTATATTTATATTTATATCACAAACCTCATATTTCCACTTTTCGCAATGTTGACATCAATTTATGATGACTAGACCAACAAATACCACCTGAAATTACTTTTAAAATCACTTATTTCTGTTGTTTAAGTTATTTTTCCATCAGGCTTATCTTTTTATTTACACAGTCTAATCCAAAACACAAATGAAAGAAATTTAAAGAAGACAAATTTGACTAAACAAAAGAGTATAAACTCTAATTTTTCGCCAAATTGAATGAAAATTTATTTTTCTTCTTATTTTTATTTTTATTCAAATGAGTATAAACTGTAAGCAAATATTTCCCACTAGGCTTCTGTCTCAAAGCGCCCAAGCAAAACAATCGCATTTTTACGGCCGACCACGCTTGAATAATGAGTTTGGCTGGTCACTTAGAGCTAAATGCGCGTGTGTTGCTGCAGCCCTAATAGAATTCTGGGCTGCCTGGCTAATTTCATTGTTTTGAATGGACAGCAATCTATAGAGCATCTGTGAACAAGAGCCAGGAGAAACAGATTAGTGAGAGCAGATGATGGGGTGGTGGTTCTTAGAGGTCTACAGCTGTTATGGTCATTTTGCTGTGCTGTTTAATTGTAATTACATCATTACATAACTCATCCAGCAGAATTACATTAACAGTGCTTGTACATTGTGTATCAACAGGTTTGAGTCTTTGGACATTTTTCAAATGATGGAAAAAATATGTGGCGAAAACGTAACAGAATGTTTTTCTCCAGCAAGTCATTATAAAATATCTCCTCCTCCACTGAGTGACAGTTTCAAATCTGCTCTTATAGCAGTATTCGTCTGCTTGTGCCAGTGAGCTGCTGTCGAATGCAAACGCACACAGAGACAGAAACCAAATGACAATTTCCAAACGCCGATGCCGAGAAACCAACAGCTTGGGTTGTGGGTTTTCCTGAACTGAACACCGCCAGAGAATTGGTGCTCGCTGACGGTTCAGTGGGCATAATGGTGACTCTACTGAAGTCAGGCTGGCCATACAGGGTGAAACTTTCCTGCAATTGTTGCATGTTGTGAGTTGCCAGCAGCTCAGTTTTTCAGCTACTATGCACAACACAGTCAGTTACTGTGATTTTAAAGGGTTTAAGGATGTAAAGGTTACTGTGACTGTAAAGGAATCGGATCTCTGTGTAAAATCAGAGGTTTAAAGAGGTTTTCAGACAGACTCTATTGTAGGGTATAGCAATGTACATCTCCACCACTGAGGCTGACGTGATTCAACACGATGCAAATAATTATGATACTATGCTGTTCAGTATAGAACAAACAGAATTGGCTGTTTTGTCTTAAGCAGCAAGTAAATCATCAATTAATCACATTACCGTTTTACTTCATTACTACAGAAACACACACTAATATATATATGCTTTATATATATATATATATATAAAGCAGTGTTTCTTTCTGAAGCATTTTTACTGGTCCAATTAAATTTTGACATCATGCAAAGGACAATTCTAACATTTCCATTATGCAGAAAACTAAAACTCACAAAACAAAATGGACAGCATATGTATATAAAATAAAATGTATACACAAATATTGTAACTATCCAAACAAATCTACAAAACTTTTGCTCTTAAAGAAGTGAGTTTCATTTTACTTCATTTTTTTTTATCATTTCAAACAGTCACCTAATTTGCATTACGTCATTGTGATTAACAGCAGGGTCTAAAAGTCTGACAACAGTAGTGAAAATAATTCTAATCCAAAAGTGATTATGGATTTCTATTGCTCCTTACATCATAACATCCTTAATGCAGATGACTAAAACACTCTTCACTTTCAATACTAGGTAAATTCTTCAAATACAATTTGGACCATTTTTTATTGGTTCAGTAAAATAATGGATCTGTCTCAAAACCTAGTGAGTGTCTACATATGCTGTTGACTGAGGAACCTTATTTAGACCTGATTTTAAGGAAGCATCGAATGCTTCCTCAGCCGCTAAGACAATCCCATGATGCAACACAGGCTAATCTACGAGCAGTGAAGTGGTTTTAAAATGTGAGTTATTTTGATTTTCTCTGGAGTTTGAATGTGTTTCTGGTCATATAATCACACAAAACAGTTTTTTATTATCAACTCTGTAACGAGTCCTTCACCATTTAGCAGTTTTATACTCGAGACACTAGCATTTAGCCTCGTGCTATTGTTTTTGATAGCCGGCCGGTAGCTTAGCAACCAGCTAAACCACCGGTCGCGTGCCGCAGTGGGCGGGAACAAGTCGTGACGCAGTCTCTCTCTAACTAGAGTCTCAGTAATCTGTTTTATGAGGAGAGATGAGGAGAGAACACTGATACTTACACAGCTGCTACCTAGACAGCCTACTTACACACTCACTAGGTTTTGAACCTAAATATATTCTATTGTATATACATTCTAAATCTTTCTCTTATTCACGTCCGGGTTCTCCAATTTTTTGACTAAGCTACAAAGTCTGCTGTTAGAATTAAGAATTATGTGCCACTTGTGTTTGCACACCGAGTTATTTAACCCATCCATTCAGTGATACACACACACACACTAGGTGGCAGTGAGCACACTTGCCCAGAGCGCTGGGTAGCCTGGGGAGCAGTTGGGGGTCATTTCAGTCGTGTCCTGTCAGTTGATGACCTCAAGTCCACAACTACTCCATGTTATACAGAGCTATTACATCTGTAGTACTCATGTAGGCTGAAGTCTACAGTCAGGAAGCAATATCATCACCATGTAGTCTTATGAATACCGTCCTACAGTGAAGTGCTGTTGGCTTTTCTATCATAATGTTAAAGCAGCACGAAGACTGAAAACGTTTAATCCAAGTCAATTCCCCTCTCCAACCCGGTAATTGACTGTATTGCTCTGCTGCAGTGGGAATGATGCAAGAGTCGTACGCTGATGTGTTACACACGCACAGGAAGAAACCGAGACAGTCAGAGTGCCTTTCACGAGAGACAGTGTACTTTTTACAAGCCAAACTTTTGGCCAACAGATAACTCAGAAATTCTGCTAATGACACCAGCTGAGGTTCCAAGCCCGACCCCAACGGAGCTCAATTAAATCCAAATTTTATTCTTCTTGTGCTTGAACCAGGTGATAAAGGGCCGTGGAACGCTTCTTTCCTGACTAGAGTGTGTTTAGAGCCACAGCAAAAAACCCAGAGATGGACAGGCTGAGGGGTCCTCCAGGACCCCGCCAGGCCCAGGGCTTTCCAATCTGACGTTAACAAATAGCGAGATTGCTCCAAACCAGCCTGGAATACCAAACGTCAAGCAAAACAAAACCACTTTGCCCACCGGACCACACAAACGCAGGCTCCCTGCAAAGAGCCCGCCCGATTGCACTGGGGCAAAACTACCCGACCACAGTGACTGTTCGGAAACATGTCCACAAAGAACCAACTCAGCAGGGCCTGTCTGGACAGAAGCCTGCCCAGTGTAACCAAATTTGCCCCCGAGGGCAGGACAGTAAATGTACGACTGACACATGATCTGCAAAGAGGAAAAATTTCTACTCGAAGAGCACAAACAGGCCTGTGTTCCACAGTTTTCTACTATTAGCTGCTTTCAAGTACTCAGTCTGTGCTTTATTCCTTCAGCTTAAACAGACTGTTTGTGTTACTGTGCCTTTAAGGTTATGCTATATGTATAAGGAGATATGTAAACACCCTCTGTTCTGATTGGCTGCCCTGTGTCTGAGTCTCAAAAAGCAGTACAGAGCAACGGAAGTCTAGGCTGAAATCATGAGGTAGGTCAACAAGAATCTGAGCTAGCAAATGTGTTGATTGTTGTGATGTCACAACCATGACAGGTTAACAGGCAAATTATTTCAGTGTTTTTGGTACATCTAATCCTCACTGGGCCATCTTCCTCTTTTATGACCATGTAAAACACAAATATCCAGGTTTGCAGAAAGATTTGAAAACAAATATGGATAATAAACATGAATAATATGAATAATATTCCATAATATAATATTCCTTAATATTTAATAAAACAAACAATTGCAGAGTGGTTTGATGTGAAGTGGTTCAGTGTAGAGAAATATATAGACTCAGTTTTCTTTACAGTGGTGGTGATGGGAACCGGGTTCACCAGTGGACTTCTACATGTCTATAACGGGAAAACAAAATAAATAAATACATAAATACTATTATACTGGTGGCATGTTGGTGTAGTGGTTAGTACGGTGGTGTAGTGGTTAGTATGGTGGTGTAGTGGTTAGTATGGTGGTGTAGTGGTTAGTACGGTGGTGTAGTGGTTAGTATGGTGGTGTAGTGGTTAGTATGGTAGTGTAGTGGTTAGTATGGTGGTGTAGTGGTTAGTATGGTGGTGTAGTGGTTAGTATGGTGGTGTAGTAGTTAGTATGGTGGTGTAGTGGTTAGTATAGTGGTGTAGTGGTTAGTATGGTAGTGTAGTGGTTAGTACGGTGGTGTAGTGGTTAGTATGGTGGTGTAGTGGTTAGTACGGTGGTGTAGTGGTTAGTATGGTGGTGTAGTGGTTAGTATGGTGGTGTAGTGGTTAGTATGGTGGTGTAGTAGTTAGTATGGTGGTGTAGTGGTTAGTATGGCGGTGTAGTAGTTAGTATGGTGGTGTAGTGGTTAGTATGGTGGTGTAGTGGTTAGTATGGTGGTGTAGTGGTTAGTACGGTGGTGTAGTGGTTAGTATGGTGGTGTAGTGGTTAGTAGGGTGGTGTAGTAGTTAGTATGGTGGTATAGTGGTTAGTACGGTGGTGTAGTGGTTAGTACGGTGGTGTAGTGGTTAGTATGGTGGTGTAGTGGTTAGTATGGTGGTGTAGTGGTTAGTACGGTGGTGTAGTGGTTAGTACGGTGGTGTAGTGGTTAGTACGGTGGTGTAGTGGTTAGTATGGTGGTGTAGTGGTTAGTATGGTGGTGTAGTGGTTAGTATAGTGGTGTAGTGGTTAGTACGGTGGTGTAGTGGTTAGTACAGTGGTGTAGTGGTTAGTATGGTGGTGTAGTGGTTAGTATGTTGGTGTAGTGGTTAGTATGTTGGTGTAGTGGTTAGTATGGTGGTGTAGTGGTTAGTATGGTGGTGTAGTGGTTAGTACGGTGGTGTAGTGGTTAGTATAGCGGTGTAGTGGTTAGTACGGTGGTGTAGTGGTTAGTATGTTGGTGTAGTGGTTAGTATGTTGGTGTAGTGGTTAGTATGGTGGTGTAGTGGTTAGTATGGTGGTGTAGTGGTTAGTATAGTGGTGTAGTGGTTAGTACGGTGGTGTAGTGGTTAGTATGGTGGTGTAGTGGTTAGTATGGTGGTGTAGTGGTTAGTATGGTGGTGTAGTGGTTAGTACGCTGGTGTAGTGGTTAGTATGGTGGTGTAGTGGTTAGTATAGTGGTGTAGTGGTTAGTACGGTGGTGTAGTGGTTAGTATGGTGGTGTAGTGGTTAGTATAGTGGTGTAGTGGTTAGTACGGTGGTGTAGTGGTTAGTATGGTGGTGTAGTGGTTAGTAGGGTGGTGTAGAGGTTAGTATGGTGGTGTAGTGGTTAGTAAGGTGGTGTAGTGGTTAGTATGGTGGTGTAGTGGTTAGTATAGAGGTGTAGTGGTTAGTATAGTGGTGTAGTGGTTAGTATGGTGGTGTAGTGGTTAGTATGTTGGTGTAGTGGTTAGTATGGTGGTGTAGTGGTCAGCATGGTGGTGTAGTGGTTAGTAAGGTGGTGTAGTGGTTAGTATGGTGGTGTAGTGGTTAGTATGGTGGTGTAGTGGTTAGTATGGTGGTGTAGTGGTTAGTACGGTGGTGTAGTGGTTAGTATGGTGGTGTAGTGGTTAGTACGGTGGTGTAGTGGTTAGTACGGTGGTGTAGTGGTTAGTATGTTGGTGTAGTGGTTAGTATGGTGGTGTAGTGGTCAGCATGGTGGTGTAGTGGTTAGTACGGTGGTGTAGTGGTTAGTACGGTGGTGTAGTGGTTAGTATGTTGGTGTAGTGGTTAGTATGGTGGTGTAGTGGTCAGCATGGTGGTGTAGTGGTTAGTAAGGTGGTGTAGTGGTTAGTATGGTGGTGTAGTGGTTAGTATGGTGGTGTAGTGGTCAGCATGGTGGTGTAGTGGTTAGTATGGTGGTGTAGTGGTCAGTATGGTGGTGCAGTGGTTAGTACGGTGGTGTAGTGGTTAGTACGGTGGTGTAGTGGTTAGTATGGTGGTGTAATGGTTAGTATGGTGGTGTAGTGGTCAGCATGGTGGTGTAGTGGTCAGCCCTGTTCCCTCACGGCAAGCAAACAACAAAAAAAAAACAAGCTGAAAATGAAATAGGAGTAACAAGGCTATGTTTAAAATGTAAAAAGTAGAAAGTACTGATAATGGAGAGAAAATGTAATTAGTAAAAGTAGTCAGTAATCTGAAAAATAATTACTCCAGTATAAGTAGTATAAAAAGTATAATATAACCAAAATTTCTACTTAAGGTAACAAAGTATTTGTACTTTATTATTTGACCCTTCTGCTCTAAAGTGTGTTGAGTGTGTTGGCCATATGATGGACTGGCAACCTGTCCATGGTGTACCCTGTGCTTTACCTAATGATGGTGGGATTGGCTCTGGCCTGCCCGTGACCCCGATTAGCGGGATAAAGTGGAAGATGGATGGATATTATATTTGGGTACTTATGCCCTAAAAAGACCCTGCACGTACCTCTCAGCTGGAAATCAGGCTTCTTATTCGTCACCATGTGGTTCTTCAATGGTGCTTTTAGGCTACGTTTACAAAACCAGGCACAAATACGAGCTGATGTTTTCAGAGGGACATGGATACACAGATCTGACCTTCTTTAAAACCGACCTGAGCTACTTTCATATGCGACCCTAGATGGGCCACATGACCTTAACGAGAACGCTCAGCGTTAACTAGGCAGCAGCACCGGACCTGAAGTCATAACCAGGAAGGAAAAGCTGTGCATCTGACCCTTTTTCATCTTCATCTGGCTCGAATAATGAGCAGCTGAGAGCTGTTCCGAGCAAATTAGCTTTGAAGTAAAGGTTAGGACTGCATCTCAATTGTGTACACTATATATACCGTGTATGCGGAGTTCGGTGGGCTAGTACACAAAATATTAACACACTACCTCCTTTCGCAGTAAGTGATGAATTGTGGCTATCATCATCATCATTTTCTATATTAAATCCAGGAGCACACTGAGAGTGACCCTCATTTACAATGTAGCCAAGCTGATAGAAAAAAAATATAGATGGCAAATGAAAAAAAAAAAAAACAGAGGAATTTATATAATATAAAAGTGAGCAAAATAAGATCAATTACAACAGGGTATGAACAGATAATATGCAAATAAATTAAAACAGTAATAAAACTATAATTCAGTAGTAGCTAAAATAATTAAATAAATAAATAAATAATAATTAGAAGAAGAAGAAGAAGACAACAATGCATGTCATACTAAGCTGTAAGGTTTTCTTATAAACTGGTAACTAGGGCTGGGCGATATGGGAAAAAAAACTTATCACAATTTTTTTTTATATCAGTCGATATCCATATATATCACAATATAAATCAAATCACTATTTCCTTTATACTTTAAGTAGGAAGTGAAGATATCAATAAATTGTTCAATTGTATTTATTTTCTATCAGAAGATGTACTTACATTACACAACTGTATTTCACATATATTCTATGTGGGGGGGGGTGAACTCAGAAGGCTTGGGCTGGAGTTCTGGGTAGCTGGGTGGATTGGTTTGGGGAGGCGCTATTCTCATTCTTATTGGCTAATCGTGTTTTCTCTCAAAACATGGACGGAACTTAATTCTATCGACTATGTCTTATAGTTCTATCAAGGAATCATTATTTTGCGATAGTTATCATTATTTTTTTCACCCAGCCCAACCCCCAACAAATAAATGCATTATTAAGCAGAATATATGTACATGTTTGACAGATTTGGGTTAAACTCATGAAAAACTCTATCCCTCCGTTTCCAATTGGATTGTGGGACATCATAACTGTACCACATACTACATACTCAAAAACTAGTGAGCAAGTAACTGTGCAGTTGGGACACACCTGCTTTGCTGGTTGATGATGCACATGATTCATTCACATGATGTTAATGTTGAACATTATGGTTAACATGATGTTTCTGTTTTATTACTGAAAGATTTGAATCACCTACACATACGTGAACCATCATACTAGAGAGATCCATTCTAAGAACCAAAAATTATGATTAAAATGTTTCTGATTCATTAATGAAAGATTTCAACCATCTTCACGGATGTGGACCATCATGTTAGAAAGATCCGATCTAAGAAAAACACTGGACTTGTAGCCTTAGAACCAATAAACTCTTCAGATGTTTGGTTCCTATCACCACTGTTCTGAAGACTTGGTATGTTTCTTGGAAGCAGACCATTTTATATGAAACCACTCTGAAAGATGCTGCTGATACCTTAATTATTTATTCATGGAGATTTTTTTTTTTTTGTAAATTAGCTGTAATTGGCCCTGTTCATGATTGGTATTTCAAGCTTTCTGACCATAAGCGGACAGACAGACATACTGACGTTAACACCTGACATTTCAAGGATACAGTGTTTATTTACTACATCAGTCTTTCACTGCATCTGCGCTCAGACCAGAAAGTCAGCTGCTTCCGTCTGTGCAGTGATGACACGGTGGATTTGACGCGCCGTTATTGCAATCTGAGGCGCATTAGAAATGCTTTGCCGTTCGCGATCCAAATATTATGTGGTCACGTGCATCCTTGACCACCTCCACGAGTGGCTGATCGATCTCCCCATGTTTACATCTGCACCGCTGTCCAGTCATTATTGGTGGACACGTCAATGCCAGACGTGTGCTGGGCCTCCAAAAATATCTATTCCACAAGGTTTTAAAATATGAACTCAATATTCGGATTTGCACAGCTTGACTAGGGAATTAGATTTTTTCCATTTGTGGTTAGTGTTTGTTCATATATCAGTGCCTAACTTTGCTTTTCTTTCAAACACTGTTCTTCATTTTCTCTCTCACTGCAGCTTCACATAAACATTCAGTCGGAACTGAAATCTACATCAACGCTCCCTTAAGAGATTTGAGATTTGACAATGCTCAGGAAAAACGGTTCAGAATGTGGTCACGCCAATTAAGCCTCTCGCACTGAACTGACAAGAGAGAGAGAGAGAGAGAGAGAGAGAGAGAGAGGGAGGGAGAGAGAGAGAGGGAGTATTTAGAAGCTCTAAGCATTCGAATACATTATAATTGCCTTATTGACGTCAGACACAGAAAATAAAACTGGTGAACTTAATGAACTCCTTCATAGTGAAGCTGTTTTATTCCATGAAGTCTATAAACCATTAACACCCCCTGCTATGAGTAAGACCCCCACTTTTTACACACTGTCAATAAATATCAATAAATAACCATTGTTCTGTAAAGTCATAGAGCATCCTCACTTATTTCTTATTTACACTACTACCGACCTGACATGCTCTCTTACCCAACATAGATATTATACATAGATAATGTATATACTAGGGCTGTGTATTGGCAAGAACCTGACGATACAATACATATCATGATACAGCGCTCACGATTCAATATATCATGATATATTGTGATACTGCTAGCAAAGTGATATTACAATTTTTCAAATTCTGCTATCAAAACACACCACTATATAAACAGGTTTGTCAATTTTTACAATAGCATTGCGCCCTTGTGCTGCTTGTTAATGTTGGAGTGGATCTGAAAACGGATTACAACACTGCCATCTAGTGGTCAGAGGTTTAAACACAACACACAATGATTCACTGTCCGCCAGGAATCTTTGCATGTAAACTGCTTATTAATCGATACTGTGTTTTTGAGAATCGATACAGTATCACTATACATAATATCACGATACTCGATGTTTTGATATTTTTATACACCTCTAGTATACACTGCTGTGCAAACGTCTTTATCTTATCAATAAGTAATAATTTCCACCACCAGATATCATTAGAACAGATGTAAATAATCATACATACAATACAAAGTAACATTAATATCTTATTGTGAGAGAAGTAGATCATATCTTGAGCTCCAGTTTGAAGAACAAAGTTAGGTTCCAGATTTCTCCTGGACGCCCCAGACATTGTATGAATGTATTCAGTTCCTTCAGCAGCAATCTTGATTTAGCTTAATGAAGTACTGAGCAGTCAAAGCAGGTATTAGATGAGAACTGGAAACAATACTGGGTTGGATGTATGTAAAAGCACTACTTCCTGTATTAATACTGTTTGAATATTTAAAAAATAGCTTTTAAGATAATTAAGACTTAAGACATAAGACATCCTGGATGTTTATGTGGTTGACTTGCAGTAAAGGGCGTGATAAGAGAGAGTCGGGATACCTGCCTGATGCTGAATGAAGCCCTCTCTCAGAGTAGAGTCGACTTGGATACGGGTGAAATAATAGTGAAGGATTGTGTGAGACTAAAGCTGAATGAGAGCTTCATTCATCTTCACTGACTGTAAGACAGGATTTGAACTGCCCAGAGAGATTACACACAGACGAGCGGCACTGTTAGACTGCTGCGTATGCATTTACGCGCTCATGTGCACGGAAACTAGAACACGTGTGTGAGATGTATGGAGGGGGAATTGTTATATGTGTTGGGGGGTGAGGGTGTGAGGGATGGGCACAGATGTTAAGATTGCTCTGGGCTCTCTCTCCCTCTCTCTTTCTTTCTCTCTAGCTGTTTCAGTAAATGCATCTGTTTCTCCAGTCAAATCCAGAGACTTTGAGGTGTAAGTCTAAGCCAAATCCCGAGTCCCAGTCAAATCCAGAGGTGATTCTTAGTTAAATCCTGAGTCTCTAAGATGAGTCTCAGTCAAATCCTGAGTCTCTGAGATGAGTCTCATTGAAATCCTGAGTCTCCGATATGAGTCCCAGTCAAATCCTGAGTCTCTGAGATTAGTCTCAGTGAAATCCTGAGTCTCCGATATGAGTCCCAGTCAAATCCTGAAGCGCTGAGATGAGTTTCAGTCAAATCCTGAGTCTCTAAGATGAGTCTCATTGAAATCCTGAGTCTCCGATATGAGTCCCAGTCAAATCCTGAGTCTCTGAGATGAGTCTCATTGAAATCCTGAGTCTCCGATATGAGTCCCAGTAAAATCCAGAGTCTCTGAGATGTGACTTTTAGTCAAATCCTGAGTCTCTGAGATGAGTCTCATTGAAATTCTGAGTCTCCGATATGAGTCCCAGTGAAATCCTGAGTCTCTGAGATTAGTCTCAGTGAAATCCCGAGTCTCCGATATGAGTCCCAGTCAAATCCTGAGTCGCTGAGATGAGTTTCATTCAAATCCTGAGTCTCCGAGATGAGTCCCAGTTAAATCCTGAGTCTCTGAGATGTGACTTTCAGTCAAATCCTGAGTCTCTGAGATGAGTTTTAGTCAAATCCTGAGTCTCTGAGATGTGTCTCTCAGTCAAATCCTGAGTCTTCAATATAAGTCCCAGTGAAATACTGAGTCTCCGATATGAGTCCCAGTCAAATCCTGAGTCTCTGAGATGTGACTCTCAGTCAAATCCTGAGTCTCTGAGGTGAGTTTTAGTCAAATCCTGAATCTCCGATATGAGTCCCAGTCAAATCCTGAGTCTCTAAGATGAGTTTCAGTCAAACCCTGAGTCTCTGAGATTACTTTCAGTCAAATGCTGAGTCTCTAAGATGAGTTTCAGTCAAATCCAGAATCTCTAAAATCAAATCATGAGTCTCTGTGGTGCTCAGTCAAGCACTCCAGTCTATCATTATTTAACTATGAAACATATGAAACATAAAGTCTCACTAATGGTCAGCGTTTATGCTACTCTGTGTGTTTGGTAGCCATTGTGTGTAAGAACATTATATAAGTCCTAGCCAGGAACAGACTGTGAGTGACCACAAGAGAAGCTTTTAATATTGGAATGACAGCGAAGCGTCACATCACACTGGACATCATGTTACTAAGGGAGAAACAGATGAAAAGGCAAAAACACCAGACGCATTAAACAACGCAACACCACAAAGACCTTCAAACGGCAGCCCATAATCTGTTATGCTGTTATAATTAAGCTGTTCTTCAGAGCACGCTGCACCTCTACGTATGACTAAAAAGTTATCAGCGCTCTCTCGTTATAGCCACACCTCCATGTAGCGATTACACTGCAATTACCGTCCTCAACATGTTAATAGACAGACAGCAAACATCTAATTGCTACATGGTGGATATCCAAATCTGGTCAGGCCGTATGCTAATGCATGCAAATGGCGGCGGCATCCCTGTGACATGTTCTTAGTCGTATGGCAGTGTTCCTGGCTCTAATTTCTCCCCTGAACGCTGCTGTGCGCGTTCCGCTGAGCGTCTCTGCGCTGTCTGCAGTTGACAGCCGAAGCAAAGGCCTCGGTAATTACGCCTGTCAGATACACCTCCAGACAGCCAATCAGAGACGGGGATTTGTGCTTCATTTGCATGCGGGAAACAACGCAGAAACTCTGTCAGCAGTTCAGAGGCCGGGGGTAACCTTTCACTGTCCTAATAACACACATACCACGCACTCATATACTCAATCAAACTCTTGTACACACTCATACACGTAATCAGCTCAGTCTAGCTTAATAAAACAGAGACGCTCCTCAAAAAACATCTTCAACAAAACATGTGTCACAGTTATTGCCACCGTTGTAAACTCTTATAAACAAATATAACCGAAGCATGCTCTCATTTATTTCACCCTCTCAAATTCAACTAAAAGTTTGTGAACTCTTAAGCAGATCACTGGGCTATAATAAGGAGGTGACACAGAGGACAAATTCACTTCAGCTGTTTCTTAAATGGATCCCAACTTATACAGTGTGTCGATGAGACACAATAATGTCTTCTTTATCCAAAAACTGCACTGGAAGTAGTATCCAGTGGTCACCAAGGCCCATGTGCAAGAAATACAAAAAGCTAAAATATAAAAACAAAAGCATCATTTGTAGTTAGAACCCAATATCAGCATCTAATTTGTAGCTAGAACACAGTATCAGCATCTAATTGTAAAATAAACTCAGCATCAGCATCTAAAATTGTGGTTAGAACCCAATATCAGCATCTAATTGTAGTCTGAGCCCAGTATTAGCATCTAATAGTAGTCTGAACCCAATACCAGCATCTAATTGTAGTCTAAACCCAAGATCAGCATTTAATTGTAGTCTGAACCCAGTATCAGCATCTAATTGTAGTCTAAACCCAGTATCAGCATCTAATTGCAATATAAACTTAACATCTAATTGCAATACAAACTCAACATCTAATTGCAATATAAACTCAACATCTAATTGCAATATAAACTCAACATCTAATTGTGGCTAGGATCCAATATCAGCATCTAATTGTAGTCTGAATCCAATATCAGCATCTAATTGCAATATAAACTCAACATCTAATTGCAATATAAACTCAACATCTAATTGCAATATAAACTCAACATCTAATTGTGGCTAGGATCCAATATCAGCATCTAATTGTAGTCTGAATCCAATATCAGCATCTAATTGTAGTCTGAACCCAACATCAGCATCTAATTGTGGCTAGGACCCAATATCAGCATCTAATTGTTGTCTGAACCCAACATCAGCATCTAATTGTGGCTAGGACCCAATATCAGCATCTAATTGCTGTCTGAACCCAAGATCAGCATCTAATTGTGGCTAGGACCCAATATCAGCATCTAATTGTGGCTAGAACCCAATATCAGCATCTAATTGTAGTCTGAACCCAACATCAGCATCTAATTGTGGATAGAACCCAATATCAGCATCTAATTGTTGTCTGAACCCAACATCAGCATCTAATTGTGGCTAGAACCCAATATCAGCATCTAATTGTAGTCTGAACCCAACATCAGCATCTAATTGTAGCTAGAACCCAATATCAGCATCTAATTGTAGTCTGAACCCAACATCAGCATCTGATTGTGGCTAGAACCCAATATCAGCATCTAATTGTAGTCTGAACCCAACATCAGCATCTAATTGTGGCTAGGACCCAATATCAGCATCTAATTGTAGTCTGAACCCAACATCAGCATCTAATTGTAGCTAGAACCCAATATCAGCATCTAATTGTAGTCTGAACCCAGTATCAGCATCTAATTGTAGTATAAACCTGGTATCGGCATCTAATATATAATTGGGCCCATTATCAACATCTTATTGTAGTCTGAACCCAGTATTAGCATCTTATGGTAGTCTAAACCCAGTATTAGCATCTTATGGTAGTCTAAACCCGGTATTAGCATCTTATGGTAGTCTTAACCCGGTATCGGTATCTAATTTGTGGCGAGAACCCAGCATCAGCATCTAATTGTAGCTAGAACCCAATATCAGCATCTAATTGTAGTCTGAACCCAACATCAGCATCTGATTGTGGCTAGAACCCAATATCAGCATCTAATTGTAGTCTGAACCCAACATCAGCATCTAATTGTGGCTAGGACCCAATATCAGCATCTAATTGTAGTCTGAACCCAACATCAGCATCTAATTGTAGCTAGAACCCAATATCAGCATCTAATTGTAGTCTGAACCCAACATCAGCATCTAATTGTGGCTAGGACCCAATAT
The DNA here is from genome assembly GCA_021613375.1 of Megaleporinus macrocephalus. NCBI lineage: Eukaryota > Metazoa > Chordata > Actinopteri > Characiformes > Anostomidae > Megaleporinus > Megaleporinus macrocephalus. The sequence continues at coordinate 28,937,891 of CM038722.1, forward strand.
CAGCATCTAATTGTAGTCTGAACCCAATATCAGCATCTAATTGTAGTCTGAACCCAACATCAGCATCTAATTGTAGCTAGAACCCAATATCAGCATCTAATTGTAGTCTGAACCCAACATCAGCATCTAATTGTAGTCTGAACCCAGTATCAGCATCTAATTGTAGTATAAACCTGGTATCGGCATCTAATATATAATTGGGCCCATTATCAACATCTTATGGTAGTCTAAACCCAGTATTAGCATCTTATGGTAGTCTAAACCCGGTATTAGCATCTTATGGTAGTCTTAACCCGGTATCGGTATCTAATTTGTGGCGAGAACCCAGCATCAGCATCTAATTGTAGTTTGAATCCAGTATTGGCAGTAAACTGTAACAGTGTCTAAGTGTATTGGTGTATCACCGGGGTCAGATGACACTGTCTTCTAACTGCAATTACGTCATCTCAATGTCAACAAAGCACTTAGAAGGTGAGTCCTTTCGTTCACCTAACCACACATACACACTGAGTTCACTACACTGGACAATACTGGAACTTTGACTGGAACTGGGTTCTACTGTCAGATAAGACAAAAACAGCAGCTTTTGGAAACAAACCCTGCTGGTGGGTTCGGTGTAAAAAAGAAAAGGATTCACTATTAAGTGGGATCTGTCGTGTCATTTTGGCAAAGTACTGAATAAGGAGGCACCAATAATCATGACACACTCACACATACACACACCTGCATATCTGTTACAGGCTTTTAGTTCAGTACATTTAGTTCATACGGTATTCAGTAAAGCTCTCCGTCCTTGTTGGCTGCTTAGTCTCTATAATTGTGCTAAGTGCTCGGTATAATTCTGCTAAGCTTTGTTTAGCACTTCGTTCTTTCTCTCTCTCTCTCTCTCTCTCACACACACACACACACACTCTCTCTCTGTTTTTTCTCTCTCAATGCAACTCTTTACCTCTCCACTTCAAATCTCGCCTGCATACTTCTCTGACTGTGACATACTGAAAAAGGCGATACAGCCCCCCCACCACCACCAAAGCTTTGTTGTCTCTCTAAAAAACATAAGAACATATACACACATGCATGCAGCTGATGGGGTGGGATTAGAATAGGCCCAGAGAAGAGGGGCTGACAGTGGGGGCTGGTTCTGGTCAGATAGCTGCTTGAGATGTGACTCAGCTCTAGAAAAGCGTATGGGTGGAAATGAAGTGTTTGTGTTATTTTCTAAGAAAGAGAAGAAAGAGAGAGAGAGAGAGAGAGAGAGAGAGAGAGAGAGAGGGAGGTGGGAGATGAGCAGTTATATAACTGTACAGTTCGGTAATAAATATTCCAGGTGTGTCCAGTTGTAAATTACATGTAGATACTGTGAAAGTCTGTCAACAACTGCCAATTATTATGACCATATCTCAAAAATCCATCAGAGAGACTGGAAGACTCAAACAGGTAACAGGTATCTGGAATCACACAGCTGCTGGAGGGCGACTGGGGAGCCAACATCACCATCCTGGAGGTCCCACAGATGCTCAATAGGGCTCAAGTCTGAGGATTTAGGGGTCCAGGGCAGTACTTGCTCAGCTCTTCCAACCAATGTGGGACATTTCTAGTTCTGTGACGTATCCCATTGTCTTGCTGGAAGATCCCATCCACCCCAGAGAAGACAATCAGCATGTATGGTGTACTTGATCTGCTAGGATAGATTTAGACCCAAATCTGTCGAGTGGGTCCTGTGAATGCCACCAAAACATTTCCCAGATCATATATAGTAGGAAGGTAGCCTATGATTAGCCTACATAGCATCATTTACTATTATCAGTTCTTCATGCACCACATCAATGAAGTGGGAAGCTAGTCGAATCCTTACTGGTGATGAAGCATGTTTGGGGGGCTTTATGTCTCTGTATTGCTGATGCTTCTTTTAGAGTAGCTTAATTTACTAATTGGAAGGGATGTCCGGACTAGAACCTATAAATATCGACAGCTTTGCCGCAGCGTAGAATCGAAAGTTGGGATTTAAATGTAACAAGAATGCCCGCCTTCTATGCAGCTTCGCTACAGCTCTGGTTGTTTGAAACATTTTGTTGTCTATGGGCCACTAGCTGAGCTACAAAACTCTAACTCAAATGTAATAAACTGAATAGTTAATTATTTTATTATGTCCTATGATATTGGTTATGGATGTCTAATGACAGCTACTGTTGTAGCTATTGCTGTAAGTCAAACAAACCCATCTTATTATTACATGTTATTTAGCGCTTTAAGTTATTATGGGCTGGTTTGGATAAACGCTCAAGGTCCATTTCTCAAAACTTGCTGTTGTGGTTTAGGACAGGTCAGATTTGGCTAAAAAGGCCCAACTGTATTTGAGTTCAGGCCAAAATACCAGGTCCAATTAAAGCTCTGGTTCCATATATAGTGTATATATAGCCTTCCTTGGTTTCCTCTTGCCATTTTCCCAGAGGAAACAATATTCCAATCTTCCACATTCTAGACATAAAATCCCAGATTAGTTAAAACAAACTGATTTACTGCTTTGGTCATCAATTCACTGATATTATCATTCATTCATTCCTGAATTGTTAAACAAAGCAGTCGTCACTTTGTTCAGTCGTTCCCACAGAAGGCAGGCGTATACTATTCAGCTGAGGAACAGTTGTCCACCCGGCAGGAGCATACGCCCGCACTCAGAGAGTCGAGGGTCAATCCTCTCAGCAGCTCATTAAGGCCGGGATACACACACAGGAAGTCTCCTTCTTCAGTGTTCCAGCTTTTTCCCAAAACAGCGGGAAACCTCATAGAGTGAAAGCCACTTCCACAGAACAACAGAACACCGTGGAGTGCACTTCATCGACAATGACTCCAGCACGCTGTTTTGTTAGGCAGACGTCAGTTAAGCTCACGTCAGTTACGTTCCATTATTTCAACATTCAACTTCAGTGCATGCGTCATCCATCATTACGAAGTCTCCAGCGTTTTCCTTTGGGAAGTTTAGTTTTCTCCTTATTTTAACAACTGAGACTAATCAGCTTTAGAGCTCAGCCTACGACATTCCTATTTTTACAGACTATATTTTGGGATTAGGGACGGATGTATACACACACACACACACATATATATATATATATATATATATATATATATATATATATATATATATATATATATATATATATATATATATATACTACCGCCAAAGGTTTAGGATCACTTTAGAATTTAATTTCATGCAAATTTCATGCAATTCACAATCAATATTGTCTATTTCACAATAAATGTAAGTGTATCAGATGATTTTTTAAAAATAAAAATGTTTATATTAAAGTCTATTTTTGTAGAGAGGCTTATTTTACATATAGTCTATTATCAGTAATTCTCAGTCCTCTGTCTAAATCTCCTGGTACGACCGCCAATCCAAATTAAGGATGTTATTGGACTAATTGGTTGTTAGGACACCCTTACTCAATTGTGATGCACAGCTGAAAAACATTCTACTAATAAGTGAGTATAAAAGGGAACAACATTCTAGGTTAGTTTAGTATCTGAAGCATCAGCAGTTGATGGCTTGCTGACCGACTCACAATGACCAGAAAGAAACAACTTTCTTTAGAGACCCGTCAGTCCATTGTTGTGTTAAGGAAGAAGATACTCCATTGAAAACAAGAACATTTCACTGTGATCCCAAACTTTTGAGCGCTAGTGTATATATTCGCTTTCCAATCAAAAACCAAAAAGATAACTTTGCAGGAGAGGCCAAAAACGTTCTTTATTTTCAAGCTAAGTCTATGGAACCAGAATTTTCCCTAAGCTATTTTGGAGTTGTCATAGAAGGGGCTACTTTTCTCTACACTTGTTTAGTGTGGACTACACTGTAGGCTTGGCCGATAATAAATTCAGGTAAACAATAATTGTCTTCAGAATTATCATGATAAATGATTGTGAATGCGGCAAAACCGATTGAACTAGCTTAGCGTGATGTAGAGCGCAGCGCTGCACTGTGAGTGGCTTAAGGCTGAGTATACTTTAGCTGCTAGAGTGCAGCTTGTGTAGGACTGTAGGCATTTACTTCATGCTGTTCATGTTGGTGCACAGTGATTCTCAGAAACAACACAAGGCGGTACAAAAAATTGATAAATAACCCCCGGAGAAGAATAAAAAAAGACTATTTCATCATCTCTGTAATCTTTTCGAGACGGAGCATATGAAAAGAATTTGGGAGCCACATTCAACCTCTTTGTTAAGTATTTGATATACAGTACTGTGCAAGAGTTTTAGGCACTCAAGAACATTATCATATTTAAAAAGCTAATTTTTATTTTTGAAGGGAGCTTTTTGTTCAGCAAAACACTTTATTATTTAAATATTAAACAGTATTAATAGAGTAAGTAGTGCTTTTATATACGTGTGTTTATTTACAGTTCTCATCTAATACCTGCTTTGACTGCTCAGTACTTCATTAAGCTAAATCAAGATTGCTGCTGAAGGAACTGAACACATTCATACAATGTCTGGGGCATCCAGGAGAAATCTGGAACTACACTTTGTTCTTCAAACTGGAGCTCAAGATCTGATCTACTTCTTTCACAATAAGATATTCATGTTACTTTGTATTGTATTTATGATTATTTACATCTGTTCTAATCATATCTGGTGTTCTTACTGGTGAACATACTTTTATTAATCAGATCAAGACTTTTTAAGGATGAACTAAGGTTTGTAAGACTAAGACAGCTTATCAAACATCAAATCAAAATAAATTGAGAAAAAAAACACACATAGTAGTGCTTGAGCCCCACTGTCTTTATCTGGTCTATTGTGAGGAACCAACTTTCCATAGTGCCCTCATGTGTACAATTAAAAATCACTCCCCGTATCATAAGCCTGCATATTCCAGTAGAGCTGTTTATTGGAAAGCAAATAAAATGGGGAATCATTCATTTTTAAACAGCTATCATTATTAATCATTAATTATTAATCGCTAATACTGAGTTAGGTTATAAAACTCATTACAGCATCACTGCCTCTAGGTAAGCGAGCACAGGGCGCTGAGGGACGGGAAAGACTGCAGAACGTGTTATAAACGTGTTATTTATTTATGGTGACACCTGCGTCAGAAGAAAATGAATTTAGTTTGATGGTTATTTTTAGAATTGCCACAGAGAGAAGAATGGAAAGAAGTAGGAGAGAGAGAGAGAGAGAGAGAGGGAGAGAGAGAGAGTTGGGGACATCCCCCTGCAGCTGCTGTATATGACCTGAGGTCAAGTTGGTCACATGACTGCATGGGCAGCCTGAAGCAGATGAAGTCAGTACTATTTCTGATCTCTGCCAGTCTGATGCCATCGCTCTCTCCATCTTCCTCTCCCTTCCTCCCTCTCTTTCTGTTTTGTTAGTCTCTCTCTCTCTCCCTCTCTCCATCTCCCTCTCTCTTCCTCGCTTTGTCTTCATCTCTCTCGTTCGCCCTCTCTCTGTCTCTCCTCCTCCTCCTCTGGCAGTGTGTTTCCTGCTCTCTGCAATTAAGCCGTTAATGAAAGCTCCTCGTTAGCAGAGGCTCCAGAATCGCCATGGTGATCACTGACCCCCGTCGAGCTCTGTGGATGGACTTTTCACCCGCTGACAGGACGTGTGTATTTGTGTGTTGTGAACTCTGCGTAACCTGTAAAACATTGTCAGCAGCCCTGCTGTAAATAGAAACACATGCGAATGTACTTATTAGAGCTGCTGGATATGCAGTGATGGGGGAAACAGTGTCTCCCACCATCACACGGTGCTACCAGGCCGGGAGGGTGCAGGCTGGTGTCCTTCTGGACACGTGAAGAGCCGCTAACGCAACGTCACTTGACAGCTCAACACTCTCGGAGGAGAACAGTACCGCCAATTCTGCTACGCTAGCTCAGGGGTCTGCAAGATGTGGCTGGAGGCACAAGCAGCTCTTTCGTTGCCCCCTTGTGGCTCCACAGCAGAATTAGCTCCTTAGGGAGAAAAATAAAATCATCCTCCTTTACTGTAAAAAGAGGTTCTAACAGTTTTAGCAATAATAGTGTTGCAGGCGGGAATTCATGTATAAGTCATTCACTGATCTTTAACCCTAATGACTAGTGCATAGTAGATAATATAGTAATATCGAATATCGCTATATTATGTTTAGTGATACTGTATTTATTCTCAAAAACACAGTATCAATACACAGATTCCTGGCAGACAGTGAATCATTGTGTGTTGTGTTTAAACCTCTGACCACTAGATAGCAGTGTTGTAATCCATTTTCAGCTCCACTCCAACATTAACAAGCAGCACAAGGGCGCAATACTATTGTAAGCATTGATAAACCTGTTCATATAGTGGTGTGTTTTAATAGTAGGATTTGAAAAATCACAATATATCACTTTGCTTGCAGTATCACAGTATATCGCCATATACTGAATCGTGACAACTGTATCATGATAGGTATTTTATCGCCAGGTTCTTGCCCATACACAGCCCTAGTGCATAGACGGCTGGTCATATTGCAATGCAGACAACAATCCAGCCTAGCCTAAGATGAATGAACTGAATATTCATTTTGCTAATAAGAACTATTCTAATCGACCTGTTTTCTTAATGACAATGAGACACAAACAAGAACTAAATAACAATGAAAAGTGAGAGATACTGCATTACAATTCTTATAAATGTATCAAAACTACACCTGAATGTAAAAACTTAACAACGGACACGTTATTTTTCACCCACTCAAGTCATGTTAAGATACAAAGCAAAAACAGTGATAGGACAATATCAATTTGATATAAAGATCATAATTACGTTCGTGTGAAGATGTGTAAATTGTTTATCTTCATCGTTTTCATTTTGAAATAAAAGAATAATCTGCTGAATCTGTTCTACAGGCTAAATATATTAGGTAGGAGCTGGAGGGTCAAACCAAAGCCCTTGTAAGATCTCTGGCTAAACTGAGCGAAGGGCGGGAGAGAGAGAAGGAGGAGAGAGACAGAGACAGAGAGGTTATCACTCTTGTTTAAGGAGTTCGGTGGAGGTGCTTTTTCTAATGCGGAGTATAAAGGAGAAATCAAACGCCACCCCCGCCCCAAACACACAGGAACCCCCCTAACACACAAAATCAGAAGTCCCCCCAAACACACACACACACACACACACACACACACACACAGATGCTTCCCCACCACCACACCCACACATGTGTGAAGCACAGCCATGTATCGTGACACACAGTGGGCTATGTTTATGTTGGTATGGCTCCTGCTGTCCTTGGAATTAAAAAAAGGAAGCGCTTTATGGAATGACTTTAACTGTGAAATATTAGTATTATTGCTAGAATATTACTGAAAAAAAACACAGCAAACCTCAAGAGACAATTTCTGAGAACCCGCCACCCAGAAACGTACAAAAAGATAGGCTAATGTTTCTTAGTGAAATCCAACAATCTTCCTCTTTTCCTCATATGTAATCAATTGTAAGCTACTGTCAGCTAATAAATCATGTTAGTCTAAATCTGAGCTGGAGTAACATGTAGCATGACTAAAATATGAATAAAATATTGATATATTAGTAAAGTTTGACTTAAAATAGATCAATAAAATTTAACTTAACCTTGTTTACATTTTACAAGAAACTGTCTTACTTCTGCAGAAAAGTATCCCACCAGAGCTGTGTGAAAAGCTGAGCTAAAGCTTAAAGCAGAGTAAGTCTGTGTGTTTATCTATCTTTACTTTCAATAGAAGTCAATGGAACCAGAATTCTTTCCAAACCATTTTGGAGCACTTCTATTGGTCCATTTATCATGAAATTGTAAACAACAATGTAAACAACATTGGTGTGTTCAAATGTTGTAGAAACTCAAAATCTACAAAAATGTAGATACATGTTTTTCATTGGACAGCGACACTATATTTAATTTTTTTGTCTATACTAGGACACCAACGACGTGGGCATAAAGTGGTGTGGCTATCTGGTGGTTTTACTTTTGTTAAAAGTAGCTAAAAGACCCCCACCATGGCTAGCACTGCACCAAACGATTGGAGCACCATCCCACCTCTCAACAGACAGCGAGGCCAATTATGTACACTTGGACTTCTGGAAACAGACGGCTATGGCATCACGACCTCCCACCAGCAAAGTTATTCAGTGCTATCTGAATGGATTCACCAAAACACCTACAGAATTACTCATCCGGAGCTGTGATTGGTCAAGATTCTCACTGAGTAGTCGGAGGGCTCGTTTTTGTGTTGCCGCCTTAACTGGTTTAGGCTCACAGAGGTGAACCAGGAACATAAACCTGAGGACCAGCTGGTGGGAGAGTATGTACCTGTGAAAATAAAGAAAACTACTAACCACGTTCCCACACTCACGACTGTGTCAACAACTGAACGCGTCTCAACCTCTTTTCCATACCGTGGTAGAGGAGGGAAGCTGAAAAGCACAGGGGCAATATATCTTGGGTACTGCAAAGACGGCCTGTTCCTCACGGCTATATTTACTCTCACCACATCATCTCCACACAGCTGCTTTCAACATCACCAAAACATCACCCTTAACTCATCCTATGACCATTGCTTCTCTCTCTCTCTCGCTGTGTATGTGGCTTGAGGGGGCGTTGGGCAGCGTGACATATGTCGCTCAACTGGCGTACACTGAAAACCATGCACAGCTGAAATATGTACAGTATTCTGTAACACATGCGTCCCCCATCCACCACGCCCCCCCCCAACACCCACATATTCTTCTCACCATAACGATCAAAAGACCTCTGTTAAGAAAGCAGCACCAGATATCCTCCTCAAACATGCTAGCAGCTTATATGCTAACTGCCAACGGCTACACTTATGGGGTGTGTCTATGTGTACACAGCGTCTTACGACATGTTACTCCCGGCAACTGCTACAGTTAGACTTTCTGTTCTGCGTTTGATGTGATTTCCTGCCAACTCCTTGTGAAACTGTCCTGAAATAATGCAGCAGAGCTAAGCTAGCAATTCCGCCACATCTCACAGGGCGCATTTCTCATGACAAGGAGCCTCAAAAGAAAAGCTCCACACAATAGCATAGCAAGTGGCTTGTCATCTTTGGCTGGAAGCGTTTCTAGGAGTACATTTCAGAGATTTCTATGAGCACAGTTCGGAAAATGTCTAGTCATCAGGCAGGGAACATATTTGCATCTCAAGTTTCTTCATGAAAGACCTATTTTAAGCCTACACCTGAATATGGCTAGCGCTGTTTACTGGACATGCTGTAAAACATGAGCTGACTGCATCTGTTAAAAGAAAAAAATGTAAAAAAAACTTTCTGGCAAGTTTAACAACTCATTTTATTATTGTTTTCATTGTACTAGAACTAGAGACTCTAAGATTTGTATGCTCATATTGTATGCTCCAAGTTGTATGCTCATATTTGTAATGGTGGGGGAGACGGAGGAGGTGGATACATACGCAGATGAGGTTTAATAAAGTCTGTGATGATAACAAATAGGCAAAAAACACAAAACACACATGAATTAACAGCACTCAAGAAACAAAATCTATAGAAAATATCGGACAAAGACAAACTGCAAACACAGGGTATATAATGAGACAGAAAACACAAAACACCTGGACACAGGTAGGGTAACAGATACGAACTGTGAAGCGGAGACACTAGAAGCACATGATCAAAACAAACACCACGCAGCAGGTAAAAACAGTAAACACAAGCTCAGCTTCTGCACTGACTTTGCCATTGTTGTACATTCTTCCTACATTTGGACAAACATGTTTAGCTTTGCGACAGTAATCAGTTATTCGGGAGATGTGTTTTATCTGTCTCATGTCCAGGAGATAATGGTTAGGCCTTGTGGAAGGCGGAGGAATACAGACATGTGAGTTTGCCTGTTTTAATGAAAACTTCATTCCAGATGAGGGCTTAAAGAAACATTACACCCCGGACTGGTCTCCTCTCTTCATTTACACCAAGAAAAGAAAAATAAACCTGAAGGCCAGCTTTTGTTTGTGTGTGGTTTAGGGCTGTGTATTGGCAAGAACCTGGCGCTAAAATACATATCGTGATAGATACGGGTGTGTTTAAAAAATTGATTTTTCGATTTAAATCAATCTTCATTTGAATAATCCGAATAATATTATTATAATCCAAAAAAATATAATAATAATATTGATTCGTATAAGCGCGAGATCAACCATTGTTTTTCACGCAACGAGATCTTGCTGGCGGCGCACATCAGTTAAGCATTGCTGGAGCACAAGTGAAGGCGCCCCAGAACTTGAAAGCAGATGTCTGGCTACATTTTGGATTCAGAAGCCCTGACGGTATATAAACATATAAACAGTAATGTTTTTAGTTATGGTAGGTTGAGTGTTCCTTGTACTCTGAAAATCTCTTTTCATATTCAAACAAAACATATTATTGTAACTGAAATTTCCCTAAATGAATCGATGTTGAATTGAATCGGAAATTGAATTGAATTAGGACCTTGTGAATCGGGAAATCAGTGACGATACCCAGCCCTAGTGATAGAGCGGCCACGATTCGATATATAGTAAAGTGGTATTACATGATTACATGATATTACATCAAATCCTACTATTAAAACACACTGCTATATAAACAGGTTTGCTAATGCATCAATACAGAATCACAAAACATAATATCCCGATATTCAATATTTATATATTTTCTTACACCCCTAGTGTGGTGGTATAAATGTGAGATCAGGGGATTTGGAGTTTTATCTACCTAATCAGCATAAATCACTTCATTTATATTACAGACACACAGTTACAGAACATCTTCACCCAAAGAAACAACAAACCAAAAGAAGGAACGCTAGCTTTTAGCTGTGCTTCATAGATGCAGTGTTGAAACTGCTCGAGTTTCCGTAATGGAATTCCAACTGTTGGGGAAAGTTCCATTACAAACTTCCTAGCCGGAGGTCAGAAATGCCTGATTTGCAGGTATGGATTCCAGTATTTTAAGACGTGGTTACGTTGCTTAATTAGGGTGGCTCAACTTTACCACAGCATTGCCTCATCTGCGACATTTGGGTTCCAGGCAGCCGAGAAACTCCCAACAACACAGTGAGTCTAGCCAATCACACATGCAGCGATTGAAACAAGTGCAGCCCTCATGTCAATGAATCTCTCTGCTGACAACCAATCAGCTACACAAACCAGCTGATATCATTCAATCAGCAATCTGCTCACTGTATTATTGGATACTTAGATCCAGCAATGAGTTTAATGTGATACAATTGCAGACAGTTTGGCTGGAGATTGGACTGAACTACGGGGGGTCTCCCGGGCAATGTAGGAAAGTTGGCAGCTCTGCTGAGATTATTAAAAAAACAATTATGCTTTGATGCCAGAGACACAAAGTCTTGGCTTTTTTGAAGGAGATGCTAGACACTACAGATTTTGCTATCATATAACGACATATAGCACACATCATATCCTGATAACCTTGTGCCCTGCTGAATAAACAAACACAAACAAACAAGCAAAAAAAACAGCATTTTATGCTGGTCTGGTACTGGTTCAGCTGTTCACCTAAGTATGGCCATGCTTGTTGACCAGTATATCAGCATCAAAACACAACATGTATGCAGGTTTCAAATTCTATTGCTGTTGACCAGCATACCAAACACCACATGGGTTGTTTTTAAGAACAGAGGTGTTTGCAGTCCAAAAAGCTAATGAAAGATTTTGAAGCCCCAAGCAGGGATTATACATCAACAAAGGGGTGGCAATGCCTGTGTAATGTTTAAAAAAAAAGCTAAATGGATTTGGGAGAGGATGATCCCTTCATAAATTTTAAATGCTCAGCTCTGAATCAATGATCTTCAACAAGAACTACTACATTTCCAGAATGTAAACCTACAAAACCAGAACGTAAAACCACAGAAAAGGCTCACATGTATGTGACGCTTGCACTAAAGCCAGTGATCACCTAGATTACAAGGCTGAAAGATGGAAGGGAGAGACACTACTCCACCTGCCCAAGCCAGAGGCACCCAATCCTGGTGATGCAACCCCCTATCGCCAGACCTAGCTGTAATATTCAGATTCCTCTGAAGGCCTTTATTCCCTGAAACAGGTGGATGGAGGAAGATCTCCAGGAGTTTAACCATAGCCATGAGTCCAAGACAGCCTAGTTCCCTCTCTGGGTTGCTAGGATGGTCTACCATCTCCCCCATCACTCAGCACGATGCTGGCCAATGTGGGCATCTGTTAGCTGACGCAACAGAATTGGCAGTTCTACTCTAAGCGCACTGAGCTGTCCAGTAATGCTGTTATCCTCAGTTTGAAGAGATGTGCTTCACATGTCTCAGAGGACGCACATGCTAGCCATTACCTTCTCAGCTTTGTGGCATTAGGTGATGAGGGGTTATCTATTCTACTGTGGGTGGAATTGGTCGAAGTGGGCAGAAAACTGGACCACTCATAGCTGAATTCAAACCACTGTGGAAGATCAGGAGAGTTTCCTCACCTACCAATAAGAAAACAACACTCCGGTCACACTGAGGTCCTTGAGCTCTTTTATTTTGGGTGTTAATTATGACAGTAGATCCTATAGCGTAGTTGCTGGAAAGAATTCTCCAGTAAAATAAGAGAGAGAGAGAGAGAGAGAGAGAGAGAGAGAGAGAGAAGAAGTAGAAATATACTTTATTATTATATTCAGTAGGTTTCAAGTTGCCCCCCAGCTGTCTGATTACATCCTGTTGTCAACAGCTGTTCACAAAGAGAGAGAGAGAGAGAGAGAGAGAGAGAGAGAGCTTGCTTTTCAAGGTCATCAGCCTTTTCATGCAAAAGGAAAACAGTGCCAATTTGGAGGGCAAAATTAAAATAATAAATAAATAACACGTCCAAAGCTCTCCCTCATCTTCATCCAAATCATAATGAGTCACTCAGAATGACATTCAGGAAGAATGACCAACTTACCAATCACCGGGCTAAACAATTAACATACAGTTGTACGTGAATAACAGCTTCAAGTGAGACATTTTCATGGAAATTATATAAATTAAAGTAAAGAACAGTCTCCTGGTACGGTCACACACTGAGCCTCCAGCAACTTCCAACCAGAAACGCTCCGTTAGCACGCTCCAGTAGGGATGAGCAATATGACCACATGTTTAGTGATGCACCTGTATGGACATGCTGGTCATTATACACATCTGCTGATATGTGCACCACTGTGTAAAAACCTCATTGTTTAAAAGCCTTTATCGTAGCAATGAGTGTATCTTCACCAGTATATATCACCAGATATCAGAACAGATGTAAATAATCATAAATACAACACAAATTAACACTAACAGCAGCAGGAAGGAGGGACCTGCGATATTCTCCAGCATGGCTAACATCCTCCTGTCTCCCCCCACCTGTACTAGGTCTAAGGGGATGCCCAGGACAGAGCCGGCCCTCTTAATTAGTTTGCTAAGAGCTTATTGTACGAGCGCTTCTTCCTCTGGTTGTAAATAAAAATCGTAAGATGCATCATATCTGGCTTTGTGGAAGTTCTTGAGGATATTGCAACAATGGTGTCAGAAGTGGAAACCCCTACTGCTACAATGCTTAATCAAAAGCATGAGCGAAACATGAAAACATGAAAACAGTATTTCCCTAAATTGTTTGTGAAACAGAACAAGTACTGGAACAAAGATTTCAGTATTCAAATGCTGGACCCTTGACTGGTTAACTGAGTATCCATGCACATCTCTAGTTCTGATTCATGTTGACTTGTAATAGCTAATATTTGCACACAGTACATTAAGAACTGTCCTTGTTATTATATGTGTCAAATCTTTATTTTGCTATTTGGCCATCTTTATGCTGTAATATATATAAACTATATTAGAAAGACTAATACAGTTGCTGCTCATGTCAAGAGACTGACTTTCACTGTGTATGTACACATGAGCCGAGCCCCCTCTTCACAAAGACCTTTTCTTTTCATATTCATATTCATGGGTGAAAGCACCAAAGCAAAGAGCATGTCACACTATCTCCCCCATACAGAGATTACCAGGATGAATCCTTTCCAAGAATGGACTTACCGAAAGAACAAAGACAGGAGGAAGGTTCGAGTTACAGAGCTAAACTAAAGTAGTAAGTGTTTTATGGATTAAACGCTGTTGACGACTTGATAGGCTGAGAGTCTCCATTGGTGTCCTACCACTCAGAGCACTTAGGTCCAATAGCTCAACAGCATTCAAGCTCTCCAAAAATTGGGAACCACTGGGATTTGTGTATACCCACTAACATATACACAATAGTATGTATAATCTCTATCACGTCCTACCATTCTACCACAATCAAAACCATTTAACACTAAAACTCAAACATAAAAGTCCCTCATTCTCTGATGTAAGGTGTATGTAACCAAGGAATGGTTACACCATTCCTTCTAATCTAGAGACAAACTAGCTCAAATCGTTTAAGGTTATATTAAAATCCCGAGTACACAACCAGTCAAAAGTTTGGACACACCTAACAAAATATATCTTACACATTTAGACATTAGACATTTTGATGCTAATGCATTGAAAGACATTCCTAGATAGTAAGGTTGTTGCATGTACAAAAATATTTCCAAACAAACATTTTACTGTACATTTAAATAATAAGTAACTATAAACCACTATTTTTAAAAACAAGGTTTCAGCTTGTATAATATTTTGTTAGTCCTGTTAGAAAAGCACTTCATGTTATTGTTATTATATAGTTTTATTATATAGTATATTTAATGTACAAAAAAATAATATTCTATAATAACATAGTATATAGTGTTCATTTATTGTTTTGATGTCTTCACAATCCTTTACTAATATCAATTAGCGTAGGAACAGGGGTGCGGGCGTGTCCCACCCAATATCAGAAACAGGTAGATTTGTCCCACTCAAAAATTAAACCACAGAAAAAGCAGAAACTGTTTAAAAACACTTTATTTTAAAAGCGTCTTTAGGCAGCCTTCGCAGTTCAAGCACTGTGTTTATTGTTAGTAACAGGCTCTGGTGTTAGGTGTTTGGGACACAGCCTAACATTAATGTTAGTCTTGTTTAGTCAGGAAACCTCAACATACATTGTTTTGTCATTTCATTTCAGCATAATGCCACTATTTTTCAGTTTGTAAAGTGAAAAGCTTTAATCAGATTAGATTTATCTGATAATAAACAGAAGTACAGGTAATGTTTTGTTTATTTATTTATAATTTACTGTAATTCCACAAATGTTGTTTTACGTCACTATACATACAGTGACTTAGCGGAATCAGCTTATAGGTAATATTTATGGAAGAGGGTGGGCTTTGATTCATATTAGCAAATGTGTCCCCAACAATGTCAAACCCACTCCTACATCCTTGCTAATATTATTACTATTAAAATAAGAAAAACCTGGGCATGTAAGACCAAACCTTAGACTGATAGTGTACACCTCAAATGTTACTGTTAATGGGTGATACACTATTTGGCCAGAAGTATATGGACACCTGACTGATCACTTGTTGGAGTATCCATTCAGTCAAAAGAGCATTTGTGAGGTCCGGCACTGCTGGAAAAGTAGGCCTCATTCACAAATGACTTGAAATCCAAGTGTAAAGGTGTTCAGTGGGGTAGTGGACAAAGCTCTGTGTAAATTACTGTGGAGTTCCTCCACACCAAACTTATTAAACCATGTTCATATGAAGCTGGCTTTGTGCACAGGGTCTCAGGAGAGGGCTTTCCCCCAAATTGTTGCCACAAAATTGGAAGCATACAAATGTCTATAATGTCTATACTTAGACATTATAGACTATACCACTGCTCCAGAGTCCGCCGCCAACGTTTCACACCACTCCAGCCGACGCTTGGTATTGCACATGGTGATTTTTGGTTTGTGGGCACTTGTTTGGTCAAGAAAACCCACTTTATGAAGCTCCCAGAACACGGTTCTACAGCAGATGTTTCCTTCAGAGGACGTTTAGAACTCTAGAGTGATGCAGTGGAGTCTTCTTCAGTCCATTTGGTGTGTGTTAGCTAGGTTGGTGGTCAGCTGGTCAGAATATTCCTACTACGTCCTGTGAAACTACAGCAATGCACGAAATAAAGGGCAACAGGATTTTCTCACTTTCAGGCTAGAAATGAACACGGACTTCGAGAGACCTCTGTAATGATGCAGTCGTCGCTGAAGGCTGTCAGAGCGGCGTGTTATATGCTACATACTTGCAGGGGTAAATTATAGGTTGAAAAAGCAAACGCGGAACGTCGAATGAAGAACAATTCAGCTGTCTACAGTGCCAAGCTGCACTAGATATGCATTTTCTAGACTTTTAAGATGTCACATAAACACAACAACACAGCTTAGCTTTCTTTTATATATTACTGCCATCAAATGGATCCAATGTCCTCAAGCCTGCACTGATAAGTATGCGTTATCTGATTTCCAATGCTAATTACATCCAGGCAGCAAAACAGTAGCTATTATTTTAAACAGCCTTTTCTCCTTAATATTTGGGTCCGCCACTGATTAGGAGCACTAGCACGGCCATGGTGTACGGATAGAAGCTAATTAACCTTCATTTAAACCACCCACCTCAATACCAGGCCAAAACAAATGGCTTTGATTAACAAAAACAAGAAAATCTACCCAAGAAGTAGGACAATGAGGGATTTTGTCTTTCACTCTGTGGGCCAACAGCGTTCGAACTCTCGCAGATTTGCGCAAAGCCTTGCATATTCAATCCAACTCGGTGAGCAGTTTCTAATGCTGCAGGCTTTTTGCCTGTATGTGTGAGTGGACGTGCGCTGCCCTGTATTGTTATTAGTGCTGTGCACACTCTGGACACGCTGTAATTAAAACAAGCAGATGGGTCTGTTATTAATATTTCATACTCCAAAAATAGACTACTTAAAAACAAAAACAAACAAAAAAATTAAGTGTTTGGCAGAGGCTTCACAGGGGGCGGCAGAGAGTGATGACTTTGTCAATGACAGCCACCTGCAGGACCCAAAAGCAGAAATGACACACATCAGGAAAGCCCCAGGACCAAATTTAGACTAGCACAGTAATTCTAAAAGCTACCTCACGGCCCCCTGTTTGTCCTGGAATCAAGTTTACATAGTCATACACCATCAGTGAATTTTTTTTTTTATTATTTTAATACTAATAATATTAGTGAGTAATTGTGAAGAGATCAAAACTATAAAATAATAACACTTATGGAATTATTCCTGGACCAGAATAAAGCATCTGGTTGTGATTTAAAGAATGTTTACAGTGTATTTTAGAAATGATCCTCATAACATTCTGGCCAGCAGCTTCATGAGGAGCCACATGAGCTTCTTCTCTAACAGGACTGAAGTGTACATGCTCAGGTCTTGTTCTAAAAAGAGTTTTGAAGTGTTATAAAAAATATACAGCATCATTTTTTTATTAGATAGATTTTAGCCTATTTTTCGTATATTTTTTATCATTTAATTCTTATTGTTTTACTTATAAAGTTCCTTATTTTAGCTTTTGAGATTTAATACTTGACTCTAATTTTAATGTATTTTCAGTTCCTTTAAGTTGTAAATGCTCGGTTCATTGTAAATGAGGGTTACCCTCAATATATTCCAAGTGAAAATAAAGGTTGATAAAGGTTGATTGTCTACACTAGCACCATCGCTACAGTATATACAGTTACCAAGAAAACTAGACACTAAAAATTTGAGCTTGCTAAACTGAGCTTTGTTGATACCCCTACTGAAATCTTCAGTATTAGCCAATGTTGGTCCAAGATTTCTCTTAGTGTTTAAACAAGTTGTTTTCAATTCAAGCACTTTGCTTGAGATAAGCACCTACAAGTAGCCTGTGATGCTCAAACTGCTCGATCACTCTACACAGCTAATAACATCACGTCATACCGAGTGAGTGAGTGTTATTTCAGAACAGATACGTTACAGGATTTAATTAGATTAATCCCCCTCCCCACCCAGTATTTTTTATCATATTTACAGTCCACAGATATCTGACACCTGGTATCAGCCTGGCGCCATCTCTGCTCAATAATAGCAGCTGGAAGCCTAAATTTATCCATACTTTTAACTCCAGGAGCATTAGATATGTGAGAAATAAACAAAGAAATAAATAACCGCCCCTAAAGTCTCGCACAAATGGAGCCTCGGCAGATCCCACACAATTAAGCTCTTGCTGGCAACCCAGTTCTTTCAGATTACATGCGAGCGAGGCCGAAGAGACGGTGGCAAGCAAGCGGCTAAGGCTGTCGCAGGGGTTCAGCTTAACGGCAGCCGGAAGCTTGAGGATAACTCACACTGACCTGAGAACAGCAGGGTTGGGGTCAGCGCAGGCGGAGAGAGGCCAAATACAGGCCAACACCAAGGGTGGGGCACAGAGAGGTGAGGAAGATGAGGAATTGGAGGGTTTGCATAGGGGAGAAGTTAATATGAGAGAAATGAAAACAAATATTAAATATCTAAAATAAGAAATACCTAAATAAAACATAGGAATGGATGGAAATATCTATATAAATATATATAGATATATTAATACTTCAACAGGAATATATATATGTAAAAATAGGAACAGCAAATAGGCAGTAATATCTAAATAGGAACAGATAGGAATATCAAAATGGGAATGCAAAATGGGATAATCATATCCGATTAGGTATCAATGGGATTAACTAAATAAGACTCAACAGATACATATCAGTAGGAACAGAGAGAAATATCTCCTTAGGACTACATATGGATTTATTAACAAGAAAAATATCTGAATAGGAATTAATAGGAATATATAAATTGTTAAATAAGGTTTTATTTAAATGGGAACTGACAGCAACACCTAACTAGAAAAGTTGTGCAGGATGGTTGTGCATAAACAACAAATAGAGGAGTGCAGGTCAGTATGTCTGTTGATTAGAGGTTGGGGATCTGCCCTGACTGAGGCAGTTTGGTGGCTGTAGGTTAAATGAATGATGTTTGTGTGGGTTTGAAAATGAATGAAAAGAATGATGTAAAAAATGACAAGCAAACAAGTGTGGGTCGAAACCAATAATGAAATCACGGTCGGGGGTCTGCCCTGAAACAGTGTCTGTTGGTCAAGCAGAAGTTCAGTATATTGGTGTGCAAGTTTCCATTCTATTCGTTCTCTATGGGAAAAAATTATATAGGTTTTTGATCGGATGCACGGATTACAGAAAACAACAGACTACCATCCCAAATACTACAAACAGACTGGACAATCTGGAGTTGGAATGGAGTCGATATTTCGAAAAAGCGTGACGAGGTACACAGCGAAAATATGGCAGAAACCAAAATCTAATAACAATATCAACCATAACTAGACACAGTGAGGAATATCTAAACAGGAATAAGTAGGAATACCCAAATAGTAATCAATAGAAATATATAAATAGTAAAACAGGGTATTTAAATAGAAATAGAGAGGAATAACTAAACAGGAATAGATATGAATATCTAAGCATAGACTTTTTAACAGAATATTAACACATAAGAATATATAAATGGGAATAGATAAGAATGTATGAATGGGAATAGACAGGGTTGTATAAATGGGAATAGATATGAATGTATAAATGGGAATAGATATGAATGTATAAATGCGAATAGATATGAATGTATAAATGGGAATAGATATGAATGTGTAAATGGGAATATATATGAATGTGTAAATGGGAATAGATATGAATGTGTAAATAGAAAAAGATATGAATGTGTAAATGGGAATATATATGATCGTGTAAATGGGAATAGATATGAATGTATAAATGGGAATAGATATGAATGTGTAAATGGAAATAGATATGAATGTGTAAATGGAAATAGATATGAATGTATAAATGGAAATAGATATGAATGTGTAAATGGAAATAGATATGAATGTGTAAATGGGAATATATATGAATATCCAAATAGGAATAGATATGAATGTGTAAATGGAAATAGATATGAATGTGTAAATGGAAATAGATATGAATGTATAAATGGAAATAGATATGAATGTGTAAATGGAAATAGATATGAATGTGTAAATGGAAATAGATATGAATGTATAAATGGAAATAGATATGAATGTGTAAATGGAAATAGATATGAATGTGTAAATGGGAATATATATGAATATCCAAATAGGAATAGATATGAATGTGTAAATGGAAATAGATATGAATGTGTAAATGGAAATAGATATGAATGTATAAATGGAAATAGATATGAATGTGTAAATGGGAATATATATGAATATCTAAATAGGAATAGATATGAATATCTAAATAGGAATAGATATGAATGTGTAAATGGCAACAGATATGAATGTGTAAAGGGGAATAGATATGAATGTGTAAATAGGAATATATATGAATGTGTAAATAGGAATATATATGAATGTATACATAGGATTTGATTGGAATAACTAATAACACTAATAATCAGGGACATAAAAATAAGAAAAAATTGTTTGTGATGTCAGGGAGTGTGATGTTTCTTTTTATGTTTTAAGGGAAATAGTAACCACATGAGTAACCACAATATGTAAACCAAACACACTATGTGCAAATATTCATATTATACATACACTCACATCCATATATATACCATATACCAGTCACATCCATCATGATCCCTTTTCCTTTCTCTCTCTGCGATAACTACAAGTGAGTGAAATACATGTCCTGTAGCCCTTACAGTAGATTAGATAAGTGACAAAATTGATCAAGATACAAAAAAAAGTTTTATTTCATTGTTGTGTTACTATCGACGCAAAGCTCTAGCAGCTAGCGAGCTGAAGTATTCACGAAGAACCACACATTCAAGGGTTAAGCAAACATGGCACAGCACCAGGCCAATAAAACCATGCAGGTTGTTCTGAATAGGGGCTATACATAAATCTTCAATATCATTAAAAGAAAAACATTTATCCTCTCCAAAAAAAACCCAATAACAATTTGTGGAGTTTCCATTACTCTGGAAAAGCCAAGAGCAATGACTGCAGTTCACAACTTCCCCAGAGACTAAAATGATGGTAAATATTTTCACTTTAACTCACAGTAAATACACAGTGCGAGCTAGCCTGCTAATCTTCATACTGATGGAAAAACAAAAAAATGTTAATTCACATGAAATATAAATGAATATAAGAAACAGCTCAGTTAAGCACACTAACATTGTTAATGATGACTGGATGCGTGTAGGGGAGCAGGTTTTTATTCTCAGGCAGCCGTTAGCTTTTTCACCTGAGATCCACTGATAATTGCTCTTTTCCATGATCTTTTTAACCTCTCAAGATCCATTAGAATGAAACAGACTGTTTATGTGCCTTTACGACTGACATATATAAATGCCCTCTGTTCTGATTGGCTGCCCTCTTTTGTGCCGCCTCAAAAAAGCAGTCCAGGCTTAAAAACTTCTGATAATTCCCACATGGACCAAACGACTATAGACTGTATAGACAGATGCAAATGTATTGACATCACAAGTTCTTAAGCTCAGTTTCCACACCTGGCACACATCCGATTGTTAAATCAAACAGTGATGGGACCTGTGAACCTATTCACAGGTACTTTCTTTATTAATGAGGCACCACTGAGTGTTAAAGTTTGTTCAACTCTATCTTGTTCAAATGCCCGCATGACTTATAAGCTCTTTTTGAGTAAAGGCTGACTCTACGAGATCTGTTCTGCTCTAAGCCTCTACTACGCAGGCTCCTTTCAACATGCAACACTGCTGTACTCCTTATTGTTTGAATACATATGAGAAATATATATATATATATATATAATCTAGAATTTGCTATAGTCATAGTTCCTAAACCAATAAAGAAAAACAAACATAGTCTGGTGCTCTAACATTAGCTAGCCAGCTAACCAAGCTAACATTAGCACCCACTGACAAAAGCCAAACTGGCTCTCTGTGAACACCTTTGAGCTATGGGTTTTATAAGGTGTTAGCTATGAAACCACATCCTTGTGTTTCAGTGGTTAGCCCTTTTTCTTGCTGCTCAGCTGAAGTGAATATAACTGTAGCTAAAGGCTAAGGCCAGCGAGCTAGAACTCTTCGACAGCCCTTGTCTGACCGACAAGCCTGACAACTGATGCATGAAGATGTGGCTTAGAACTAAGAAACAAACTATAAAAGCAAAAGTATATATCAAGAGTATCCACGAAGGGCAGGTTTCACTGGCACCAAACTTTAGATTGTAACTTAACTTATCAACGGAAGCCATATATTTTCTCTTTCTCCAAAGAAGGCAGTGGAATGATGACTCATGATTCAATTAGAGTTAGCACGTTAAAGTTTTAGACCTGGGCGTGATTGTCACATCTTAACAAGTACACTCAAAAGGGAACAGTACATTCTGAAATGTAACTGTTTACACAATGTTCACATACTAAATCAAACATGTTTGTTAATAATTGAAATTGGCACATAGAGGCATATCGTCGCTGTCCAATGAAAAACATGTACCTCTATTTTTGGCTATTTTGAGCTTTCTACATCATTTGAACACACCGATGGATGTTTATGGAAATTTCAAGATGAATGGACCAATCGAAATTCTCCAAAATAACTTGGAAAAAATTCTAGTTCCATTGACCTACATTGAAAGTAAAGTATGTGTTTGGTCTGTCCTGTAAAATTGCAATTTTGGAGAAGTTTGTTTTTCATTAGACAGTGAGGATATACAGTACGTCTTACAAAGCAAAATGACATGGTAATTTAAAAAAACAACATCTTTGCAAATGTTCAAACATCAGGCAATGCAATCACTTCACAGGACGTGCTCTGTTAAAATCATGGCAGTAATATGAGCCACACACACACTTGCTGTTTACATTGACACACTATACTAGTCAAACGCACAGCTGTTGAGTGGACTTCCCCAGTTTAGGCTTCTGTTCATGGCTCACAACAACATCTCTCTCTCTCTCTCTCTCTCTCTCTCTCTCTCTATGTAGGCCTGTCGCGACTGCTCTCTTAAGTTTGATTGCTTCTTTAAACTCTTAGACTCCATGTTCAGAAAAGCCTCACACTCACCTTTACCTTGTTCTATAAGGTTATAAAACTATACTGATTAAGTATTCTATTTAATAAACATATTTTCCATTTAGTTCATTTGTTAAACATGCTGCGTTCAAGTCGAACAATAAATATCATACTTATATCATGAGATATATCATAAGATGGCCATACATGAACGCCACTATGACGCAGTGCATTTCCAGCGCATCTATCTTGTTTCTGACCAAAACCACTTGAATGCAAATCAAGTCGTATTCACAACCTCCAAAAGGCATACATTTTAAACTAAAACTCTAAAACTTTAGAGGTAAGACGCATAGGGGCCATATTAGCATGACCCCCCACAATGCTACATCAAGCTAGACTGCATTAGCTAATAGCATCTGTGTCCAGCTCCCAGTGCGGCTTGTTGGCCCTCCTCAGACAGAACCTGCTTCAGTACCGTTAGCTATGCTAACAGTAACCAAACATGGTTGTGTCTTCAGGCGATATGTTAGCAGGAACAAACGGTTATGGAACAGGGCTACCACGCTAGAGGCAACTACTTCTCCATTAGCATACGCTAGCTATGACTTGCATAAACTGGAGAAAATAATTCATATTCTCCTGCCAACTGAGAGGAATGAGGTTGATTCTCTGGTTGGACAACTAGATTCTGGCTCTGGTGGCTCAAACGTCCAATAAAGCTGCTAGATGGCATCATTTCACAGGTCTTACTGGTATTTGTCGTTTGAGAGATGCTTAACTTTTCCCACAATCAGGTGTAGTTTCAGCAGGTTAAGTATGGCTATGAATCTGTTACTCCATCGTGTTCTAAGACAGATCCGTAATGGCTTTTACAGTAGACTGCACTGGAGGCCTATGGATAAATCATTGATCAGCAACCTAATAAAGCCAATAAAGCCAGTTCCAGCCCTCCTGGAGAGCCTCCACCTTACCAAAAGCAGCCATTAACTACTTTGTTACATCTCCGAAATAACAATTTTACACAGGCAGGAAAAACGATGCTAACTTTATATGGAAGTATATTTAATTATTTATTTCAAACCTTTTTGAAGATTTATAATGCAATTTTCAACATTTTGGCATGCAGTAAATGAGAGCTGGCAAATATTCTACATAAATAGATATTATTTGTAAAAAATGAAAAAAAACAAAACAAAGCTCCTTAAGTATACTAGCACAGTGTGAGTATGTATTTGTAACTGCTTCTTTTTCCTGCAGGTGCTCTTTCACTTCCTTTTCACTTCTATCCTGTCTAGCACTCTGTCTGCTTCTTTTTTTCTCATATGACCTCTGTAAACTTTTTCACTCAGTATAAAAACACTCTGTGACTGGTTGAAGGGTCACTTGCATATTCCAGCCTTCTGTGATATCAGTCCTGTGAAGGCCAATATCATGATAATGTTCAGCCCCAATCTGGTTCAATATCTACTGCCATGCAGGAGTTAATTTAAGTCTGGTCACACGCAAACAGTTTACAGCAACACTAGTCGGTAATTTTGAGAAGTCTTTCCAGAATATTGAGAAGACAAATAAAAGCAGTGTTTTGCTTGGCCCTCGTCAGTACTGGTCTGCTGGACCAAGCTTAGGCCTGTTCTTTCTCACTGGTTCCTGCGTATCTGTGCGTGTGTGTTCTTTCTCACTGGTTATTAGGGACAGCTAAAGGCCAAACGAGGTTCAAGCTCGACCTGAGAACCAGTCTAGGGATAAGAGTTGGTATTCATGAAGGATTGCAGTGCAGGACGGCTGCTCCCAGAACAGGTTTGCTCTTGAGTATAAACGGTGGAATGACTGATCCTAGGTCAGAACAATAATATGTTTTATGGTCACTGGTCCAGAATTCAGTCACTTTTACGTAATCTAAAGTTTAGGTATGAGTTGACCTTTGACCTCAGTGTCCCCGCCTTGAAATAAATCTCAGTAGAAACAGAGAGGGTCTCAGCTTCATATCCTGCATTAGTGGCAGAGCAGAAATTAAGAGACTGACAAATGTGAGCAGAAATGTGCAGCATGGGGGTTTGCCTCTCCACATAGGCCTCAAATGTCCCCTTTCTAAAAGGTCATATTAGTAATTACGAGTCGTAGTGAATACCAGTAAAGAAGTCCAGCTGTGCTAAGACATACAGTGTCTTTATACAGTTACTGCATATATACATACAATAATGTATAACTGTAAATTAATAAAATTAGACATATATATATATTTGAAACTTTCTTGTGCATGTTTCTCAGCAAGGACTTTTATTCTGCAGGAGCTGTAAACAAAGCAGAGCTACACTAACAGTTTGAGTGAGTCTACATTCTGAGTAGAGGCTGGAAGCTCAGGACAGAGCTGCTGAGTTTTTCAGTACAGCTACAATATGAACCATAACATTAACCCCCTTGAGTTTGTTGGGGAAACAGGCTATTAGTAGTAGTAGTAGTAGTAGTAGTAGCAGTTTAGTAAGGAACCTACATATTTGCGTAATTAGGTAAGCAAGTAGGTAGACAGGCACAGATGTGGATAGATACATTTGAACAAATTCCTAAAGAGTTATACAGAACAAATACAGGACAAAGACATGAATCCATTATTTGAACCTTCATAACCAGATATACTCTTAATAAGGCTAGAGTCATTGGGTTTTGCTATACATTTGCTATTACATATTTTTTTATGAAATTGAAATGACTATAATTATTTAAATATAAATACACAAACCATTCTGCATTGGCAGTTTCAAGTTTGCACCTCTGGCCTTTATTTCAGTCAAGCTCAATGTCAAAAAAAGCTGCCAAGATATAAAGTCTAAAATTACAATGCTCCTTTGTTATTTTCCGCAATAACTGCATGTTCTTGGGCTTAAAGGAATGATGGAAAAGCTTGAACAAAACATGAATCCCAAATCTGGACAGACATTTTGTTCAGGGCTTTTACAATTGACTCATTATAGTGGGAGGCCAAGGAGACATTGGTTAAGCGGTTACACCACTGAGCAAAACAGCCTTCACCTAAACCACATAATGTCCTGTAATAACAATTTATTTATTCAAGCTCGCTGACCTTTTTTTCAGTCACGGTTCGAATTAGCGCTAGCCGCGTCCATTGACTCAGCATGGGCGCCGTGCTAGTTTGGCTGTTTAGCCGCGCGTTAGCGGCTGCGTCAAGCTGCGTGGTGACAATACGAGAGTGGCCGAAGTCAGTGAAAGGTTTTCTTGTTCAGCAACACCCTGTGAACACCTTTACACAATGAGGCACTTTTACTCAATCATCTGTAAAGGTGCAAATTAGCCTGAAGAGCTATTGGGGTTTACAGTAAGCGCTAGCATGACGGAGCTGGGCTGTTACTATGAGGTACGCTAAAAAGGGAAAACTAGACAGGATGTGTTATTTAAATACAGAGTCATTGAGGTAAGACTAAGTTTGGTGCACAGTAAGCATGAAATGCCATATTTATCTTATGCTAGTACACAAGCAAACATACATAGGCTGTGTTCCACTTCATTTTAACCTGGCGAGTAGTTCAGCCTGTTAAAAAAGCATAAGCCTGTTCGAATCAGTGGGCTGTGGTTAAATTAATCCTTGAACTTAACCCAGTTCAGCCAGCTCAGGAGTGTGTTCAGTCCTGGACCTGAGGATCCACCATTCTGGAGAGTTCAGATCCAACTCAGATGCCCCTGAAGGCCTTGATAACTTGGGTCTTAGCACACCTGAGCTAGCCTGCCACTCTTTAAAACCATAAATTAGCATAACTTGTTCTAATGTAAACATGCGGATTACACGTGAGGAAAAATAGGGCCTAAAACAAACGGATAAAACAAAAAAACATGATCTATTTTGGCTGCAGATGAACACTACCACTAAAATGCCACTCATGCTAGCTCATTAGCGCTGTCTGATTTCTGAAGAATACTGATAAAAAGACTTGCTGTTTCTGGACGCTGTCCATAAGAGAGATTCGACTGATTTTAGTAACTTAAATCCTTCTGTGATAATAATGAGCCATCATAAGTCTTGTTAACAGGTTATAAACCCACACAGGAAAGGGAAGTTACTGTCTTACTCCATTTTAGATTAGCTAACACAAACCAAATTTGTAACGTGGGTGGAAAACAGCAGTCTGTCGAGCAAAAACCACCAAATTCCAGACACGTGCACCATACAATCACTACACTAGAACTGCAGACACCCAGGGAGACGTATTGCTTCGGCTATGTGTTAAGTATAAGGTTTTAATCATTAAGCTTTAGCTACTCGAAAAGATTAAGCCATGCCCCATAAAGCCAAACTCAAGGATGTTAAATAAGCTGATGTTTTTTAAAATAAATGAATACGTTTAAGACACCTTAGAGAAGACAACAGGTGAGGAGCCTTGTGATTCCAAGGTCCATATCTTTGGCTTCCTCAGGGCTAGCAATGTGATCCAGGTCTACTGACCTGTGGCTTCGTTTTCTGCCCACCTACATGAATTCCAACATCAGATATTGAATGTTATTATCTCTGATTTCCCAAAGACTACAAAAAACAGCATGTGTTGTTACAGAGGGGACCTAACACCTTATAATCCCGTATTGTGTGATGACGTTGACCCCCACAGGCCACAGGCAAGCATTTTAACAAGGCCGCCTAGGTGGCGCCTAAGTCGGATACTAAACTCCGGATGTCCACACCTCTGCTTCCCTGAAAGCTATGAACGTGATCCAGGGCTCGTTGGAATGGGCATGTCGCGCTCTACTGACCTGTGGAGACTGTCAGATTTTTAGAGTTGGATTTTTAAAAGTCGCTTGTTTATTAGTCAGCTCATCTTTCATCACGTGACAGTCAACTTTTAAACATCTGTAGTCTGAATTTAGAGAATTCAGAGAATTACAAATACATTAAAATCAATAACATGCAGACATTATCATATTAACCAGCAAATATCAGTCAAATCTAATTATGTGGCTCACTTTTAAGCTAATATGTGCCAATACTGACATGATTCTGATATATAAATACTACATACTATACTAAAGCTGACAATTAATTAATTTTAATAATTGAGATAGACAATTTAGTTGTGTATTGCATGCAGCTACTAAAATCTGAGCCAAAAGTGGCCAAATTGGATGATTAGCTAACACTGTCCAAGTACAGTGAGTACACTATTGTAGCTATACAGCTTATTCACAAACATTACTCAGCACTGCCCTCTAAACATGTCAGCATGTTTGATGCCTCAACGTTTCACTGCTTTCTTTTATTTCAGTTTATGTGCTGAGCACACTCAGCACACCTGCTTAACATTCTGCTCGTTCTGAAAGTTATTAAACTTGTGAGCAACCACGAGCAGCCCAAGTAATTGCGATTAGGTGATAATTGCAACAACGCCTATACTTAATGATGCTAGTGTCGCCAACAATGAATGAAAGTGAACAGTTGCAGCGCAGATGGGCTTCATTTAAATTAAACCTTTCCATGTGCTGGATATTAGCATCCGTTCATCGTTAGAAGCTTTAGTCTGTATGTCAACTGTTCCCTAAATATGCTCATGCTATTGATTGGCTCAAGTCAAGTGTGTCAATCAAGCTTTTATTCTATATTACTAGTATTTCTTTGGGGTGGGTGATGAAAACAACAGAGCCTCTCTTCCTTCCTGCCTTGTGGTTAGGCTTTTGGTGGTTAGGACTAACACATGGGCTGAGCTAACTTTATATCCTGCATTAGCGGCAGAGCAGAAATTAAGAGAAAGATGAGCGGAAGTGTGCAGCACAGGGGTTTGCCTCTCCACGTGGGCCTCAAATGACCCCCCTCTAAAAGGTCACACTGGTGACTGCGAGGAGTGAATGGCAGAAAGTGGCACCCAAATGCGGCAAGCATGACTGAAAGTAAAACCTGACAGCTAATTTGAATCAAACCCATCTCACATCCTCAAAGATTTCTTGTACTGTTAAGTCCCGCCTCCTATTTCTGAGAAACGCCTCACGTTTCTATGCAGCAATCTCGCGCATTACACCCAAGATAGACGGCTGCTTGTTGGCCCTGCTTGTGTGTGGTGTAGATAAGTGTGTGTATGCCGCTTGAGCCCCCATCATAATGGTCCTTTGATGACCGAAAGATTGCATCTCTTTCTTCTTTCTCTTGATGACCTCTCTCTTTGTAGCTGTCCGTTTTTTGTCTGCCTGTCAAGCTGTCTAGCTGCCAGATACTAACAGAATGCTTAAGCAATAGGTCCTGATCCTGACACGTCTCTGACTTTGAAGATAACAATGTATGCAGCTACCAATGCAGTCATAGCTTTAGATGAAAGAACCGGCCTTGTTTACCACTATCATTTATTCAATTGTGATGAGTGGACTTGAATAATGTAGGTTTCTTGTTCTAATAGCTGGAGGCATATAGTGGGAATGACATCATACATGTTTATGTATGACATCATTCTTATGTTTATGTTCATGCATTAACTCTCTTTCCATTTTCTTCTTTTTTTCATAAACTGCTTTTCTGTATAGCTGCTTTGAGACAACACTGGTTGTTAAAAGCGCTACAAAAATAAATGTTGATTGATTGATTGATTAATTGATTGATGTATAAAAAATTAATAGAATGTGGCCTTTATCATGCAATAATATACATTATTATTATAAATATTTCTTCAGAAATCCAGAGTATTATTAGAGATTTTGGCTCCTCTTTGCTGAAGTAACAGCCAATACTTTTCTGAGAAGGCTTAACACTATAGGTTGGAACATTGTTGTTGGACGATTAGTTCTCAACTCATCCCAAAGCTACTGGGTGGAGCTCCATCACTCCAGAGAACATAGCTCCACAGCTCCAGAGTCTAAAGCGCTAGCTGACACTTGGCATTGGGCATGGTGACCGTTGGCTCATGTATGGCTGCTCCAGAGTCCTCCATTCGATAGGTCAGAGCTTTTCTATGGAGCTTGAACATGCTGGGTGCTATCAGTGTCAATAACAGGTGCACCATAAAGCAGTTAGATCTGATTTAGATCTCGTTTACGTATATAAAACATATATAAAACAAGGCATACTGAGACATACTGTTAAACCCTGCTCGATAGCAAAGATCACTCAGAGGAACAGTGGCTAATGCTCTGGTCTGTGCGTGTGCTTGTGTGTGTACAGTGAAGTAAAGAGCACCGGAGATGCTCTAGGTGATTGGTGAGTCTAGCGTCAGTGTGCAGAAATGGCCCTTCTGGGCGATGAGGCTATTCTTGATGTGTCTCTGTGATTTAAGCTTTATTTTTCACTACTTAGGCCTGAGGAGAAGCTAAAGAGCTCCCTTCTGCGATCCACTTCACTGCATTGTTTAGTGTGGTCCCTGTAGTATCACAACCTAATAACCACAAACCTTCTAATAGTGTTGACAAGAAAGCATTAAATCAAATAACAAACTTTATATATTTAGTTTCCTTCTTTATATGTACTTTGAACACAGAATATATATATATATATATATATATATATATATATATATATATATATATACACACATTATACAGAATATATATATATAATGCTTAATTATAGAATTTCTGTAATACTTCTATTTTCCAAAACTTTTAAATGAAAGGGGAGGCAAGCCTAACTTAACCTAAACCAACACTTAAGGTTTACAGTGTAGCTACTGAAAAAAGGATAGCGTATGGCGGGAAAAGTCTAGAACTTTGACTCCAACTCTTGATTCCTGTCACTAGAGTTGACTCTGTGACTTTGAGTGCCAAAGCTAATGACAAAGGCACATATAAGAAATGAAACCAAACCATTTCCTCAATTGTTGTTTTTGTTATTTTGAGCAACTACAGATTACAGTGAAAACATGTAGATTATAAGTAATAACAGGAAGCTTAAACATAATTACTGCTCACCACAATGATTCAACACAGCTCGCTTTCTCTTTCATATATTGAAATTTGAGGAACAGTTATAATTGTTTGAAAATGGACCTGATTTGTGATTCTGGAGCACTAATGTTGTTCATCCTTTCATTTTCATTTGCTAATTTCTTATACTCAGCTTTTCCAGCCACACTAAAAGATGCACCACTTAAAAGTATGTAAATGAAGGTGGAACAGAAACTGTAAACAAAAAACCTGATGAATAAAAAGTCAATTTTCCACAACACTCTGTGAAATATGTTGATTGCTGTTGGTTTCGGTTATAGTGTTTATTGCAAGTGTGTGGTGTGAAGCAGTGCAGTGTTCGAGCAGGCATGTAAAAAACGTGTCATGCGTGGTCAAAAACCATGCAGTCCACAAAGTCAGACAATCAACTGCAAACGTTTAAACTCGACTCATTGGCCAAGAGTTTATTTTGTATGTGTGTGAAAAGTCACACTCTTAAGAGTGGGTTGTTTTTTAGTTGCTAGCTTGCTAAATTTATAGCCTGCGCTACTACCTAGTGTTGTGCAGCTACTGAACTGTAAGATTTGCTTATGACATTTTCTAACATTACGACAAAAAAGCTTATCATTATTGTTTTAGGCCATATTAGTAAAGTCAAGCTAAAGCTACTAGGTTTAACTACCTATACAAGGTAACACTACCAGGTCTAGCGAGCTAGTCAAGCCAAAACTGCTAGAACTAGACAGCTAGTCAAGCCAAAACTGCTAGAACTAGACAGCTAGTCAAGCTAAAACTAAAATTACCATGACCAGCTTGTTAGCCAAGCAAAAACTACCAGGACTAGTTAGTTAGTCAAGCTATAAACACCAGGACTAGACAGCTGGTCAAGCTAAAACTACCAGGAATGGCTGGTTAGTGAGGCTAAAACTACCAGGACTATCAAGTTAGGCAAGATATAACTACCAGGACTAGACAGCTATTCAAGCTTAAACTACCAGAACTAACTAGTTAGTCAAGCTATAACTACTAGGACTAGACAGCTAGTCAAGCTAAAACTAACAGGACTAGCTAGTCAGTCAAGCAATAACTACCAGGACTAGCAAGTTAGACAAGATATAACTACCAGGACTAGACACTTAGTCAAGCTATAACTATCAGGACTAGCTAATTAGTCAAGCTATAATTACTAAGACTAGACAGCTAGTCAAGTTAAAACTACCAGGACGAGCTAGTTAATCAAGATATAACTACCAGGGCTAGACAGCTAGTCAAGCTTAAACTACCAGGACTAGACACCTAGTCAAGCTATAACTACTAGGACTAGACAGCTAGTCAAGCTAAAACTACCAGGACTAGCTAGTCAGTCAAGCAATAACTACCAGGACTAGCAAGTTAGGCAAGATATAACTACCAGGACTAGACACCTAGTCAAGCTATAACTATCAGGACTAGCTAGTTAGTCAAGCTATAATTACTAAGACTAGACAGCTAGTCAAGTTAAAACTACCAGGGCGAGCTAGTTAATCAAGATATAACTACCAGGACTAGACAGCTAGTCAAGTTAAAACTACCAGGGCGAGCTAGTTAGTCAAGATATAACTACCAGGACTATCTAGTTAATCAAGCTATAACTTCCAGGATTAAACAGCTAGTCAAGCTAAAACTACCAGGACTAGCTAGCCAGTCAAGTTAAAAGTACTAGTATTTCCTAGCTAATAATATTAAGACAGCTAAGCTGAACTCATATATAGAAAATGTCCCCAAACATAAAAAACAGCCAAACACATTCATATATAATAGCAACAGATTGGGTTCTCTCTCTCTCTCCCCCTCTCTCTCTCTATGGCATGTCACACCCTCAGAAACCGTCACTCACCTACTGCAAAACAGCATCATGGGAGAAGTGTGACTAACACAGGTGAGAACGTAGGCCGTCCTGAGAATATCACAGCTGCAGCGGGCTGGGGCCACATTTAATAATTGAGTGGTAATTAAGATAGATATGTTGGTGGTGTGTGCTCCATTTCTACCATCGATAGAAGAGTTTGTGTGTTGCAGGACAAAATACCAGTATTGTGATTTAATATCATGTATCTTTAATACATCATATTAAAAATGCATTGCTCAATCAGTAACGGCTCATGCAGAACAGCTTGAATTATTGAATTATAAGTAACTGAATTACATGAACGATATAATTCATCACAACTTCCCCAGAAACAGCTGGAACTGTGGAAGGTCACAGCATACGGAAATAACACAGTGATTGGCTAGAGGGCTGATTTGCATATTGTAGTCTTGCACAACGTAAAAGAGCAACATTATATATTTATATATTTCTGGAGACAAAAGAAAACAGCAGAGGCAGAGCAATGCCACTTTATCTTGTCCACTACATTGAGTGTTAGCTGACTTTATTCAAAATGAACTCATTTAAATTGAAGCACTTCCATTAACATGATCATCTAAAGAACAGCCTCAAGTCATAGGATTGGATCAAAATAGTTTTTTTTTTATCCTCCAATACTTGTTTCAGCATGTTCTGCTGATATCGACCTGATGCTGATACTCGTCTATACAGTTTTGCCTACTTTTAGTGCACATTTAATTAAATAAAATAACATTTAATTATAATAGCAGGGTTGTAAATTGGTAAGAATCCGGTGATACCATACATATCATGATACACGGGTTATGAGTCAATATATTGCGATACTATAAGCAAGACCATTTTTTAAATTTTACTTCAGGAAAACTGTCATAGTTAACTAGTCAGCTAGATTTGATAATGTCAACGTTAGCGTTGTGTCTACTGGCTGAAGACAAATTAAAATACAGCATTAAACAAATTGTCTGCCACCAATCATTACATTCAACAATTAAAGTATTAATTAACCAGAGTGACTGACTTTTGTTGAATTGTTTACATAGAACTGAACCTTACAACAGTAGAACTGTTTACATATCAATTATATTCACATTTCAACACACACACACACACATATATATATATATATATATATATATACACACACACTACCACAGTGATCACAGGATCACAGTGAAATGTTCTTGTTTTCAATGGAGTATCTTCCTTAACACAACAATGGACTGACGGGTCTCTAAAGAAAGTTGTTTCTTTCTGGTCAGCCCAATAACATCCCTAACTTGGATTGGCGGTCGTACCAGGAGATTTAGACAGAGGACTGAGAATTGCTGATAATAGGACTATATGCAAAATAAGCCTCTAAACAAAAATAGACTTTAATACAAACATTTCTATTCTTTAATAATCATCTGATACACTTACATTAATTGTGAAATGGACAGTATTGTTTGTGAATTGCATGAAAATTGCATGAAATTCAATTCTAAACTTTTGCGCAGTAGTATATATATATATATATATATATATATATATATATATATATATATATATATATATATATATATATATATATATACATATACACACACACACACAAACACACACACACACACGTATGAATGTGGGTAACCAATACTGAGCTTATTAGACTGAGCTACTTGTACATAAACCACCCCCTTTAAAAATTCACTTGTTATGACCAGATATATTTTTGGAGCTTTTTCCATTGTATATACTCCTCTACTGTGTAACTATTCTCATATTAGTGTATTCAGTTTATTTTTTTAAATAATTCTGAATGATTTGAAAAGTTGTCAACACGTAATGTTCATTCATTAACTGGAATAGTTTTGAAATGAGACAAAACCAGCATTAATCCACCTTCCTGTGGAATACCAATCCCGTCCCAACAGGGCTTAAGAGTCTGAGTGTAACTACAGTATATTTAAATAATATATGCTAATATGTTAATAGTCATGGTTTGATTTCAGTTAAAACAATTCAAATACATTTACAGCACCACATGTGTGACGACAGCTTTACGACACCAAAACAAACACAAGTGACAAAAGGTGAAAGGTCTCACACTGACCCCCCCTTGTTACACCATATGTGAGAAACAGACACCAGTAGATATTTAAATGAAGAAAAACAAAGACCACATATGTGTATATTTAAGTCAGGCTATACTGGCAGGCATATAAACTAAATTTTAGGTGGACTAGTCTTTTACGCGGGTCATGTAACCCTCTTGGTTTGATCTAGTTTCTCAGACTAACTGAGGAGGAGGTTCACAGGTTTGCTTTGATTGAAATGTACTCTGGCGCATCTGCTCCTTCTACTCTCCGTCTTGGGAAAATGTTGTTTAGACATGTAAACATGGCATATCAACCCACCGGATAGACCTAAACCTTGTTGAGCTTAATATTTTGTCTTTTTTTAGACTTTCCTCTGGGACCCCCCTCTCTGAGAGACAAATTCAAAACCATTATGAAATACTCAATATTAGAGGTGGGCAATATGACAATATTGTGATGACAGTGTTGAAGAAGACGTTGGTGAAACAGTGCTTTTGAGGCGAATGCTTGTTTTCATTACACAAAGCTTCAGGGGCAAAACCTCATCAGCGCTAGGGGTGGGCAAAATACCCATATTTTATTGTGATACACTACAACACCATGCGCCTTCCTGAGCATATCGTGTTTCATTACTGTGTGTAGTGTTTAACGGTTTTAGTCCACTTCAACTTACCAAACTACTTACCATAAATATCGTGTCTGGTGAAATTTCTTCAAGTATCATGATATTATATTTTTGTTATACCTCCAATCTTTAGCCAGTGCTACCTCAAAACACAACATACAGCAGGAGGACCTGACACACAATCCCCAGGACGATTTAACACACCCAACATGCTATTTAATAAAGCCCAGTAACAACTATCTAGCAGATCTAAGAGCCCCCCGCTTACCCAGAGCGGCGGTTCTTGAGAAATCCCATCTAACACTCTCCTATGAGTGCTCAGCCAGGTGCGCTCCCTACAGTATTTAGTGTGACTGAGAATTATTTTGTTATCGTTATAAAGAATATGCTTTTCTAAGCGTTTTGAGGAAGTTAAAGAACACTGACTCAGATTATACAGCTGTTTTTAAATGTGGCACTACTGAAACATTTTATTTATGTCAAAATACTCCGATTCACACTGTGATCCTAAAAAATTGTCTTCCATTATTACATTGAATACATTGCATTGATTGGTATTTGTATTTGATGTTTTTGTGTTATACCCTCAGTCCTGGAGGAACCTTGTTTTGTTTCACTGTGTAACCGTAACTAGTAACCAGCACTGTGATTTCATATATTACAAATATGTATAAATATATTATTATCCGTTGGTTACAAATCCATAACAAAATAATACAAAATAAAACAAATCCTAACACACTCACATTAGTGTAATTAAAAAATTTGTGGTTTTATTAATCGACTAGTCGAAAAAAGAATTATTAGATTAATCGATTATGAAATTTATTGTTGGGTGCAGCCCTAGACGTTTGATTATCATTAGATTCTAGAGATGGACCGATCAGCGTTTTTGAGGCCGATTACGATCACCTTTCAGCGCAATCAGCCGATAGCCGATAGAGGGCGGGGTTATACGCCACGGCAGAGCTACATGTAGTTATTAGCGCAAGCAAGTCATGAAACATGGTCTAAACTGGTTTATTACCATTTTTAACAAGCTCATATGAAAAAGCATAATATCTTTAACTAAATTAGAAGTTGGTCTATGTGGGAGTAAACCGCTTGATAAGCTCCAGAAGAGCAACATCTGAAAAGTATCTCTACTAGGAACAGCAGAGCGGGGATCCAGGTGGAACATTAAGCAGCAGAATGAACGTCTTCTACAGCCGAGAAGATCTGCTTATCTAGAACTATAAACAGAAGAACTATAGAACAGCTGTGTGGTGTCTCTGAAGTGTTGTATCAGATTAGTAGTGTTAAATGTCTTTGTCTTGGTTCCCGTGAGAGACGCTGATGTTACTAATTTTACAGATGTTATAAACTGTCCTGGATGAGTCTGAGTCACATACGGTAACAAACTGACAGACGGACGATGTTTTCTTTCCGCACATGCGGTAAACGCTTAAACTGTTCTCGCGAGGCCGCTGCTTCAGTCAGTCTGTGGAAAATGAAACGGTATGTATTTCCACCTAGTGGTTCTGATAGGAATTGCAGGGAGCTGGCCAGAGGGGGTTTCACACAGGGCTCCTCTTCCTGGATGAAACGCAAGCTGGAAATACAGAAATTAAGCTCATTTGTTTAACGCCATCGATCGGCTCTCGAGATCGGCTAAATTGGAGAAATATCGGCCGATCACATATTTAGATTAAAAATCAGCCGATACCGATACATGGCCGATCGATCCTTAGTCTATCTCCAATAGTTTCAATGTCCAATATGAGGGTGTAAGAGCAAACCAGAACCAAGATGCAACAGTGTGTGATTTTCTGCTGTGATCCAGACCAAATTCACCCCAGGAGTTTAGTCGGCTGATTGGGCACATGTAAACATCGTCAGCATGGGGTCACGTGAATGGTTGTGAGATTTACCCCCCTAGTTTCACCTCCTAAGTGACTTATATATTACTAGTGGTGGGACAAGATCTCTTGGATGTTAAAAACTGCTCTCAGGTGTTGCGTATGCCACTGTAACAATACGCTACTCCATGTCATCTTGGACTGTTTCTATTGGTCATCGCAAACTGTAAATACAGCGTAAAGGGAGGCTGGCGGTTTCTCATGGTGTGGAAAAACCAAACAAGTGGATAAACCAGAGGAAGGAGGTTTTCGTATGACTGCAGGGGTGTCCTCTTTCTAAATCTCCTTCATTTCCTTTCATTCCCTCCATTCCTTGCACCTATGGCCCCACTCGTCAGTAGCCCTCCTTCCTCTTACTTTCACCCTCCCTATCTCTTCTTCCCTCGCCTTCGCTCTCGCTGGCAGAGCGTTAATCCTGAGGTGTGCTCAAAGGCTGCACTGTGTACAGCGGAGCGCCTTGAAAGCGGGAGGGGCAGCCCAGTATATACAAAGCCTGCTTCAGTACCAACGCACACAAGCCCGCATACACACACACACACACACACTGAGCTAAGACATCAAAAATGAAATAAGTCTGCTGTAAATGGGCTCACTATGGCTTAGTGCAGCATCCCATAGTCGCTATACAGTCTTAGGCCAAGCAGCGTTAAGCTTGGGAGCAAAGCCCACCGCTGCATCTATTCTCTTTAGACTTCTATCAAAGGAAAACACTCTGACATTTTTCCCTTTCAAACAGCAGCAGCTACCCTCAGTACATATTCAGCCTGGAGTTCCATGCGAGATGAAAGAAGCCAATAGCACCAAATGCTCTTTGAAGCAAACCGTTTGCTCCCAATCCAAAAGGTATGTCAGCAAAAGAACTGCTCGTATTTCGAATAGGAAAGCAATGAGTTTCAGATGAATGTAGCACACGGCTGTAGAGCGTGGAGGTCATTAACTGTTAGTGGTTTTAGGTTTAATATTAAATTTTAGGAATATGAATAATATGGCTGCGTGATCTTACAAGTGGATTTCAAAGGTTGAATTTGTTATCGCCCTCTTCTGATCACTCGTGAAATTGACTGGAATAAAGGTAATTAATTAGAATTTGTTGTTTATCGGATCCTGTCAATCTGCTTGGATTATATAAGTGGCCTTTGCCACCATGCGTCTATGAGTTACAGTGCTGACAATGTTACCACATATTATAGCTGAGCACAAGAATGTTACACAATGACGATCTTGAGAAAATTAGAGCATAACACTCACTGTCGATGTTGCAGTTATACGGCATTAACCCTAACCCTAACCCTAACCCTATGTTAAGAGATTGTTGAGACTGTTACGTTAGGACACTGTTGAGACTGTTATGTTAGGACACTGTTAAGACTGTTATGTTAAGACAATGTTGAGACTGTTATGTTAAGACACTGTTGAGACTGTTACGTTAAGACACTGTTGAGACTGTTACGTTAGGACACTGTTGAGACTGTTACGTTAGGACACTGTTGAGACTGTTTCGTTAGGACACTGTTGAGAGTGTTATGTTAAGAGACTGTTGAGACTGTTGAGACTGTTATGTTAAGAGACTGTTGAGACTGTTACGTTAGGACAATGTTGAGAGTGTTACGTTAGGACAATGTTGAGAGTGTTATGTTAGAACACTGTTGAGACTGTTTCATTAGGACAATGGTGAGAGTGTTATGTTAGAACACTGTTGAGACTGTTACGTTAGGACAATGTTGAGAGTGTTACGTTAGGACACTGTTGAGACTGTTATGTTAGGACACTGTTGAGACTGTTACGTTAGGACACTGTTGAGACTTACGTTAGGACAGTGTTGAGACTGTTACGTTAGGACACTGTTGAGACTGTTACGTTAGGACACTGTTGAGACTTACGTTAGGACAGTGTTTAGACTGTTACGTTAAAACACTGTTGAGACTGTTACGTTAAAACACTGTTGAGACTGTTACGTTAGGACACTGTTGAGACTGTTACGTTAGGACACTGTGGAGACTGTTACGTTAGGTCACTGTTGAGACTGTTACGTTAGGACACTGTTGAGACTGTTACGTTAGGACACTGTTGAGACTGTTACGTTAGGATACTGTTGAGTCTGTTATGTTAGGACAGTGTTTAGACTGTTACATTAGAACACTGTTGAGACTGTTACGTTAGGACAGTGTTTAGACTGTTACGTTAGGACACTGTTGAGACTGTTATGTTAGGACACTGTGGAGACTGTTACGTTAGGTCACTGTTGAGACTGTTACGTTAGGTCACTGTTGAGACTGTTACGTTAGGACACTGTTGAGACTGTTACGTTAGGACACTGTTGAGACTGTTACGTTAGGATACTGTTGAGTCTGTTATGTTAGGACAGTGTTTAGACTGTTACATTAGAACACTGTTGAGACTGTTACGTTAGGACAGTGTTTAGACTGTTACGTTAGGTCACTGTTGAGACTGTTATGTTAGGACACTGTTGAGACTGTTATGTTAAAACACTTGAGACTGTTACGTTAAAACACTGTTGAGACTGTTACGTTAGGACACTGTTGAGACTGTTACGTTAGAACACTGTTGAGACTGTTACGTTAGGACAGTGTTTAGACTGTTACGTTAGGACACTGTTGAGACTGTTACATTAGGACAGTGTTTAGACTGTTACGTTAGGACACTGTTGAGACTGTTACGTTAGGACAGTGTTTAGACTGTTACGTTAGGACACTGTTTAGACTGTTACGTTAGGACACTGTTGAGACTGTTACGTTAGGACAATGTTGAGACTGTTACGTTAGAACACTGTTGAGACTGTTACGTTAGGACAATGTTTAGAGTGTTACGTTAGGACAGTGTTTAGACTGTTACGTTAGGACACTGTTGAGACTGTTACGTTAGGACACTGTTGAGACTGTTACGTTAGGATACTGTTGAGACTGTTACGTTAGGACAGTGTTTAGACTGTTACGTTAGGACACTGTTGAGACTGTTACGTTAGGACAATGTTTAGAGTGTTACGTTAGGACAGTGTTTAGACTGTTACGTTAGGACAGTGTTTAGACTGTTACGTTAGGACACTGTTGAGAATATCAGGCCATGACACTGTTGAGAAACTAACAGGATGTTTCAGTATAACTAAGTTGAGAAAGTTGTGGTATGACTTCCTCAATGTTATGCTATGAAAAGAAAACCTTTGAGAATGGTACAAGACTGTTGATGATGATGGTGCCAGGTAAACATGTTGCGAGAGCAGTACAGCAGTGCTTTGGGAAGGTTCTGAAGCTGCATAAATTAACGGACACTGATCCATCTATTTGCCAAAGCTGCAAACAAATCTGTTGGAAGGAATGAAAGACTTAAGGGAATCAGGACGAAGAACGCGATGGCAAATCCTGCTCCAACAAAAGGTTTGGCACACAGTCGCATGTCATCAAACAGCTTTTGATTTATTTTTATGTGTTTGGCAGTGCTGCTGTGCAACAACAAACACTAATCATTCACAGCAAATGACCACCAAGCTCTTAAACACAGTACGGACAGCACACTCGCTTTTATGACCCAGGGGCTGGTTTGCGGAAAACAGCTTAGGTCCTAGTTTTAGAGTACGGATGAAATCTCTGATGCAATGTCAGAGCATGAATGTGTAACAACTGCATTGGGAAAACAAGTGTTTAGAGATGGGACCGTTCAGAAGAACAGACTGGGCTTCGTTTGAGATCGAGATTGAGATTGTGAGTTTTATCGGAAGTTTGTTCAAGACGTTCATATCCTGGTGGTTAGATTGTGTTGATGTGCTCAACCCATTTGGTATTCTCCAACAAACAGCAGACCAAAACACCAATGCAGCCAAACACACTACTATTGTGCACTTTTGTCCTGGTATGTTAACAAATGTGCCGACCCAATCTTGTGCTCCTGCACTCTGCCCTATGGGCCGTTCCATAGCACTGTTTGGTGGTACAGGTCATCTAAACGCATTCATCTTTATTAGAGTGCTGACTTTATTTATCTTATCCGCCATGAGTCACCACTAAGGGGGCTTTTGAAAGGCACAATTACCGCCAACCAACTGGAAGTAACCGGCTTCTGCTGAGCTGAGAGGCTCCTCGGTTATCCAGGCATTGCAACAAGACACTAACAATCCCATAGGAATCACCTTCTGCTAGATCTCATGCTTGTTTCGTAAAACCCTTCTAATATTAGTTCAGTATGACAGTCAATTTCACATTTTATTTCACTAGGACTAGGGGTGTGCTATATCCTATCATACATGTCGCCAACATTTTTGTATATGGTGAACGATATTATACCCTGAAATATCGTGCCATATCACCCATCACTAATTATCACATCAGGGTACAACTTTTTACAGCTTTTAGCAAAAAAATTCATACTTTTATCATTTCCCATTATATATCTACTAGAGACAGATTTTATCTGTCCAGTATCATTCACTTTACTTCAGTCCTGGATAAATGGAGATATTTGGAGTGCATTAATTAGTATCATGACATTCTGGATCATTGACTTCTGTTACAATCTGAGGAAAATTCTTGTATTTTTTATTATCTCACGGGGTGAGTTAGGGGTGTGTCATATCATATTGTATGCAATAATAAAATAAATTTTCATTTTGTTGCAGTAGTGTATTCTTGAATTTTTTTTTTTTAATTCAATGTTTTGTTATATCGCCAAGAGTATAGTTATCGCAAAAATACCCAGAAATATCATGATATTATTGTAGGACCATATCGCCCACCCCCAACTTGGACACAATGTTTATTCTCCTAAATTCAGTATGCCACCTGTTAATGGGTCATCTGAAATTCCCAGATTCTTAAATCCTTAAGATGCAAACAAAGCTATTGCATGTGATCCGATGTGAAATACTTCAACAGAACCAGATGTCCAATGCATATAACGTCTCATAAAGCTGTTGGTATAGTGTAGTGGGTTACACTGCTGCCCTCCTAACTCTGCTGTAGACCGGGGTGAATGACTACCCTAGACTATACCAATAAGAGTGCTTGTGTTAGACTCCTAACACTACCTTCACCTACCTGTGCACAGGTTAACTGTAAGTCACTGTGAATAAGCGTGTTAATATAAGCTATATACATATTCATAAAGCACTTTGAGGCCAAAAGTAGGTATACTGTTAATTTTGAATAGTTAATAAATCAACTCTATCCGTGCTGCAGGCATTTCCATCACCACCACTGACTAGGGAAGATTTTATACTGTAAGTAATTTAGCATCAGACCACTTTGTTGATGTCTTTGTTTACATCTGAATAAATTACACAGGAATTTTGGAAAAATTCTCTTTTGATTTGATCTTAAATTCGGTATGGTTTGTAATCTGTGACTTCAGAATAACATTTCATGTTGATGTTGGTTTTCTTATCTTCAGAAGGATGTGTAACTATAATAGATTACATGTTTTCATACAAAGATTCTGAATCGGGCTTTGATGTAATGATTCCAGAATAGGGTGATGTAATGTATTAATTCCAGGTGACATGTTCGGATGTAAAGACTTCAGAATCAATAATGTAATGCAATGATTCCAGACAACATGTTCTGGTGTAACGATTCTAGAGAGACAAGTTTAGATGTAATGATTTTAGAATCACTTAATGTAATTTTTGCAGAACTACATGTGATAATGCAGTGGTTCTAAATGTCATAATACCATTAAATGAAAATGACACATTATGTGATAAATCCAAAATCAAATAGTGTAACTTAAATATTGATATAATCACATGTTTAAATGTAATAGCTACAGAATCACATGTTCCGATGTAATGATTTGATTCTACAAAGACATGTTTAGATGTAGTGCGTCCACAAGCACATGTTTAGATGTAATTATTCCAGAAAGAAAACACATTTGGATGTAACAATTCTAGAATCATATGTTCTGCTGTAATGGTCCCAAAATCTTCTACAGATTCTACAGAGACATGCTTAGATGTAATAATTCCACAAAGACATTTTTAGATGTAATGTTTCCAGAAAACGTTTGTGTGTAATGATTCTATAATTTCATGTAATGATCCCAAAATCACATGTTCTGATGTAGTGATTCCACAAAGACATGTTTACATGTAATGATCCAGGGGGAAAAAACAGGTTTGGATGTAACTATTCTAGAATCACATGTTCTGGTATAGTGATTCCACAAAGACATCTTTAGATGTAATGGTTAAAGAAAAAAACATATTCAGATGTAATTATTCCAGAAAAACATGTTTAGATTGAATGATTCCAGAATCACATGTTCTGATGTAGTGATTCCACAAAGATGTGTTTAGATGTAATGATTCCAGAAATAAACATGTTTGAAAGTAACTATTCTAGAATCACATGTTCTGATGTAATGGTCCCAGGATCACATGTTCTGATGTAGTGATTCCACAAAGACCTGTACACTTGTAATGGTTAAAGAAAAAAACATATTCAGATGTAATTATTCCAGAAAGAAATGTTTACATGTATTAATTCCAGAATCACATGTTCTGATTTAGTGATTCCACAAAGACATGTTTAGATGTAATTATTCCAGAAAGATATGCTTAGATGAAATTATTCCATAATCACATGTTCTGATGTAGTGATTCCACAAAGCATGTTCAGATGTAATTATTCCAGAAAGATATGCTTATATGTAATTATTCCCAAATCACATGTTCTGATGTAGTGATTCCACAAAGCATGTTTAGATGTAATTATTCCAGAAAAAAACACATTTGGATGTAACCATTCTAGAATCACATGTTCTGATGTAATGGTCCCAGAATTGCATGTTCCTATGTTCAGATGTAATGGCTAAAGGAAAAAAACATATTTGGATGTAACTATTCCAGAAAGACATGTTTACATGTAATGATTCCAGAATCACATGTTCTGATGTAGTGATTCCACAGACATGTTTAGATGTAATTATTCCAGAAAGATATGCTTACATGTAATTATTCCAGAATCACATTCTGATGTAGTGATTCCACAAAGCATGTTTAGATGTAATTATTCCAGAAAGACATGTTTACATGTAATGATTCCAGAATCACATGTTCTGATGTAGTGATTCCACAAAGCATGTTTAGATGTAATTATTCCAGAAAAAAACACATTTGGATGTAACCATTCTAGAATAACATGCTCTGATGTAATGGTCCCAGAATTGCATGTTCTCATGTTTAGAAGTAATGGCTAAAGAAAAAAAACATATTTGGATGTAACTATTCCAGAAAGACATGTTTACATAGAAAGACTCCAGAATCACATGTTCTGATGTAGT
This sequence comes from Megaleporinus macrocephalus, assembly GCA_021613375.1. NCBI lineage: Eukaryota > Metazoa > Chordata > Actinopteri > Characiformes > Anostomidae > Megaleporinus > Megaleporinus macrocephalus. The sequence goes on from CM038722.1 coordinate 28,982,504, forward strand.
GATTCCACAAAGACATGTTTAGATGCAATTATTCCAGAAAGATATGCTTACATGTAATTATTCCAGAATCACATGTTCTGGTGTAGTGATTCCACAAAGCATGTTTATATGTAATTATTCCAAAAATATATGCTTACATGTAATTATTCCAGAATCACATGTTCTGATGTAGTGATTCCACAAAGCATGTTTAGATGTAATTATGCCAGAAAAAACACATTTGGATGTAACCATTCTAGAATCACATGTTCTGATGTAGTGATTCCACAAAGCATGTTTAGATGTAATTATTCCAAAAATATATGCTTACATGTAATTATTCCAGAATCACATGTTCTGATGTAGTGATTCCACAAAGCATGTTTAGATGTAATTATTCCAAAAAGATATGCTTACATGTAATTATTCCAGAATCACATGTTCTGGTGTAGTGATTCCACAAAGCATGTTTATATGTAATTATTCCAAAAATATATGCTTACATGTAATTATTCCAGAATCACATGTTCTGATGTAGTGATTCCACAAAGCATGTTTAGATGTAATTATTCCAGAAAAAACACATTTGGATGTAACCATTCTAGAATCACATGTTCTGATGTAGTGATTCCACAAAGCATGTTTAGATGTAATTATTCCAAAAATATATGCTTACATGTAATTATTCCAGAATCACATGTTCTGATGTAGTGATTCCACAAAGCATGTTTAGATGTAATTATTCCAAAAAGATATGCTTACATGTAATTATTCCACAATCACATGTTCTGGTGTAGTGATTCCACAAAGCATGTTTAGATGTAATTATTCCAGAAAGACATGTTTACATGTAATGATTCCAGAATCACATGTTCTGATGTAGTGATTCCACAAAGACTTGTTTAGATGTATGTATTCCAGAAAGATTGCTTATCTGTAATTATTCCAGAATCACATTTTCTGATGTAGTGATTCCACAAAGCATGTTTAGATGTAATTATTCCAGAAAAAAACACATTTGGATGTAACCATTCTAGAATAACATGTTCTGATGTAATGGTCCCAGAATTGCATGTTCTCATGTTTAGAAGTAATGGCTAAAGAAAAAAAACATATTTGGATGTAACTATTCCAGAAAGACATGTTTACATATAAAGACTCCAGAATCACATGTTCTGATGTAGTGATTCCACAAAGCATGTTTAGATGTAATTATTCCAAAAAGATATGCTTACATGTAATTATTCCAGAATCACATGTTCTGGTGTAGTGATTCCACAAAGCATGTTTAGATGTAATTATTCCAGAAAGATATGCTTACATATAATTATTCCAGAATCACATTTTCTGATGTAGTGATTCCACAAAGCATGTTTAGATGTAATTATTCCAGAAAAAAACACATTTGGATGTAACCATTCTAGAATAACATGTTCTGATGTAATGGTCCCAGAATTGCATGTTCTCATGTTTAGAAGTAATGGCTAAAGAAAAAAAAAACATATTTGGATGTAACTATTCCAGAAAGACATGTTTACATATAAAGACTCCAGAATCACATGTTCTGATGTAGTGATTCCACAAAGACATGTTTAGATGCAATTATTCCAGAAAGATATGCTTACATGTAATTATTCCAGAATCACATGTTCTGATGTAGTGATTCCACAAAGCATGTTTAGATGTAATTATTCCAAAAATATATGCTTACATGTAATTATTCCAGAATCACATGTTCTGATGTAGTGATTCCACAAAGCATGTTTAGATGTAATTATTCCAGAAAAAACACATTTGGATGTAACCATTCTAGAATCACATGTTCTGATGTAGTGATTCCACAAAGCATGTTTAGATGTAATTATTCCAAAAATATATGCTTACATGTAATTATTCCAGAATCACATGTTCTGGTGTAGTGATTCCACAAAGCATTTTTAGATGTAATTATTCCAGAAAGATATGCTTACATGTAATTATTCCAGAATCACATGTTCTGATGTAGTGATTCCACAAAGCATGTTTAGATGTAATTATTCTAGAAAAAACACATTTGGATGTAACCATTCTAGAATCACATGTTCTGATGTAATGGTCCCAGAATCGCATGTTCTCATGTTTAGATGTAATGGCTAAAAAACATATTTGGATGTAACTATTCCAGAAAGACATGTTTACATACAAAGACTCCAGAATCACATGTTCTGGGGTTCTGTTTCTAGAACATCATGTTTAGGTGTGATGACTGCAGAATGAAGCGTTATGTGATGCAATGATTCTAGAACTGCGTGCTCTTGAATTCAGCCCGACACTTGTTAACTGTCGCGGATCCGTTATGATATGTGTTAATGTGATGCATTCAGCAGCCTATAGGGCACGTGTTGCTCTCTCTAATGCGTCTCAATGTCAGTACAGCCAGTAACAGCACGTGCTCATCATTCTCGCTCAGCTCAACTCAACTCAGCAGCAACAGGTAGACCGCGAGCGCGAGCGGCTCAACTCCGCAGCAGCAGCCGCGGCGACACATCCCGCCCAGCTCACAGCGCGTCACACAAAAGCAACCAAAACGTGCAACTTACACGAACGCGTGGTACACGAAAGCCCACGAGCGCGGTCTCTCCAGCAGGTTGTAGAGGCAGTTCTGCACGCGCCGGTAGCGCGCGTTCCTGCGGCCGCCGTGCGCGCCGTACAGCAGCGGCTTCCCGAGCAGGCTGAGGCGCGCGCCCCGTTTCCCGCGTTGGCCCTCGGCGGCCGAGCCGGAGCGCGAGGAAGCGGAGGCGCACGGGTGGTGGCGCGCAGCCTCGGCGTCCAAACTGTCTTTGGCTCCGTTGTGCGAAGGGGCGCTCAGCCACGGTGCGGGACCGCCGCCGTCGACGCCGCTGCGGTTCCGCGGCATGGCATCAGCCGGGCATCACGGCATCATCCCCGAAAGGCGCGTGGCGTGGCGTCGGAAAGCGGCGCTCAACAACAGCGAGCGAGTTTGGCGCGAGAGGGAAGCGGAAACATCAGGGTCCCTGAACGGACGCGCGAGGTTTTGTAGTTTTTTGGTTTTTGTTTGTTGTTATGGCCGCTACAGACGACAAGAAAGTAATTCCTGGCTGCGGCTCAAAGACCAGCGCGCGTTTGAACCGGACTCCACGAGACTCGCGCTGCTCTTCGCGTTGTTTGTTTTCCACCCGCATTCAGGCAAACTAAGCCCCGTGCGCCGGGATTGGCTGGTAGTTCGTCTACCAATCACAGCGCCGGGGCGGGGCCGAGCCTGCTAGTACCAGCCAATCGTGGCGCAGGAGCTGGGCGCAGTCTAGCCAATTACCGCGAAGGAGGCGGGGCTTTTCCGGAATACGGGTGGAGAACGAGTGTTGATCAAGCCCAGCGTGCTTCTGCAGTCGGCTTGCGTTATGACGCTGCGCACAGGAAACCCACCCTATCTCTTCATCAGCCTCGGCGGAACAGTTCAACTTCTGCTTCACAGACACGCGCTTGCACGTCTGGCAGATGCTGTAGAAGCAGAAGCGTGTCGTTTAAGGTGTATTTGCACCCACCGTCCACTGTATCAGCTCCACTGACCATTGAGGAACTCTCTACAGTTCAACATTACAGACTGTAGTTCATCTGATTCTCTGTACACTGTCTTACCCTGTTCTTCAAAGATCAGGACCCCCACAGGACCACCACAGAGCAGGTACTATTAGGAAGGTGGATCATTCTTAGTACTGCAGTGACACTGATGGTGTGTTAAGTGGGTGTTGTGCTGGTACAAGTGGCTCAGGCACAGCAGTGCTGCTGCTGTCCACCCATGGTCCACATTGTGTATCAGAAATGTCTGACCCCACTCTGAACATAAATCTAAAGGTGTGATTCTGAAGTCATTACCAGGATTCAAGAAACTTTATTATCATTCGCAACTATATTTACATTTACGGCATTTAGCAGATGCTTTTATCCAGAGCGACTTACAGAAGAATCTTTATCTAGTTCAAACAGGTTTAGGTCCAAACTACTCTTGAGCTCAAACACTGCCATAAACAAGTGCCAGTTCTGATACCTAGAAAGAAGATAACAAGATATAAGATTAGACACAGAGCAACACCTAGCCTACAGAGAAGAGAATAAATACAAGACTACATACAGTATCAGTGTAATACTTATCCAGTGTTCCTAGAATATCAAGTTCAATTATGGTTTCTACCAATGCTTCAGTAGATTAGTGCTTCACAAAGAGATGGTGGTCTTCAGTCTGCGTTTGAAGACCGCGAGAGAGTTCGCTCTTTGGACAGCCAGTGGAAGTTCGTTCCACCATCTGGGTGCCAGGACAGAGAAGCGTCTTGACGCATGTCTTCTATGAATCTTGAGGGATGGCAGGTCAAGCTTTTGACCATTGCCATAAGCTCAGGAGGAGCTGGTCCATTCTTGGCTTTGTAGGCATCAGAACTTTAAACTAAATGCGAGCAGCTACAGGGAGCCAGTGAAGGGAGCGCAGCAGTGGAGTGACAGGAATGTACTTGGGAAGATTGAAGACGAACTACATGAGATGGAATAAAATTGAGTACCGTATGTCCCAGTTTCTCCCCAAATACAAATATCCAGTATAAAATATGAAAGAGAAGGAAATACAATGAGTAAAATATTAATATATAAAAAGTAGCACCAGCATGGATCACAGGTATAGGTTCAGTATATAGTGCAGTGTTATGATAGCAGAAACGTTCTGGATGAAGGGACCAGGTGTGGGTGAAGTGTCGTGTGATATTTTAGGAGTTTAAGAGTCTCACAGTTTCTGGAATGAAGCTGTTTCTTAGTCTAGTGGTTTTACACTTAATGCTCTGCATCCTCCTGCCTGAGGGGAGCAGGACAAAAAGCATGTGTGCTGGGTGAGTGGGGTCCTTCATGATGCAGGTGGCCCTCTTACAATAGTCAATAATAACAAGAGTCATCACATTAGAGAATGTCATTCTACAATCATTACATCATAACACTTAATTCTGGAGTCATTACATGTAAAGGTGCCATTAGGCTAACACATGTGATTGTGGGTCTTTCTAGAATCATTGCATCATCTTATTCTGGAGTCACTGCATCAGAACATGTCATCCTGGAGTCATTACTGACGTGGTGGTGGGGCTAAGCATGTGTCCACACTGTGTCCACTCACTGTCCACTCTGTTAGACACTCCTACCTTGTTGGTCCACCGTGTAGATGTAGAGTCAGAGATGGTTGATCATCTGCTGCTGCACAGTTTGTGTTATCTGGTCCTTCATCAGTGGACACAGGAGGCTGCCCACAGGACACTGCTGTCTGGATATGTTTTGGTTGGTGGACGATTCTCAGTCCAGCAGTGACACTGAGGTGTTTAAACACTAATCCACTAACACAAGCACAACACACACTAACACACTCAGCAATGCTGAGAACGATCCACCTCCCTAATAGTACCTGCTCTGTGGTGGTCCTTACCAGTGAAGGATGGAGTAACAGAGTATACAGAGATACAGATGGTCTACAGTCTGTAAGTGTAGACCTACACTATCTGGTAAATAGAGCTGATTAATTGATAATGAGTTCATAGGAGATGATCTTAATGTTATGGCTGCTCAGTATATAAGAAACAGCGCTACTGTAATTAATATAAAATTAAAAGTGATGCGTTGGCTTTACTTTGTACTTAATTTAATCTGTTCATCATTTCCATATGAATGAAATCAGACATCAATAAAATAATAACTGCTTTTAAATTAAGTAAATTAAATACATCAGTTTCATTAGTGCACAACATTAACAGAGTATAGAAAGGACTCATATTGACTGCTCTAACTACCTATTATATACGTGAGTCTAATGATTGGGAAGCTCAGCACTGCATAAGCTGACCTACTGCTGTGCTGCTGAAGGACTCAGTCCACATTCACTCACCAGTTTACTGAGCTGATCAGTCTACCACAGCCCGATAAGCTCATTACTAATGCAGTCCTCAGACTCCGATAACTAGTGCTTCACTCTAGCATGGCAGTGACTGACTATATTATCTATAGCCAGAGGAGTCAAGTAATGAAGTACAAATACTTTGTTACCTTGCTTAAGTAGAAATTTTGGTTATTTATACTTTACTGGAGTAATTATTTTTCAGCTGATTTTTTACTTCTACTCCTTACATTTACACTCCATTATCAGTACTTTCTACTCCTTACATTTACACTCCATTATCAGTACTTTCTATACCTTACATTTACACTCCATTATCTGTACTTTCTACTCCTTACATTTACACTCCATTATCTGTACTTTCTACTCCTTACATTTACACTCCATTATCAGTACTTTCTACTCCTTACATTTACACTCCATTATCTGTACTTTCTACTCCTTACATTTACACTCCATTATCTGTACTTTCTATACCTTACATTTACACTCCATTATCTGTACTTTCTACTCCTTACATTTACACTCCATTATCAGTACTTTCTACTCCTTACATTTACACTCCATTATCAGTACTTTCTACTCCTTACATTTACACTCCATTATCAGTACTTTTTACTCCTTACATTTACACTCCATTATCAGTACTTTCTACTCCTTACATTTACACTCCATTATCAGTACTTTCTATACCTTACATTTACACTCCATTATCTGTACTTTCTACTCCTTACATTTACACTCCATTATCTGTACTTTCTACTCCTTACATTTACACTCCATTATCAGTACTTTCTACTCCTTACATTTACACTCCATTATCTGTACTTTCTACTCCTTACATTTACACTCCATTATCTGTACTTTCTATACCTTACATTTACACTCCATTATCTGTACTTTCTACTCCTTACATTTACACTCCATTATCAGTACTTTCTACTCCTTACATTTACACTCCATTATCAGTACTTTCTACTCCTTACATTTACACTCCATTATCAGTACTTTTTACTCCTTACATTTACACTCCATTATCAGTACTTTCTACTCCTTACATTTACACTCCATTATCAGTACTTTCTATACCTTACATTTACACTCCATTATCTGTACTTTCTACTCCTTACATTTACACTCCATTATCTGTACTTTCTACTCCTTACATTTACACTCCATTATCAGTACTTTCTACTCCTTACATTTACACTCCATTATCTGTACTTTCTACTCCTTACATTTACACTCCATTATCTGTACTTTCTACTCCTTACATTTACACTCCATTATCAGTACTTTCTACTCCTCACATTTACACTCCATTATCAGTACTTTCTACTCCTTACATTTACACTCCATTATCAGTACTTTCTACTCCTCACATTTACACTCCATTATCTGTACTTTCTACTCCTTACATTTACACTCCATTATCAGTACTTTCTACTCCTTACATTTACACTCCATTATCTGTACTTTCTACTCCTTACATTTACACTCCATTATCAGTACTTTCTACTCCTTTCATTTTAATAATAGTCTTGTTACTCCTATTTCATTTACAGCTTGTTTTCATTCATGTACATTTACATTCCAGTAAAGATTATTGATAACATGACTTTGAAGTTTGACTTCATTGCAATACTTATAGACAACTAGTCATCATATCTTCTGCTCCATGAAACACATGTTAATGTTCAGTAGTACACAGATATGCTTCTTTAATATATTTACATTGTACTAAACTATGTTCATGTTTAAAGGGTGTATATGTGGCTGAAACAGGAAGCTTATCCCAAATTTTTCAACATTAACATTTTAATATAACATTATAGTCATTATGGCTTTTAGACGAATAATTTTTTGGGGGGGAGGTGGGCTAGTGCACTATAGACCCATGTGGTGTGGGCAAAGCTTTTGTACTTAATGGAATTTTTTTCTCTTACATTACTTTTACTTTTATACTTTAAGTAGTTCTAAAAGCAGTACTTTTACACTTTTACTGGAATAAAAAGCTTGAGTTGATACTTCAACTTCTACAGAAGTATTTTTATACCCTAGTATCTATACTTCTACCTGAGTAATTAATGTGAATATTTTTGACACCTTTGTCTATAGCTATGATCAGAAAACTCTCTACTGAAAAGTCTTGTAGCCAAAAAGCTTTCCCAGAATTCCTAGCAGTTTGGTTCCGTTCTGATAATCAACTCTTAATTTTCTAATTTAAGATGTTAAATGTGTTAATGTTACTGTTGGGTCAGATCATGCTCTCATGGAAGATGTGTTTGGATGTATTTTACATGTTGACTTGTTATTCGTTCGTGTTCAGATGGTTCTCTATTTATTCTGCTATACACATACTACACACACACGCGTGCAAAGACACAGGCGTACACCAACACTGTAACGGTGAAACCCCCAAAAAAGATTTACCAGGATTTACGTACGACCGTGTAAGGCACTATGGGTGTGGGTGTGGTCACGAAGAGACAAGATCCCAGTTTCCAGGTGCACAGGTGAATTAGTAACGCTGATACCCCCTCCAAAATAAAACGTACCGGTAAGTATTTATTCTCAAATATCTTGATTTACTAATTTACTTTCTCTTTTACAGGTTTTACACCCCCCAGGACACTGAGGACCCTTTCCCTCCCTGAAGGTGGATCAGCTCAGCTCCCTTTACCTCCCATTTGCCCTGTATCCCCCTCTTCAACAGGACATCGGAAACCTGCAACATAGTGTTTTAAGGTAAATATTCAGGTTGGTACTGTTAATACTGGTGATGGGCTACACTGCATCACACACACACACACACACACATATAAACACGCACATACACATGCACACAAACACACACACAAAGCACTGTCCACAGCAACATAACTTTATATATCATCGCTGTCCAATGAAAAACAGGTATACTCCAAAATTGCAACTTTACAGAAGAGACCAAAAACATACTTTACTTTCAATGTAAGTCAATAGAACCAGGATGTTTTCCTAGCTGTTTTGGAACACTTCTATTGGTCCATTCATTGTTAAATTTTCACACAGTGTAACACCATTGGTGTGTTCAAAAGATGTAGAAAACTTAAAATCAACAAAAATGGAACAAAATATGTTATAATGAAGTACAATTATAAGCATTCCATGTGTGTCTTTACTTTTTATTTACAAATACATCCAGTTTCAGCAAAGACTTAATATTTACAGTGCTGACTTTTCTTCTTTAATCCTTCTGCAATTGGCCTTGGCCATTCTGATCAAGGCTTGCTTTTCAGAGAATGTGCAAAACTATTCTGAAAAATCTGAATGCAGACTGTTCAGAACATTAACGCAATCATCTTGAGTTTCCACGGCACAAGTGTGACCAAATCTATGTGAGTTCTATGTAAATCCTTAGACCTTAATTAGCTTGTTCACAGTCATTGTTAGAATAGGCCAGAGGCACAAATGTCAAAGCTTTATACAAGCTTTAATGCCCAAAAAGCAGGAGAAGCTACAAGTGGATAGCAAAGCGTTGTTTCCTCAGCACACAATGTAACTAAGAAATGGCAGTTGACAGGAACGGTGGAGGTTTGGAAATTGAGGTCTGGAAGGTCAAGAAAATTATTTAAAAGAACTGCTTGTAGGACTCTGAGGTGGTGGAGCACTGATCTACTGCACCACTGCACAAATATGACCCTTACGGATTAATTATTGCATCCTCACCACACACATCAGCAACAGAAGTTTGCAAAGGTACAAGTCTGAAGCATTTTGGAAACAAGTCCTGTGGTCTGATGAAGTTAAAAAGTAGTTGCAGCCAGTGGCAGGGGGATATTTCATTGTCAGAGCGAAGAGCGGATTCAACTAAACACCAGCAAAATCTGGAAGCAAACACCACACCATCTGTAAAAAAAGGTCAAGATGAACAGAAGATGGTTACTACAAGAGGATAATGATCCTAAACACTCCTCAAAATCCACAGTGGACTACCTCAGGAGGCACACGCTGAAGGTTTTTGCCATGGCCCTCACAGTCCCTTGAGCCAAAATCTGTGGATAGACCTCGAAAGGGCAGCGCATGCAAAACAGCCTGAGAATCTTGCAGAACGTGAAGTATTTGGTGAGGAGGAATATGTGGAAATAAAAAAAACGTGAACTGAAACAAGCAACTAGCAACAAATAATGCTTACCTACCAAAGAAGGGTGTTATAAAGTACTGACCGTGCAGGACACCCAAACTTTTGCTTCGTTTGTTATTTTGAAACTTAAAAAGGTAAATAAAAAAGTAGGTTTATCTAAGATGCTTGACTTTATGCTTTTTGGAACTCACTCAGTCATTTACAACAACAGAAAGTTTGACTTGCATGAATTGTAACTAGCGCTAACAGGTATTTGTATAGTTGTGTAAAACCCAGTGTGCTGCTAATGTGGGCAGTTGTGGGCTGAAGGTTAGGGGTCCAGTCTTGTGAGCGAAAGGTTGCTGGTTTGGTCCCCTGGACCAATAGGACACGACTGAAATGCCCTTGAGCAAGGCCGCTAACGCCCAACTGCTCCCTGGGCCCTGTAGATAGGGCTGCTCTGGGCAAGTATGTTCACTAGTGTGTATGTGTGGGTGTTTCACTACACGGATGGGTTACAGGAGGTCAAATTCCAATTCTAATTCTAATGTGTACACATGTTCTGACTATACTTAGCTGTTGTGCAACTGTTGCGCAGCCATAATTCACCAAAATGGCTAAGTGTTTAGTTAGAATATGGTGGATCAGCTAAACATAGTCCTAGAATTGAAGCTTCACCAAGACGTTCACTGATTAGGCATTTTAGAGCAACGTGTCTTATATCATATAACAGATATTTCAATAAGATGAGTACCATCAAACGTTTCAGCCTTAGCCAACCAGTAAACCTCTGTCAGTTCCAGGGCTGTTAACACTTACCAGTATTATATGGTTACACATATGGCAGCTTGGGTATCAGTGTTATGACTGGGTCTGAGAACAGGAAACAAGCCCTTTCAGTTCTATCTTATCTTGCTCAGTAGCGAGAAAACACTTCCTGACCAGTCCAGCCCGTCAAGTCAACAGTCAGCACCTTGAAGTTAACTAAGTTTCATACTCAGCTCTAAGATACCATATATGTACACACAGATCAGCCATAACATTAAAACCACCTCCTTATATCTACACACATTTACAATACAGGAGCACTTCTACACTAGTTCTACACTTACAGACTGTAGTCCATCTGTTTCTCTGTGTATCGCGATCTTCAAGGATCAGGACCACCACAGAGCATGTATTATTTGGGTGGTAGATCATTCTCAGCACTTCAGTGACACTGAGGTGGTGGTGGTGCGTTAGTGTTTGTTGTGCTGGTGTGAGTGGATCATACACAGCAGTGCTGCTAGAGTGTTTAAACACTGTATCCACTCACTGTCCACTCTATTAAACACGCCTACCTTGCTGGTCCACCTTGTAGATGTAAAGTCAGAGACGGTAGCTCATCTGTTGCTGGTTGGTGGACTATTCTCAGTCCAGCAGTGACACTGAGGTGTTTAAACACTCCAGCAGCAGCACTGCTGTGTCTGATCCACTCACACCAGCACAACACACACTAACACACCACCAGCTTGCAGTGTCACTGCAGTGCTGAGAATGATCCACCAACCTGATAGTACCTGCTCTGTGGGGGTCCTGACCATTAAAGAACAGGGTGAAAGGGGATAACGAGGTATGCAGTGAATCAGATGAACTACAGTTTATGATGTGTGTGTAGGTATAAGTATGGCTGATTGATGTGTATATACTGCAACAATGTTCTAACTTATACTATATGATTTAAATTCTACGCTTCAATTCAGAGTTGGTGGTTGGACTTTGTTTGCCTTTAAAAAGAAAATGACTTGTGCTGGACGTCAGCAACAGAGCCTTCGGCTATTTACATACCAGTGGTCATTTTTGGTTTAAGTCCTCAGAAGAAGAGAGCTAAGCTAGGGTGGTTACTGCTTTTCACACATAAATGAGTTCACGAATGAACAAGAGGAACTCATACTAGATCAAAACCTTTACTTTTAGATGGCTCATACATATTGCATGGTTGCAGATCTAAGCCTCTTGCTGCAGTGCAGCCTTTCTTTAAAGGAAGATTTCATATGTTTAGTTTTCTCAGGGTTTCACAATAATTTATTATTTGGTTTCTAACGTGAAATACAGGCTAGAAACGGCTTCCCCAAGGCTTTCCAGGGACATGAAAGTGCACAGATACAGAAGTCTGAATGCTTCTACAGAAAGATGACCGGTATTAAGTTGGTGAGGTCCGTGCAGGGTGTTGTGATAATAGTCCCCAAATAAAAATTAGGATTCAAACTAGTGTTATTATTAGTAGCAGTAGTAGTAACAGTAATGCCAACCAATCAAAACTCAGTAGCAGTAACACTAAATAATCAGCACTCAGTAGCAATAACACTAAATAATCAGCACTCAGTAGCAATAACACTAAATAATCAGCACTCAGTAGGTGTAACTCTAACTAATCAGCAGTCAGTAGCAGTAACACTAACTAATCAGCTCTCAGTAGCTGTAACACTTACTAAGCTCTTAGTAGCTGTAACACTAACTAATCAGCTCTCAGTAGCAGTTAATGCTAACTAATCAGTACTCAGTAGCAGTAACACTAACTAATCAGTACTCAGTAGCAGTAACACTAACTAATTAGCTCTCAGTAGCAGTAATACCAACTAATCAGCTCTCAGTAGCAGTAATACCAACTAATCAGCTCTCAGTAGCAGTAATACTAACTAATCAGCTCTCAGTAGCAGTAATACCAACTAATCAGCTCTCAGTAGCAGTAATACTAACTAATCAGCTCTCAGTAGCAGTAACACTAACTAATCAGCACTCAGTAGCAGTAATACCAACTAATCATCTCTCAGTAGCAGTAATACCAACTAATCAGCTCTCAGTAGCAGTAACACTAACTAATCAGCTCTCAGTAGCAGTAATACTAACTAATCATCTCTCAGTAGCAGTAATACCAACTAATCAGCTCTCAGTAGCAGAAATACCAACTAATCATCTCTCAGTAGCAGTAATACCAACTAATCAGCTCTCAGTAGCAGTAATACCAACTAATCATCTCTCAGTAGCAGTAATACCAACTAATCAGCTCTCAGTAGCAGTAACACTAACTAATCAGCTCTCAGTAGCAGTAACACTAACTAATCAGCTCTCAGTAGCAGTAATACCAACTAATCATATCTCAGTAGCAGTAATACCAACTAATCAGCTCTCAGTAGCAGTAACACTAACTAATCAGCTCTCAGTAGCAGTAATACCAACTAATCAGCTCTCAGTAGCAGTAATACCAACTAATCATCTCTCAGTAGCAGTAATACTAACTAATCATCTCTCAGTAGCAGTAATACTAACTAATCAGCTCTCAGTAGCAGTAATACCAACTAATCATCTCTCAGTAGCAGTAATGCTAACTAATCAGCACTCAGTAGCAGTAATACTAACTAATCAGCTCTCAGTAGCAGTAATGCCAACTAATCAGCACTCAGTAGCAGTAATACTAACTAATCAGCTCTCAGTAGCAGTAATGCTAACTAATCAGCTCTCAGTGGCAGTAATACTGACTAATCAGCTCTCAGTAGCAGTAATGCTAACTAATCAGCACTCAGTAGCAGTAATACTAACTAATCAGCTCTCAGTAGCAGTAATGCTAACTAATCAGCTCTCAGTGGCAGTAATACTGACTAATCAGCTCTCAGTAGCAGTAATACCAACTAATCAGCACTCAGTAGCAGTAATACTAACTAATCAGCTCTCAGTAGCAGAAAAACCAACTAATCAGCTCTCAGTAGCAGTAATACTAACTAATCAGCTCTCAGTAGCAGTAATACTAACTAATCAGCTCTCAGTAGCAGTAATACCAACTAATCAGCTCTCAGTAGCAGTAATACCAACTAATCAGCTCTCAGTAGCAGTAATACCAACTAATCATCTCTCAGTAGCAGTAATACTAACTAATCAGCTCTCAGTAGCAGTAATACCAACTAATCATCTCTCAGTAGCAGTAATACCTACTAATCAGCTCTCAGTAGCAGAAATACTAACTAATCAGCTCTCAGTAGCAGTAACACTAACTAATCAGCTCTCAGTAGCAGTAATACTAACTAATCAGCTCTCAGTAGCAGTAATGCTAACTAATCAGCTCTCAGTAGCAGGAATACTAACTAATCAGCTCTCAGTAGCAGTAGTACCAACTAATCAGCTCTCAGTAGCAGAAATACCAACTAATCATCTCTCAGTAGCAGTAATACCAACTAATCAGCTCTCAGTAGCAGTAATACCAACTAATCAGCTCTCAGTAGCAGTAATACCAACTAATCAGCTCTCAGTAGCAGTAATACCAACTAATCAGCTCTCAGTAGCAGAAATACCAACTAATCATCTCTCAGTAGCAGTAATACCAACTAATCAGCTCTCAGTAGCAGTAATACTAACTAATCAGCACTCAGTAGCAGTAATGCTAACTAATCATCTCTCAGTAGCAGTAATGCTAACTAATCAGCACTCAGTAGCAGTAATACTAACTAATCAGCTCTCAGTAGCAGTAATACCAACTAATCATCTCTCAGTAGCAGTAATGCTAACTAATCAGCACTCAGTAGCAGTAATACTAACTAATCAGCTCTCAGTAGCAGTAATACTAACTAATCAGCACTCAGTAGCAGTAATGCTAACTAATCAGCTCTCAGTGGCAGTAATACTAACTAATCAGCTCTCAGTAGCAGTAATACCAACTAATCAGCTCTCAGTAGCAGTAATACTAACTAATCAGCTCTCAGTGGCAGTAATACCAACTAATCATCTCTCAGTAGCAGTAATACTAACTAATCAGCTCTCAGTAGCAGTAATGCTAACTAATCAGCTCTCAGTGGCAGTAATACTAACTAATCAGCTCTCATTAGCAGTAATACTAACTAATCAGCTCTCAGTAACAGAAAAACCAACTAATCAGCTCTCAGTAGCAGTAATACCAACTAATCAGCACTCAGTAGCAGAAATACCAACTAATCAGCTCTCAGTAGCAGTAATACCAACTAATCAGCTCTCAGTAGCAGTAATACCAACTAATCAGCTCTCAGTAGCAGAAATACCAACTAATCATCTCTCAGTAGCAGTAATACCAACTAATCAGCTCTCAGTAGCAGTAATACCAACTCATCAGCTCTCAGTAGCAGAAATACCAACTAATCATCTCTCAGTAGCAGTAACACTAACTAATCAGCTCTCAGTAGCAGTAATACCAACTAATCAGCACTCAGTAGCAGTAATACCAACTAATCATCTCTCAGTAGCAGTAATACCAACTAATCAGCTCTCAGTGGCAGAAATACCAACTAATCATCTCTCAGTAGCAGTAATACCAACTAATCAGCTCTCAGTGGCAGAAATACCAACTAATCATCTCTCAGTAGCAGTAATACTAACTAATCAGCTCTCAGTAGCAGTAATACTAACTAATCAGCTCTCAGTAGCAGTAATACTAACTAATCAGCTCTCAGTAGCAGTAACACTAACTAATCATGTCTCAGTAGCAGTAACACTAACTAATCAGCTCTCAGTAGCAGTAATACCAACTAATCAGCTCTCAGTGGCAGAAATACCAACTAATCATCTCTCAGTAGCAGTAATACCAACTAATCAGCTCTCAGTGGCAGTAATACTAACTAATCAGCTCTCAGTAGCAGTAACACTAACTAATCAGCTCCCAGTAGCAGTAATACCAACTAATCAGCTCTCAGTGGCAGAAATACCAACTAATCATCTCTCAGTAGCAGTAATACCAACTAATCAGCTCTCAGTGGCAGTAATACTAACTAATCAGCTCTCAGTAGCAGTAATACCAACTAATCATCTCTCAGTAGCAGTAATACTAACTAATCATCTCTCAGTAGCAGTAATACTAACTAATCATCTCTCAGTAGCAGAAATACCAACTAATCAGCTCTCAGTAGCAGTAATACTAACTAATCAGCTCTCAGTAGCAGTAATACTAACTAATCAGCTCTCAGTAGCAGTAATGCTAACTAATCAGCTCTCAGTAGCAGTAATACTAACTAATCAGCTCTCAGTAGCAGTAACACTAACTAATCAGCTCTCAGTAGCAGTAATACCAACTAATCAGCTCTCAGTGGCAGAAATACCAACTAATCATCTCTCAGTAGCAGTAATACCAACTAATCAGCTCTCAGTGGCAGTAATACTAACTAATCAGCTCTCAGTAGCAGTAATACCAACTAATCATCTCTCAGTAGCAGTAATACTAACTAATCATCTCTCAGTAGCAGTAATACTAACTAATCAGCTCTCAGTAGCAGTAATACCAACTAATCATCTCTCAGTAGCAGTAATACCAACTAATCAGCACTCAGTAGCAGTAATACCAACTAATCATCTCTCAGTAGCAGTAATGCTAACTAATCAGCACTCAGTAGCAGTAATACTAACTAATCATCTCTCAGTAGCAGTAATGCTAACTAATCAGCACTCAGTAGCAGTAATACTAACTAATCAGCTCTCAGTAGCAGTAATACCAACTAATCATCTCTCAGTAGCAGTAATACCAACTAATCAGCTCTCAGTAGCAGTAACACTAACTAATCAGCTCTCAGTAGCAGTAATACTAACTAATCATCTCTCAGTGGCAGAAATACCAACTAATCATCTCTCAGTAGCAGTAATACCAACTAATCATCTCTCAGTAGCAGTAATACCAACTAATCAGCTCTCAGTAGCAGTAATACCAACTAATCATCTCTCAGTAGCAGTAATACCAACTAATCAGCTCTCAGTAGCAGTAATACCAACTAATCAGCTCTCAGTAGCAGTAACACTAACTAATCAGCTCTCAGTAGCAGTAATACTAACTAATCATCTCTCAGTAGCAGTAATACCAACTAATCAGCTCTCAGTAGCAGTAATACCAACTAATCATCTCTCAGTAGCAGTAATACCAACTAATCAGCTCTCAGTAGCAGTAATACTAACTAATCAGCTCTCAGTAGCAGTAATACCAACTAATCAGCTCTCAGTAGCAGTAATACCAACTAATCAGCTCTCAGTAGCAGTAATACCAACTAATCATCTCTCAGTAGCAGTAATACCAACTAATCAGCTCTCAGTAGCAGTAATACCAACTAATCATCTCTCAGTAGCAGTAATACCAACTAATCAGCTCTCAGTAGCAGTAATACTAACTAATCAGCTCTCAGTAGCAGTAATACCAACTAATCATCTCTCAGTAGCAGTAATACCAACTAATCAGCTCTCAGTAGCAGTAACACTAACTAATCAGCTCTCAGTAGCAGTAATACCAACTAATCATCTCTCAGTAGCAGTAATACCAACTAATCAGCTCTCAGTAGCAGTAACACTAACTAATCAGCTCTCAGTAGCAGTAACACTAACTAATCAGCTCTCAGTAGCAGTAATACCAACTAATCAGCTCTCAGTAGCAGAAATACCAACTAATCAGCTCTCAGTAGCAGTAATACCAACTAATCATCTCTCAGTAGCAGTAATACTAACTAATCATCTCTCAGTAGCAGTAATACTAACTAATCATCTCTCAGTAGCAGTAATACTAACTAATCAGCTCTCATTAGCAGTAATACCAACTAATCATCTCTCAGTAGCAGTAATGCTAACTAATCAGCTCTCAGTAGCAGTAATACCAACTAATCATCTCTCAGTAGCAGTAATACTAACTAATCAGCTCTCAGTAGCAGTAATACCAACTAATCAGCTCTCAGTAGCAGTAATACTAACTAATCAGCTCTCAGTAGCAGTAATACTAACTAATCATCTCTCAGTAGCATTAACACTAACTAATCATGTCTCAGTAGCAGTAACACTAACTAATCAGCTCTCAGTAGCAGTAATACCAACTAATCAGCTCTCAGTGGCAGAAATACCAACTAATCATCTCTCAGTAGCAGTAATACCAACTAATCAGCTCTCAGTGGCAGTAATACTAACTAATCAGCTCTCAGTAGCAGTAATACCAACTAATCATCTCTCAGTAGCAGTAATACCAACTAATCATCTCTCAGTAGCAGTAATACCAACTAATCAGCTCTCAGTAGCAGTAATACTAACTAATCAGCTCTCAGTAGCAGTAATACCAACTAATCATCTCTCAGTAGCAGTAATACCAACTAATCATCTCTCAGTAGCAGTAATACCAACTAATCAGCTCTCAGTAGCAGTAATACCAACTAATCATCTCTCAGTAGCAGTAATACCAACTAATCATCTCTCAGTAGCAGTAATACCAACTAATCAGCTCTCAGTAGCAGTAACACTAACTAATCAGCTCTCAGTAGCAGTAATACTAACTAATCATCTCTCAGTGGCAGAAATACCAACTAATCATCTCTCAGTAGCAGTAATACCAACTAATCATCTCTCAGTAGCAGTAATACCAACTAATCAGCTCTCAGTAGCAGTAATACCAACTAATCATCTCTCAGTAGCAGTAATACCAACTAATCAGCTCTCAGTAGCAGTAATACCAACTAATCAGCTCTCAGTAGCAGTAACACTAACTAATCAGCTCTCAGTAGCAGTAATACTAACTAATCATCTCTCAGTAGCAGTAATACCAACTAATCAGCTCTCAGTAGCAGTAATACCAACTAATCATCTCTCAGTAGCAGTAAAACCAACTAATCAGCTCTCAGTAGCAGTAATACTAACTAATCAGCTCTCAGTAGCAGTAATACCAACTAATCAGCTCTCAGTAGCAGTAATACCAACTAATCAGCTCTCAGTAGCAGTAATACCAACTAATCATCTCTCAGTAGCAGTAATACCAACTAATCAGCTCTCAGTAGCAGTAATACCAACTAATCATCTCTCAGTAGCAGTAATACCAACTAATCAGCTCTCAGTAGCAGTAATACTAACTAATCAGCTCTCAGTAGCAGTAATACCAACTAATCATCTCTCAGTAGCAGTAATACCAACTAATCAGCTCTCAGTAGCAGTAACACTAACTAATCAGCTCTCAGTAGCAGTAATACCAACTAATCATCTCTCAGTAGCAGTAATACCAACTAATCAGCTCTCAGTAGCAGTAACACTAACTAATCAGCTCTCAGTAGCAGTAACACTAACTAATCAGCTCTCAGTAGCAGTAATACCAACTAATCAGCTCTCAGTAGCAGAAATACCAACTAATCAGCTCTCAGTAGCAGTAATACCAACTAATCATCTCTCAGTAGCAGTAATACTAACTAATCATCTCTCAGTAGCAGTAATACTAACTAATCAGCTCTCATTAGCAGTAATACCAACTAATCATCTCTCAGTAGCAGTAATGCTAACTAATCAGCTCTCAGTAGCAGTAATACCAACTAATCATCTCTCAGTAGCAGTAATGCTAACTAATCAGCACTCAGTAGCAGTAATACTAACTAATCAGCTCTGAGTAGCAGTAATACTAACTAATCAGCTCTTAGTGGCAGTAATACTAACTAATCAGCTCTCAGTAGCAGTAATACTAACTAATCATCTCTCAGTAGCAGTAATACCAACTAATCATCTCTCAGTAGCAGTAATACTAACTAATCATCTCTCAGTAGCAGTAATACTAACTAATCATCTCTCAGTAGCAGTAATACTAACTAATCAGCTCTCAGTAACAGTAATACCTACTAATCAGCTCTCATTAGCAGTAATACCAACTAATCATCTCTCAGTAGCAGTAATGCTAACTAATCAGCTCTCAGTAGCAGTAATACCAACTAATCATCTCTCAGTAGCAGTAATGCTAACTAATCAGCACTCAGTAGCAGTAATACTAACTAACCAGCTCTGAGTAGCAGTAATACTAACTAATCAGCTCTTAGTGGCAGTAATACTAACTAATCAGCTCTCAGTAGCAGTAATGCTAACTAATCATCTCTCAGTAGCAGTAATGCTAACTAATCAGCACTCAGTAGCAGTAATACTAACTAACCAGCTCTGAGTAGCAGTAATACTAACTAATCAGCTCTTAGTGGCAGTAATACTAACTAATCAGCTCTCAGTAGCAGTAATGCTAACTAATCAGCTCTCAGTGGCAGTAACACTGACTAATCAGCTCTCAGTAGCAGTAATACCAACTAATCAGCACTCAGTAGCAGTAATACTAACTAATCAGCTCTCAGTAGCAGAAAAACCAACTAATCAGCTCTCAGTAGCAGTAATGCTAACTAATCAGCTCTCAGTAGCAGTAATACCAACTAATCAGCTCTCAGTAGCAGTAATGCTAACTAATCAGCTCTTAGTAGCAGTAATACCAACTAATCAGCTCTCAGTAGCAGTAATACCAACTAATCAGCTCTCAGTAGCAGTAATGCTAACTAATCAGCTCTCAGTAGCAGTAATACCAACTAACCAGCTCTCAGTAGCAGTAATACCAACTAATCAGCTCTCAGTAGCAGTAATACTAACTAATCAGCTCTCAGTAGCAGTAATACCAACTAATCATCTCTCAGTAGCAGTAATACCTACTAATCAGCTCTCAGTAGCAGAAATACTAACTAATCAGCTCTCAGTAGCAGTAACACTAACTAATCAGCTCTCAGTAGCAGTAATACTAACTAATCAGCTCTCAGTAGCAGTAATGCTAACTAATCAGCTCTCAGTAGCAGGAATACTAACTCATCAGCTCTCAGTAGCAGTAGTACCAACTAATCAGCTGTCAGTAGCAGAAATACCAACTAATCATCTCTCAGTAGCAGTAATACCAACTAATCAGCTCTCAGTAGCAGTAATACCAACTAATCAGCTCTCAGTAGCAGTAATGCTAACTAATCAGCACTCAGTAGCAGTAATACTAACTAATCAGCTCTCAGTAGCAGAAATACTAACTAATCAGCACTCAGTAGCAGTAATACCAACTAATCAGCTCTCAGTAGCAGTAATACTAACTAATCAGCTCTCAGTAGCAGTAATACCAACTAATCAGCACTCAGTAGCAGTAATACCAACTAATCATCTCTCAGTAGCAGTAATGCTAACTAATCAGCACTCAGTAGCAGTAATACTAACTAATCAGCTCTCAGTAGCAGTAATACTAACTAATCAGCTCTCAGTAGCAGTAATGCTAACTAATCAGCTCTCAGTGGCAGTAATACTAGCTAATCAGCTCTCAGTAGCAGTAATACCAACTAATCAGCACTCAGTAGCAGTAATACTAACTAATCAGCTCTCAGTAACAGAAAAACCAACTAATCAGCTCTCAGTAGCAGTAATACCAACTAATCAGCACTCAGTAGCAGAAATACCAACTAATCATCTCTCAGTAGCAGTAATACCAACTAATCAGCTCTCAGTAGCAGTAATACTAACTGATCAGCTCTCAGTAGCAGTAATACCAACTAATCAGCTCTCAGTAGCAGTAATACCAACTAATCAGCTCTCAGTAGCAGAAATACCAACTAATCATCTCTCAGTAGCAGTAATACCAACTAATCAGCTCTCAGTAGCAGAAATACCAACTAATCATCTCTCAGTAGCAGTAATACCAACTAATCAGCTCTCAGTAGCAGTAATACTAACTAATCAGCTCTCAGTAGCAGTAATACCAACTAATCAGCTCTCAGTAGCAGTAACACTAACTAATCATCTCTCAGTAGCAGTAATACCAACTAATCAGCTCTCAGTAGCAGTAATACTAACTAATCATCTCTCAGTAGCAGTAACACTAACTAATCAGCTCTCAGTAGCAGAAATACCAACTAATCAGCTCTCAGTAGCAGTAATACCAACTAATCATCTCTCAGTAGCAGTAACACTAATTAATCAGCTCTCAGTAGCAGTAATACCAACTAATCAGCTCTCAGTAGCAGTAACACTAACTAATCATCTCTCAGTAGCAGTAATATCAACTAATCAGCTCTCAGTGGCAGAAATACCAACTAATCAGCTCTCAGTAGCAGTAATACTAACTAATCATCTCTCAGTAGCAGTAATACTAACTAATCAGCTCTCAGTAGCAGTAATACCAACTAATCAGCTCTCAGTAGCAGTAATACTAACTAATCAGCTCTCAGTAGCAGTATTACTAACTAATCAGCTCTCAGTAGCAGTAACACTAACTAATCATCTCTCAGTAACAGTAATACCAACTAATCAGCACTCAGTAGCAGTAATACCAACTAATCAGCACTCAGTAGCAGTAATACCAACTAATCATCTCTCAGTAGCAGTAATACTAACTAATCAGCTCTCAGTAGCAGTAATACCAACTAATCAGCTCTCAGTAGCAGTAATACTAACTAATCAGCTCTCAGTAGCAGTAATACTAACTAATCAGCTCTCAGTAGCAGTATTACTAACTAATCAGCTCTCAGTAGCAGTAACACTAACTAATCATCTCTCAGTAGCAGTAATACCAACTATTCAGCACTCAGTAGCAGTAATACCAACTAATCATCTCTCAGTAGCAGTAACACTAACTAATCAGCTCTCAGTAGCAGTAATACTAACTAATCAGCTCTCAGTAGCAGTAATACCAACTAATCAGCACTCAGTAGCAGTAATACCAACTAATCATCTCTCAGTAGCAGTAATGCTAACTAATCAGCACTCAGTAGCAGTAATACTAACTAATCAGCTCTCAGTAGCAGTAATACTAACTAATCAGCTCTCAGTAGCAGTAATGCTAACTAATCAGCTCTCAGTGGCAGTAATACTAGCTAATCAGCTCTCAGTAGCAGTAATACCAACTAATCAGCTCTCAGTAGCAGTAATACCAACTAAACATCTCTCAGTAGCAGTAATGCTAACTAATCAGCTCTCAGTAGCAGTAATGCTAACTAATCAGCTCTCAGTAGCAGTAATGCTAACTAATCAGCTCTCAGTGGCAGTAATACTAACTAATCAGCTCTCAGTAGCAGTAATACCAACTAATCAGCACTCAGTAGCAGTAATACTAACTAATCAGCTCTCAGTAACAGAAAAACCAACTAATCAGCTCTCAGTAGCAGTAATACCAACTAATCAGCACTCAGTAGCAGAAATACCAACTAATCATCTCTCAGTAGCAGTAATACCAACTAATCAGCTCTCAGTAGCAGTAATACTAACTAATCAGCTCTCAGTAGCAGTAATACCAACTAATCAGCTCTCAGTAGCAGTAATACCAACTAATCAGCTCTCAGTAGCAGTAATACCAACTAATCAGCTCTCAGTAGCAGTAATACTAACTAATCAGCTCTCAGTAGCAGTAATACCAACTAATCAGCTCTCAGTAGCAGTAATACTAACTAATCAGCTCTCAGTAGCAGTAATACCAACTAATCAGCTCTCAGTAGCAGAAATACCAACTAATCAGCTCTCAGTGGCAGAAATACCAACTAATCAGCTCTCAGTAGCAGTAATACTAACTAATCATCTCTCAGTAGCAGTAATACTAACTAATCAGCTCTCAGTAGCAGTAATACCAACTAATCAGCTCTCAGTAGCAGTAATGCTAACTAATCAGCTCTCAGTAGCAGTAATACTAACTAATCAGCTCTCAGTAGCAGTAATACTAACTAATCAGCACTCAGTAGCAGTAATGCTAACTAATCAGCTCTCATTGGCAGTAATACTAACTAATCAGCTCTCAGTAGCAGTAATGCTAACTAATCAGCTCTCAGTGGCAGTAATACTAACTAATCAGCTCTCAGTAGCAGTAATACCAACTAATCAGCACTCAGTAGCAGTAATACCAACTAATCAGCACTCAGTAGCAGTAATACCAACTAAACATCTCTCAGTAGCAGTAATGCTAACTAATCAGCTCTCAGTAGCAGTAATACTAACTAATCAGCTCTCAGTAGCAGTAATGCTAACTAATCAGCTCTCATTGGCAGTAATACTAACTAATCAGCTCTCAGTAGCAGTAATACCAACTAATCAGCACTCAGTAGCAGTAATACTAACTAATCAGCTCTCAGTAACAGAAAAACCAACTAATCAGCTCTCAGTAGCAGTAATACCAACTAATCAGCACTCAGTAGCAGAAATACCAACTAATCATCTCTCAGTAGCAGTAATACTAACTAATCAGCTCTCAGTAGCAGAAATACCAACTAATCAT
Organism: Megaleporinus macrocephalus; assembly: GCA_021613375.1. NCBI lineage: Eukaryota > Metazoa > Chordata > Actinopteri > Characiformes > Anostomidae > Megaleporinus > Megaleporinus macrocephalus. Next base: position 29,006,534 of record CM038722.1, read on the forward strand.
CTCTCAGTAGCAGTAAAACCAACTAATCAGCTCTCAGTAGCAGTAATACCAACTAATCATCTCTCAGTAGCAGTAATACCAACTAATCATCTCTCAGTAGCAGTAATACCAACTAATCAGCTCTCAGTAGCAGTAATACCAACTAATCATCTCTCAGTAGCAGTAATACCAACTTATCAGCTCTCAGTAGCAGTAATACTAACTAATCATCTCTCAGTAGCAGTAATACCAACTAATCAGCTCTCAGTAGCAGTAACACTAACTAATCAGCTCTCAGTAGCAGAAATACTAACTAATCAGCTCTCAGTAGCAGTAACACTAACTAATCAGCTCTCAGTAGCAGTAATACTAACTAATCAGCTCTCAGTAGCAGTAATACTAACTAATCAGCTCTCAGTAGCAGTAATACCAACTAATCATCTCTCAGTAGCAGTAATACCAACTAATCATCTCTCAGTAGCAGTAATACCAACTAATCAGCTCTCAGTAGCAGTAATACCAACTAATCATCTCTCAGTAGCAGTAATACCAACTAATCAGCTCTCAGTAGCAGTAATACTAACTAATCATCTCTCAGTAGCAGTAATACCAACTAATCAGCTCTCAGTAGCAGTAACACTAACTAATCAGCTCTCAGTAGCAGAAATACTAACTAATCAGCTCTCAGTAGCAGTAACACTAACTAATCAGCTCTCAGTAGCAGTAATACTAACTAATCAGCTCTCAGTAGCAGTAATACTAACTAATCAGCTCTCAGTAGCAGTAATACCAACTAATCATCTCTCAGTAGCAGTAATACCAACTAATCAGCTCTCAGTAGCAGTAACACTAACTAATCATCTCTCAGTAGCAGTAATACTAACTAATCAGCTCTCAGTAGCAGTAATACTAACTAATCATCTCTCAGTAGCAGTAACACTAACTAATCATCTCTCAGTAGCAGTAATACCAACTAATCAGCTCTCAGTGGCAGAAATACCAACTAATCAGCTCTCAGTAGCAGTAATACTAACTAATCATCTCTCAGTAGCAGTAATACTAACTAATCAGCTCTCAGTAGCAGTAACACTAACTAATCAGCTCTCAGTAGCAGTAATACCAACTAATCAGCTCTCAGTAGCAGTAATACTAACTAATCATCTCTCAGTAGCAGTAATACTAACTAATCAGCTCTCAGTAGCAGTAATACCAACTAATCAGCTCTCAGTAGCAGTAATACTAACTAATCAGCTCTCAGTAGCAGTAATACTAACTAATCAGCTCTCAGTAGCAGAAATACCAACTAATCAGCTCTCAGTAGCAGTGATACTAACTAATCAGCTCTCAGTAGCAGTGATGCTAACTAATCAGCTCTCAGTAGCAGTAATACTAACTAATCAGCTCTCAGTAGCAGTAATACTAACTAATCAGCTCTCAGTAGCAGTGATGCTAACTAATCATCTCTCAGTAGCAGTAATACTAACTAATCAGCTCTCAGTAGCAGTAATACTAACTAATCAGCTCTCAGTAGCAGTAATACCAACTAATCATCTCTCAGTAGCAGTAATACCAACTAATCATCTCTCAGTAGCAGTAATACTAACTAATCAGCTCTCAGTAGCAGTAATACTAACTAATCAGCTCTCAGTAGCAGTGGTGCTAACCTATCAGCTTTCAGTAGCAATAATGCTAACTAATCTGCTCTCAGTAGCAGTTAATGCTAATGAAATAGCACCCAGTAGCAGTAGGATTCAAAAGGTTTTTAGTGAAATAATGTTTAAAGGGCCCAAAACACAGGAATCCACATTTTTCATGCTGTTTTAGGCATAAAGAATACAGAAGTTTGGAGTAATATATTAAAGTATATTGTTTGAATATGTACTGTTCACTACCCAGACTGTACAGTTCTTATGTGCTAACTAAGCTGCAGCCTTTTGAGTGAATTGTTTTTATTATTGATCAGTTTTAAAGGCACAGAAAGAAAAACAGCATCATTCGAAGGGTTAAAGAGAGAATCACAGCCATTTTTGTTATAAAAGCCCACAAAAACATTCTAAGCAGATCTCAAGGTAACAGATAATAAAAGTAAGTGTCCAGTGTGTGGTTGCCTGTGTACTTTTTTTAATTTTTGGGCGTAGGGCATCACACGGTCATGATAGTGTAGTGTTTTGTTTCTATATCATTTGAACACCCGACAGCTGCTTTTTAACTCTGCTCTTTAACAAATTCACTTCTAATAAAACCCATTCACATTGACTTACATTGAAGGTAAAGAATGTTTTTGGCCTCTCCTGTAAAGTTACTATTTCGGGGACACCTGTTTTTCTTTGGACAGGAATGATATTCAAGATAACGAGATTGTAGAGAACAATGTGCTGCTGTCGTGAGAATATTGGAAATATTGGAGCATATATCGATGACCAACCTTCACCAGTTACATCGAAATGCATTTTCAGGCAGAGCACTGATAGGTCAACTGAGCAATAAGGCCTGTAATGTTAATGTGGCCCCACTAACTTTCTGTCTATGTGCCCCAAAGCTTATGAGAGATCGTTTTCAGTTCCCTAATTCGGCAGCAGTGAGGTCATGAAACTTTTGTTTGCCTTTAAATTTCCTTTAAAATTAGTAAATCACTTCTGCTCATTTCCTTTTCATTAATTTCCTAAATACAGCCCCCCAGATGTGGCTGTGGCGCTGGCCTCAGTGTGGTGTGTAATGAGTGACTCTCTCTGCAGAGTGTGGAGTCGTGCACTAATAGAACACTAATTGGCCACATTAGGAATAAAATTACTCTCGGAATTGCATTGGTGCTGGCTCATCGGACGCTAAAAATAGCAACCACACGCTACGCTAGCACCATCTGCCTCCTTTAGGGTCTTCATAACCAACGTAGGACGAGCGTTTATGGGTGAATTGCCCGGAGAATGACCCAGAAAAGACGACAAATGGAGGCCGTGCAGAGACCACCAAGCTGCAGCTATGCTTTGTTGGTAACAGTGGGAGATGGGAAGTATCTGCTTAATTACAGTGGCAGAAGCCCCCTGGGGAGTGTGTGTGTGTTGTGTGAGTCGTGTGTTACACCGCACTGCGGTTCTAAAAACCTTCTCCAGTCACCTCAGTGAAATGGTGACTCAGGTAGAAGTGAAAGTATACTAAAAAAAACACAGCAGCCGACTGGAACACATTTCGGTGGGTGTTTCTTTAAAGGTGACGTATTTCACTCTTTTTCCACAACTGAGCACAGCTCACTGGGGTCCGAATGAAAAGTCTGTGACATGCTTTGGTCGAAATACCACGAGGATGAAGCCCACCAACCCTGTTTGAAACTGTTGATCCACTACTCGCCCACAAAACCCACCTCCTCCTCCAATGCGAGTAGGGCTTCTCTGTAGTCATGCTTAACTGTGGAGGTTTTCTTGAGTCAACTCCAGAATGGAAACGATTCCTTGACTCTATTTGTCAGAGGATGAGGTTCTTGCTAGTGATGCACGACTGGTTTCAAATCCAGCTCTCGACTCTCTACGTCTGCTGATGGAATCGATAGAATCAACTCCTCGAATCCTCAGTTCCTCAAAGTTTTCGGGTAGGTTCGAGACTCTTTTTTGTTTTACACTGAAAGATTTTCCTAGAACCGTACATGCAGCCAAATGCCTTTTAGACACAATTCATTTTAGAAGGACAGGCCCAGGTAACTTCTGAGTTGAATCAGTGGCACCTGAGCAGGGAAATTCCCAAACAGAGCAAGAGTCTCTCCACCTGTGGCAACTGATGCTTCTTCAAACATTGCCTTTTGTAAATGAGATGCATGAAGGTGAAGATCAGGAGTAGCTGATCAATATGAGTAGTTGTGGAGTATGAGTAGTTGAGCAGTATGAGTAGTTGAGGAGTAGGAGTGGTTGAGCAGTAGGAGTAGTTGAGAAGTAGGAGTAGTTAAGAAGTAGGAATAGTTAAGCAGTAGGAGCAGTTCAGCAGTATGAGTGGTTGAGCAGTATGAGTGGTTGAGCAGTGTGAGTAGTTGAGGAGTAGGAGTAATTCAGCAGTATGAGTAGTTGAGGAGAAAGAGTAGTTAAGGAGTAGTAGTTGAGTAGTAGGAGTAGTTGAGCAGTAAGAGTGGTTGAGGAGTAGGAGTAGTTGATCAGTAGGAGTAGTTGAGGAGTAGGAGAGGTTGATCAGTAGGAGTAGTTGATCAGTAGGAGTAGTTGAGGTGTATGAGAGGTTGCGCAGTATGAGTGATTGAGCTGTAGGAGTAGTTGATCAGTATGGGTAGTTGAGCTGTAGGAGTAGTTGAACAGTGTGAGTAGTTGAGGAGTAGGAGTAGTTCAGCAGTATGAGTAGTTGAGGAGAAAGAGTAGTTAAGGAGTAGTTGAGCAGTAAGAGTGGTTGAGGAGTAGGAGTAGTTGATCAGTAGGAGTAGTTGAGGAGTAGGAGAGGTTGATCAGTAGGAGTAGTTGATCAGTAGGAGTAGTTGAGGAGTAGGAGAGGTTGATCAGTAAGAGTGGTTGAGGAGTAGGAGAGGTTGATCAGTAGGAGTAGTCGAGGAGTAGGAGGAGATGAGGAGTAGGAGTAGTTGATCAGTAGGAGTAGTTGATGAGTAGGAGTAGTTGAGCAGTAAGAGTGGTTGATGAGTAGGAGAGGTTGATCAGTAGGAGTAGTTAATCAGTAGGAGTAGTTGTGGAGTAGGAGTAGTTGATCAGTATGGGTAGTTGAGCTGTAGGAGTAGTTGAGCAGTGCGAGTAGTTGAGGAGTAGGAGTAATTCAGCAGTATGAGTAGTTGAGGAGAAAGAGTAGTTAAGGAGTAGTAGTTGAGTAGTAGGAGTAGTTGAGCAGTAAGAGTGGTTGAGGAGTAGGAGTAGTTGATCAGTAGGAGTAGTTGAGGAGTAGGAGAGGTTGATCAGTAGGAGTAGTTGATCAGTAGGAGTAGTTGAGGTGTATGAGAGGTTGCGCAGTATGAGTGGTTGAGCTGTAGGAGTAGTTGATCAGTATGGGTAGTTGAGCTGTAGGAGTAGTTGAACAGTGTGAGTAGTTGAGGAGTAGGAGTAGTTCAGCAGTATGAGTAGTTGAGGAGAAAGAGTAGTTAAGGAGTAGTAGGAGTAGTTGAGCAGTAAGAGTGGTTGAGGAGTAGGAGTAGTTGATCAGTAGGAGTAGTTGAGGAGTAGGAGAGGTTGATCAGTAGGAGTAGTTGATCAGTAGGAGTAGTTGAGGAGTAGGAGAGGTTGATCAGTAAGAGTGGTTGAGGAGTAGGAGAGGTTGATCAGTAGGAGTAGTCGAGGAGTAGGAGGAGATGAGGAGTAGGAGTAGTTGATCAGTAGGAGTAGTTGATGAGTAGGAGTAGTTGAGCAGTAAGAGTGGTTGAGGAGTAGGAGAGGTTGATCAGTAGGAGTAGTTAATCAGTAGGAGTAGTTGTGGAGTAGGAGTAGTTGATCAGTATGGGTAGTTGAGCTGTAGGAGTAGTTGAGCAGTGTGAGTAGTTGAGGAGTAGGAGTAGTTCAGCAGTATGAGTAGTTGAGGAGAAAGAGTAGTTAAGGAGTAGTAGTTGAGTAGTAGGAGTAGTTGAGCAGTAAGAGTGGTTGAGGAGTAGGAGTAGTTGATCAGTAGGAGTAGTTGAGGAGTAGGAGAGGTTGATCAGTAGGAGTAGTTGATCAGTAGGAGTAGTTGAGGAGTAGGAGAGGTTGATCAGTAAGAGTGGTTGAGGAGTAGGAGAGGTTGATCAGTAGGAGTAGTCGAGGAGTAGGAGGAGATGAGGAGAAGGAGTAGTTGAGGAGTAGGAGGAGATGAGGAGTAGGAGTAGTTGATCAGTAGGAGTAGTTGAGGAGTAGGAGTAGTTGAGGAGTAGGAGGAGATGAGGAGTAGGAGTAGTTGATCAGTAGGAGTAGTTGATCAGTAGGAGTAGTTGAGGAGTAGGAGTAGTTGAGCAGTACGGGTAGTTGAGGAGTAGGAGTAGTTGAGCAGTAAGAGTGGTTGAGGAGTAGGAGAGGTTGATTAGTAGGTGTAGTTGAGCAGTAAGAGTGGTTGAGGAGTAGGAGAGGTTGAAGAGTAGGAGTAGTTGAGGAGAAAGAGTAGTTAAGGAGTAGTAGTTGATCAGTAGGAGTAGTTAAGGAGTAGTAGTTGATCAGTAGGAGTAGTTGATCAGTAGGAGTAGTTGAGGAGTAGGAGTAGTTGAGCAGTAGGGGTAGTTGAGGAGTAGGAGCAGTTGATCAGTAGGAGTGGTTGAGGAGTAGGAGTAGTTGAGCAGTAGGGGTAGTTGAGGAGTAGGAGTAGTTGAGCAGTAAGAGTGGTTGAGGAGTAGGAGAGGTTGATCAGTAGGTGTAGTTGAGCAGTAAGAGTGGTTGAGGAGTAGGAGAGGTTGAAGAGTAGGAGTAGTTGAGGAGAAAGAGTAGTTAAGGAGTAGTAGTTGATCAGTAGGAAGAGTTGATCAGTAGGAGTAGTTAAGGAGTAGTAGTTGATCAGTGGGAGTAGTTGAGGAGTAGGAGAGGTTGATCAGTAGGTGTCGTTGAGCAGTAAGAGTGGTTGAGGAGTAGGAGAGGTTGAAGAGTAGGAGTAGTTGAGGAGAAAGAGTAGTTAAGGAGTAGTAGTTGATCAGTAGGAGTAGTTAAGGAGTAGTAGTTGATCAGTAGGAGTAGTTGATCAGTAGGAGTAGTTAAGGAGTAGTAGTTGATCAGTAGGTGTAGTTGAGCAGTAAGAGTGGTTGAGGAGTAGGAGAGGTTGAAGAGTAGGAGTAGTTGAGGAGAAAGAGTAGTTAAGGAGTAGTAGTTGATCAGTAGGAGTAGTTAAGGAGTAGTAGTTGATCAGTAGGAAGAGTTGATCAGTAGGAGTAGTTAAGGAGTAGTAGTTGATCAGTAGGAGTAGTTGAGGAGTAGGAGAGGTTGATCAGTAGGTGTAGTTGAGCAGTAAGAGTGGTTGAGGAGTAGGAGAGGTTGAAGAGTAGGAGTAGTTGAGGAGAAAGAGTAGTTAAGGAGTAGTAGTTGATCAGTAGGAGTAGTTGAGCAGTAAGAGTGGTTGAGGAGTAGGAGTAGTTGATCAGTAGGAGTAGTTAAGGAGTAGTAGTTGATCAGTAGGAGTAGTTGAGGAGTAGGAGAGGTTGATCAGTAGGTGTAGTTGAGCAGTAAGAGTGGTTGAGGAGTAGGAGAGGTTGATCAGTAGGTGTAGTTGAGCAGTAAGAGTGGTTGAGGAGTAGGAGAGGTTGAAGAGTAGGAGTAGTTAAGGAGTAGTAGTTGATCAGTAGGAGTAGTTGAGCAGTAAGAGTGGTTGAGGAGTAGGAGGAGTTGAGGAGTAGGAGGAGTTGAGGAGTAGGAGAGGTTGAAGAGTAGGAGTAGTTGAGAACTGATCTCAGCACTGTACTGGGTCTGTAAAGTGTAGGTGCAGCTCTCTCTGCTGAGTGAAGGTCACTGAGATGGGGTGAAGGTTTAGAGTGATAGATCTGTGTAATGAAGGACTCAGAAGGAAACCTCATTTTTTCTTTCTTTCACTGTCTTTAAATTCTATCCTTTCTTGCTTTCTTCAGTAATAGCCTGTCTCCACATTCACAGATGTTCGGTTAATAAAGGCTTTGACTGTTGAATCAGAGCAGGAGAGACTCTGAACTGCCCAGTGTGGAGACCCTCCAGTGCTTGGAGGACCCTGCTGATTCTCTGCTATAGAGCCTGACCAGCTTCTGCCCTCTGCTGGTGGAACGACTCATTTCAGTGGAACAGAAAGTGCAAGTTGGAAATTTGTAATTCTGGCTGCAATTAAATAACACATTGAGCTTCAAGCACACAAAGTAAACAACTACACAAACTGTAAACCACTGAGACACACACATTAACTAGCTGAACAACATACAAACCAGTGTTCACTAAATAAGTATACATCAACCCCCCCCCTTAATAAAACTCTCCTCTGCCTTTCCCTCAACAACCACCCACAGACAGAGAGAGAGAGAGAGAGAGAGAGAGAGAGAGATGGGAGAGGGAGAGATGGGAGAGGGAGAGGAAGACATGGGTGGGTGGGAGAGAAAAAAAAAGAAAAAAGTGAAAAAATATAAGGGAGAATGGAAGAGAAAGGGAGGAAGAAACAAGAAAGAGTGAGAGAGCAAGAGATATAGAGAAAGAGACAGAGAGATGAGACAGAAAGAGAGAGGGAAGGAATGCGGAGAGAAAAAGAGAGATGAAAGAAACAGGCAGGAAGAATGAATAGGGAAAGAGTGAGAGACAAGCAAAAGAGACAAAGGGAGTATAGAGAGAGATAGATAAATAAAGAGAGAGAGAGAGAAAGATAGAGTAGGATGGGGAGAAATCGAGAGATAAGGGTGAAAGAGATAGAGAGGGGGAGGAAAGATAAGAAAAGAGGCAGAGAGAAGAGCAGAGAGAGAAAGGGAATGAAGGGAGTGGAGGGGTTGAGAAAAAGAGGGTGAAAGGAAGAAGAGGGAGAAAGAGAGAGAGGGAGGAAGCAGGGAGGGAGAAGGAATAAGAAAAAGTAAGAGAGACAAGGGAGAGAGACAAAGAGCAAGATATAGTGAGAGGAGAGAGAGAGAGAGAAAGACATGGGTGGGTGGGAGAGAGAAAAAAAGAAAAAAGTAAAAAAAATATATAAGGGAGAGTGGAAGAGAAAGACAGGAAGGAACAAGAAAGAGTGAGAGAGCATGAGATATAGGAGAAAGAGAAAGAGCAGAGACATAGAGAGAGGAAAGGGGGGAGAGAAAAAGAACGAGACGAAAGAAGCAGGAAGGGAAAAGGAATAGGGAAAGAGTGAGAGACAAGCAAGAGAGACAGAGGGAGTATATATAGAGAGATAAATAAAGAGAGAGAGAGAGAGAGAGAGAGAGAGAGAGAGTAAGATGGGGAGAGGAATAGTAACAAATCGATAGATAAGGGTGAACAAGATGAGAGGGAGAGGAAAGAGGTAGGGAGAAGGAGCAAGAAAGTGAGAGAGCGAGAAAGATAAGAAAAGAGGCAGAGAGAGAAAGGGAGAGAATGGAGTGGAGGGAATGAGAAAAAGAGAGAGTGAAAGGTAGAGGAAGGAGAAACAGAAAATCAAAAGAGGGAGAGGGAGGAAGCAGTGAGGAAGAAGTAAGAGTAAGAGAGACAAGGGAGAGAGACAAAGAGCAAGATATAGCAAGAGGAGAGAGAGAGAGGGAGAGAGAGAGAGAGAGAGAAAGAGTAGAGAGAGAAAGAGAAAGAGAAAGAGAAGAGAGTGAGAAAGAGAACGAGAATAGAGAGAGAAAGAAAGAGACAGAAGAGAGGGAGAGAGAACGAGAAATAGGAGAGAGAGAGAGAGAGAGAAGAAAGAGAGAGAGAGAGAGAGAAAGAGAAAGAGAAAGAGGAGAGAGAGAAAGAGAACGAGAATAGAGAGAGAAAGAGACAGAAGAGAGGGAGAGAGAAAGAGAAATAGGAGAGAGAGAGAGAGAGAGAAGAGAGAGAGAGAGAGAGAGAGAAAGAGAAGGAGAAAGAGGAGAGAGAAAGAGAACGAGAATAGAGAGAGAAAGAAAGAGACAGAAGAGAGGGAGAGAGAAAGAGAAATAGGAGAGAGAGAGAGAGAAGAGAAAGAGAGAGAGAGAAGAAAGAGAGAGAGAGAGAGAGAAGAAAGAGAGAGAAAGAGAGGAAGAGAGAAAAGAAGAGAAAGAGAGAGAGAGAGAAGGAAAGTGGGAGAAACTTCAGGACCAGGCTATGTTTGTATTTGCTATTACTGTTTTGCAGATGAACCATAAAGATGACCCTGACAAGTGGACTGGGAATTCCTTCAGGCCTCCGATCCAGCTAAGAGCTCGGGGTCATGGGTAAAGGTCATGAAGGCTGTTTGACAGATTGGTTGCAGATGTTACGCCTTGATCTCGACTGTGTTCCTCTGAACTAAAACAGAAGTCCTTCCGTGTCTTTATCTCCGAGGATCTGTTCCTTTTCTTCGTTGAGGCCCAGAAATAGAGAGAAAAGTTATGAGGGCAAGCAAGCACTATATAAACACTGCTATAAGATCATGACTCATCATTTCTGAAATCACAGCGCGAGCTGTCCATAATACTTGCTTTAATGGTTCCGTACTGTAGATTGTTTAGTAACTCATCCACAAAAAACACCTCCATTAACAGCCCTGACCTGCTCCTCTCCACAAGCCCTGGATTACTAGCATTCAGGGAACCTGAGATACGGTGTAGTGCCGTAGGTTATGTATTAGGATATGTATTATTCATATATAACAGTGTGTTGTGATACTGTAGGTAAAGTGATATTTTTTAAAAATAAAATGTTAGAAAAACTGTAAAGGTACAAAAACAGCCCATATATGTTAGTTTGTTTATGCTGCCAGTGCAGCCTTACACTTCTTATTTGTGTTGGAGTTGAAGAGTTTAATGACTAAACATAGCTTACAACACTGATATCTAGTCTACGATCTAAACACAACACACTGTCTGCATCTAATAAGCTTTACATTTTAATTTAAAATTAATACTGTTTTTGAGAACTGATACAGTATCACAGAGCACAATTTCCACCATAATGCAGTGTATTATTTTCTTACACCCCTAAACACAGTGGGAGTTGTACATCATTTTGTCATCTAATCTTATTGTTTGTTTGTTTGTTTGTTTGTTAAAATATGACTTACATTGTAAAAGAAGGACATTAGATAATGTTCAGTATTACAGTACAGCACATATTTCCCCCCAGAAGTGATTGAAAGGACAAACAAATGTAAGACTTTGAAATAATAATACTGCTACTAATAATAATAATAATAAATACATCAAAGTAAACATTCATCACTGGAATGGGGGACGAGTAACTGGATTTATTGTTTTTTTGTTATTTTAGCTGATCTAAAAGTCTACCAGTGAGTGGGAATGGCTTTAGCTTCTTAGTTGTATCTCTTTATAATCAAGTACAAGCAGACTTGTACTTGATTATAAATGAATTAAAAATGAATACTGTTTTTGAGAACTGATACAGTATCACAGAGCACAATTCCCGCTATAATCCAGTGTATTAATATTTTCTTACACCCCTAATATGGCCCCTAGGATCTTGCAATTATGTACCCTACTTAGGCGACCCTAGGCAGTCTTGCTGTGAAACTCGCCCAGGACGGAGGTCCGTAGAGCCAGAGGATCAAGTGTATCAATATTTTTATTTACCCCTCATATGGCCCCTGGAATTTTAAACATTTGTATCCTACTTAGGCTCACCCTAGGCAGTCTTGCTGAGGAGCTCACCCGTGGTGGAGGTCTGTAGAGCCAGAGGATCAAGTGTATCAATATTTTTATTTACCCCTCATATGGCCCCTGGAATTTTAAACATTTGTATCCTACTTAGGCTCACCCTAGGCGGTCTTGCTGAGGAGCTTGCCCATGGCAGGAGGTCCGTGGAGCCAGAGAAAGTAAGTTTGCAAAAATAAAGAGTAACCAACTTTAAGAACTTCAGGAAAGTGAAAATAACATGAAGATAACGATGATCTGGATCGCAGTCCTGTATCGCATTGCTTGGCTTTAGACAAGGACCCCCGAAAACTCCAGGCTCCTCACCTGTTGTCTTCTCTGAGGCGTGCACAGCGTCATAATTACTAGAGATGGACCGATCAGCGTTTTGAGGCTGATTCCGATCACCGATAGCCGATACTGATCGAGGGCGGGGCTATATGCCACAGCAGGGCTTTGTGTGGTTATTAGCGCAAGCAAGTCAATATTTTTAGACAAAATTAGCAGTAAATAAACAATGGAAATCACACAAATATCCCCAATACTGCAATTATTAAACTTAGACTCTTAATTTAAAATGAAAAAAGTAAATTAAATAAATGCAGTCAGTCATTAAGCGCAGACTCTGTTATTTTAAACAAAAAATTGTAATCATTAAAAATAGATCATGAGACACTGTGATTTAATACATTTTACAGAACACCCTGTATGAGTCTGTGCCACATATGGTAAACACAATCAGACAAATGATGTTTTCTATCCGCACATGCCGTGAATGCAAACTGTTCTCGCGAGGCCGTCTGTGGAAAATGAAATTGTGTGTATTTCCACCTAGTGGTTCAGATAGGAATTGCAGGGAGCTGGCCGGAGGGGGTTTCAACAAAATGCTAGCAAGAAAAACAGAAATTAAGCTCATTTCTTTCAACGGCATCGTTCAGCTCTCAGGATCGGCCGATATTTGTCCAATTTAGCCGATCCAGAGAGCTGATTGATGTCATTGAAACAAATTTAAATTACATATTTTGATTAAAAATCGGCCAATATCGATACACAGCCGATCAATCTTTCCATCTTTAATAATTACATGAGCAGAAACATAGATGTAAGTCAAAAAAGCATCATCACTGAGCAGTAAAGTTGACTACTGAACAGAAAGTGAACAGTAAGAAAGATTTCTTCCACACACTTTTTTTTATTTGGAAATAATAAAAATGAACTCTTCTTTTTTTTTAAATATAAAACATACACATCATTTGAGCCACATCTTTATACAAACAAAAAATGTTGCAAGTGAATACTTTTAATAATCCTATATTTTTTTCTTGACTCGTTTCAGTGGAACACATACTGCAAGTTGTAAACAGTCAGCTTTTTTGTATTTTCTTTGTAATTCTCTACCCAATAATACCGATAAAGTAGAATGAAAACCAGCCGGACATGAAAAGGAAAACAATCTCGGTTATTTTTTTCTTTTTTTTGTTTGTTTTGTTTTTCTTTTCCCCAAATGAACATGCGTCGTTTGTTGTTTGTCGTTGTCGTCCTTGTTGTTGTTGTTGTTAGCGGAAGTGAAAGACTCGGGTTCAAAGCACAGAGCATGACCGCCTTCTGGCTACTGGACTTTTTCAGCAAATTTGTTCAAGCCCACTGAGGCAAGATGCTATTGGAGGGTCCTGATGGAGAAGTCTTGACTTGGCCCCACAAAGTAGGAAAGGTTTCCGCTCAGCGGGACGTCCTCTCCCGGAAAAGAAAATCCTTGGCCCCGTTTGCAAATATGGCTTAACCACGTGGTTATTTCATATTTACATCATATGTGCACATTATTGTTTTTTTCACATACAGATACAGTTCCATAGTTTTATATATATATATATATATATATACTTTCACTGTATATCATCTGTTGTGTTCTAATTCTGTAGAGCTGTATGGGAATCGTACATCAGTTTATCATTTAATCTTTTTTTTTGTTTGTTTGTTAAAATATGACTTACATTGTAAAAGAAGGAGGTTAGATAATGTTCAGTGTTACAGTACAGCACATATTTCCCCCCAGTAGGGATAGAAAGGACAAACAAATGTGAGAATTTGAAATAAAATAATAATAATAATAATAATAATAATAATAATAATAATAATAATAATAATAAATACATAAATAAATCAAAGTAAACATTCATCACCGGAATGGGGGACGAGTAACTGGATTTATTATTATTATTTTTTTCGCTGATCTGAAAGTCTACCAGTGAGTGTGAATGGCTTTAGTTTCTTAGTTGTATCTCTTTATAATCAAGTACAAGCAAACTGTACAAGTACATGCAACAAACAAGCTGGCCTACTGTATGTGGAACTAACACATGTATCTATTTCTGTAGTACTTTTTTTTATTTTTTTTCCTTCTGTTTTCGTCTGTTTTACAAAAAGAAAAAGAAAAAGTGCATGCAGCTCGGCAACAGTTCTGAGTCATGCTCCGCCCCCCCAACCCGATAGGAGGGGCCGGTGGCCGGACACACCGACGGTGTAATGGAAAAATCTTAAACATTGAAAGATGCATGAGGGGAACTGGCTTTACGTTAACGCCTCTCTTGTTTTCCTGAAAACCAAACGAAAATGAAGGAAGGAATTTCATCGTCTGCTCGTCGCCTTCATGATAAAAAGTCAAGCTCTCGCGCTCTCCGAATCCTGAAACCGAGATCTCTGGCAGGGCCTGAGTGAAGGTGGTGCATGGTTTATCAATGTTTCACGCTGTTGCTGTTGGAGAAAACCTGCAGGCGATCTATCTTCATGCTGCTGTGGTTAAGAGGACCTGTAATCCTGAACCTGCTCTCACTAAAGTTCTTATTGTTATAATAAAGAAGGGCTGATTTCATGGAATGAAACAGTGGGACCACTATAACCCCAGCTCTGGTGAGCCCACCTTTGGCAGCGTATAGCAGAACAACACAGATTTGTTAAATGTATGGCCTGTAATAAGATTAAGACGTAAACAACATCACTCAGAGAGGTTTGATGCACAAAGCTCCTAATGATGGAAGAAGAAGAAGTCGGGTCTGATACTGAGACGTTGTTTTATGGTCACATATGTCCCTGTCCATAGATGTCCATAGATATCTCCATCCTTTGATGGACAGCAACAGCTGTCGTTTACATTGTGTTGAAACTTGAGAATGGATCAATGGCATTGTATAGAATCACTTGGGAAAAAGTCTGGTTCCATTGACTTACACTGAAAGTAGAGTAGACTGGTCTCCTCTCCTGTGAAGTTACCATTCTGGAGATAAGAGTTAGCTCTGAATTTTACTAATACGCTTCTAACAATCATGTTAACACATCCATTTGTCGTTTGTTGCTCTGAAAGGCCTGTCAGTGAACGTAACACTGACTAACACTGTAACAGTGTAACTATTTGGTAACAGTGACTGATTTTCATAGTGTGTCTCAAAACCTACTGAGTTCCTACATAAACAGCATTTTACATCATAGTATGCACTCCCGACATCCCGACTGTCCAAATACTTACATACCTTAAACATGCTGTCTACTGAGGAACCTTATTTACACCTGATTTTAAGGAAGTATTGAACGCTTCCTCAGCCGCTAAGACAATCCCATGATGCAACACAGGCTAATCTACGAGCAGTGAAGTGGTTTTAAAATGTGAGTTATTTTGATTCTCTCTGGAGTTTTAATGTGTTTCTGGTCATATAATCACACAAAACAGTTTTTATTATCAACTCTGTAACGAGTCCTTCACCATTTAGCAGTTTTATACTCGAGACATTAGCATTTATGCTAGTGGATTTTTCAGCCTTGGGCTATGGACCGGTAGCTTAGCAACCAGCTAAACCACCGGTGGCCGTGACGCAGTCTCTCTAACTAGAGCGTCTCAGTAATCTGTTTTATGAGGAGAGATGAGGAGAGAACACTGATACTTACACAGCTGCTACCTAGACAGCCTACTTAGACACTCACTAGGTTTTGAGACACAGCCATAGAGCTACTTCTCACTGTTTCTATTGGTTTGGTATCCAGTCCTGACCAGAGTCTTGGTTCCTGTCAAGCATACTTCTTCTTGCTTTTGGGGAGTTTATCTTGCAACCAAGGACAGATTAGGGATAGTTTCGGTCCCTGGGCAAACCCGCAGCCCTCATGATCAAGGGCCCTCTAATGGTATGCCCCCCTCTTTCCTATGACTCCTAATAGTCAGGAGTCAAAAGTCAGAGCAGTGCCACAACGCCTCGTCCATTTTCATAAGCATGAAAATGGCTAGGGGCCTCGAAAGCATGGCTAGGGCCCCCAAGAGGGGGTCAAAGTCTCTAAAAGTCAGAGGATCCCTAAAATGGAGGGCCCTCGGAAATAAAAATATATTGTATCATAAATGTTGATAGCCAACATACTGCAAGCCCACCAACTGGCAGTGCACTCCTACATTATTATGTTTGTTAAACCACTCAGCACTCCAGGGGGCGTCAGAGGACCAATCGGAACGAGATCTACTGTCCTATAACCAGCCACAGCTGCTAATGTGGACAGTGGAGGACTGTATGCTGTTTTACTCGCTGTGTTGGAAATGGGGTTGATGTTGCAGCTTTCTGTGTTGATAACAACTGAACCACAAGAGCTATAGCAAGTCTGAAATTCAGTTCTGATATTTCTTGGTCGGTTTCTGAGACAATTCTGACGTTCTTTGATATGCTACACGACCACCTTCCCATTGGAAAAACCTGCCCTTGATCAAATATGGCGGCTTCAAGATGGCGGCCATGTTGGGGACATATTCTAAAAGACAGGCCCCCTCACCCATTACCCCATGTGGTGGGGTATTCAGATACGTCATTATCCCTTTTTTTTCTGAAATATAAGAGTGTCCTGAGACTTTCGACTCTGTATTACCAAAACTACAATGATTTTTATTCAGTATTTATTCAGTATTTTGCACTAAATCCAGTTGAATGAGGCTAATTTAGCTTTGCAGTTGGTGAGTGTTCAGCACTGAGCATAAACGCATACTGTATTGCATTGTGTTATAATAGATTGCGATAATAACGATATATATATATATTTTCATATTTGACGACCATCTTATAGAAAGCCATGTTGCACAACACCATATGTGCACTACTCAGAGCATTTGCATTGGTGTACTTCAGGCGAGGTACGTTTCTGGCTGTAGGGTTAGAGAGATGTGAGCATAACAGAACTATTTTTAATTATTTTAACTTTTTAATTATTATATTTAATGCTGGAAGGACTTCTATTATGAAAATGTAAGGTTTTCTCACAGCAGCAAAAACGGGCAACATGCTAGCTGATCCCGAGACCGAAAACACCTTCACAAAGTGTGCACATTTCGGTGGTAATATAAAGAACTTTGTCTAACCTTGTCTAACCTTCCACATTTTGCAACTGCATTAGCAAAAGAACATTTTTGCTTTTAGATACAAAACGAGCTTCTGTAATAGAAAACGACAGAGCTTCCTAGAAATGGCAGAAACCAGTGATTTCCCATTACAGTCCTGAAGGTCCTGTAGGAGGAGATGACTAGGGTGGGCTCTGGATGGCAAAAAAAACACACAAAAGGACTGAAAATGGGGAAAAACACCAGCATGGAGGAATGCTGAGCCCAAAAATGCTAATGTTGCTAGCACAAATGAAAGCTAGTGGTTTACCACTACCACTGTACCACTGTACCATTTAGCAGAGTACAAATGATATAGTGCTGGACCCCCTTTACCCCTCGTTCAGACGTGTTAGTATTACTGAATTACAGCCATATGCAACGGTTTGGGCAGCCCTGGTCACATGATCTGACACACAAGCTCTTTTCACTGCAGGACTTCATGGGTGGTATAGTGTAGTGGGTTACACTGCTGCCCTCCATGCTGTAGACTGAGGTTCGGTTCCCCACCTGTGTAGCCACCCTACACTATACTGATAAGAGTCCTAACACCACCTTTATCTACTGTGTACAGTTAACCCATAACACTACCTTCACCTACCTCTGTACAGTTAACCTATAACACCACCTTCACCTACCTGTGTACAGTTAACCTATAACAGTACCCTCACCTACCTCTGTACAGTTAACCTATAACACCACCTTCACCTACCTGTGTACAGATAAACTGTAACACTACCTTCACCTACCTGTGTACAGTTAACCTATAACACTACCTTCACCTACCTGTGTACAGTTAACCTATAACACCACCTTCACCTACCTGTGTACAGTTAACCTATAACACCACCTTCACCTACCTGTGTACAGTTAACCTATAACACTACCTTAACCTACCTGTGTACAGTTAACCTATAACAGTACCCTCACCTACCTCTGTACAGTTAACCCATAACACCACCTTCACCTACCTGTGTACAGGTAAACTATAACACTACCTTCACCTACCTGTGTACAGTTAACCTATAACACCACCTTCACCTACCTGTGTACAGTTAACCTATAACACTACCTTAACCTACCTGTGTACAGTTAACCTATAACACCACCTTCACCTACCTGTGTACAGTTAACCTATAACACCACCTTCACCTACCTGTGTACAGGTAAACTATAACACTACCTTCACCTACCTGTGTACAGTTAACCTATAACACCACCTTCACCTACCTGTGTACAGTTAACCCATAACACCACCTTCACCTACCTGTGTACAGTTAACCTATAACACCACCTTCACCTACCTGTGTACAGTTAACCTATAACACCACCTTCACCTACCTGTGTACAGTTAACCTATAACACCACCTTCACCTACCTGTGTACAGTTAACCTATAACACCACCTTCACCTACCTGTGTACAGTTAACCTATAACACCACCTTCACCTACCTCTGTACAGTTCACCTATAACACTACCTTAACCTACCTGTGTACAGTTAACCTATAACACCACCTTCACCTACCTGTGTACAGGTAAACTATAACACTACCTTCACCTACCTGTGTACAGTTAACCTATAACACCACCTTCACCTACCTGTGTACAGTTAACCTATAACACCACCTTCACCTATCTGTGTACAGTTAACCTATAACACTACCTTCTCCTACCTGTGTACAGGTAAACTATAACACTACCTTCTCCTACCTGTGTACAGTTAACCTATAACACCACCTTCACCTACCTGTGTACAGTTAACCTATAACACCACCTTCTCCTACCTGTGTACAGTTAACCTATAACACCACCTTCACCTACCTCTGTACAGTTAACCTATAACACTACCTTCACCTACCTGTGTACAGTTAACCTATAACACTACCTTCACCTACCTGTGTACAGTTAACCTATAACACTACCTTCTCCTACCTGTGTACAGTTAACCTATAACACTACCTTCACCTACCTGTGTACAGTTAACCTATAACACCACCTTCACCTACCTGTGTACAGTTAACCTATAACACCACCTTCACCTACCTGTGTACAGGTAAACTATAACACTACCTTCACCTACCTGTGTACAGTTAACCTATAACACCACCTTCACCTACCTGTGTACAGTTAACCTATAACACCACCTTCACCTACCTGTGTACAGTTAACCTATAACACCACCTTCACCTACCTCTGTACAGTTAACCTATAACACTACCTTAACCTACCTGTGTACAGTTAACCTATAACACCACCTTCACCTACCTGTGTACAGGTAAACTATAACACTACCTTCACCTACCTGTGTACAGTTAACCTATAACACCACCTTCACCTACCTGTGTACAGTTAACCTATAACACCACCTTCACCTACCTGTGTACAGGTAAACTATAACACTACCTTCTCCTACCTGTGTACAGTTAACCTATAACACCACCTTCACCTACCTGTGTACAGTTAACCTATAACACCACCTTCTCCTACCTGTGTACAGTTAACCTATAACACCACCTTCACCTACCTGTGTACAGTTAACCTATAACACTACCTTCACCTACCTGTGTACAGTTAACCTATAACACTACCTTCACCTACCTGTGTACAGTTAACCTATAACACTACCTTCTCCTACCTGTGTACAGTTAACCTATAACACTACCTTCACCTACCTGTGTACAGTTAACCTATAACACCACCTTCACCTACCTGTGTACAGTTAACCTATAACACTACCTTCACCTACCTGTGTACAGTTAACCTATAACACTACCTTCTCCTACCTGTGTACAGTTAACCTATAACACCACCTTCACCTACCTGTGTACAGGTAAACTGTAACACCACCTTCACCTACCTGTGTACAGTTAACCCATAACACTACCTTCACCTACCTGTGTACAGTTAACCTATAACACTACCTTCTCCTACCTGTGTACAGTTAACCTATAACACTACCTTCACCTACCTGTGTACAGTTAACCCATAACACTACCTTCACCTACCTGTGTACAGTTAACCTATAACACCACCTTCACCTACCTGTGTACAGTTAACCCATAACACTACCTTCACCTACCTGTGTACAGGTAAACTGTAAGTCATATTTGCAGTGTGCTAAATCTGACCAGGGATGTTCAAGCGGTTGGGAGAAGTCTTTGGCGAGTGGCTTTGTGAGCTTTTTTAAAAAAAACCTAAACAAAAGCTGTGACTGAGGCTTTAGCGAGCTAGTGCAGATGATGGGGACGGGCAGACGGTGAGTGTATGTGTATATGACTGCTGAATCAGTTGGAGCGCTCAGTGTACTAATCACATCATGATAGAAACCCGCATGACGAGCATGACGTGAATCCCGGAAACCGAAATAAAACCAAAAACAAATGTGGAAAGAAAAAGCCTAGAAATGAACGTGTGTTCAAAGAGGTGTCTCGTTTTCACAGACACTTTTCTTCCAGTCTCTTTTTTTTTTCTCTCTTATTCTCCGCATCATTTTCACCATGCATACAGTACAGTAGACGACACAAACCTCATAAAAATCTGTGTGCCAGAGGTATGAAAAAGAATCCGCTGAAAGAATAAGACAAAGAGGAAACGTTTGAGGAGCTCGTGGCCTCCGCCGGTCATGGTAAACATACTGAAAGAACAGGAACTCTCGCCGGAAACGCGGACCGCAGCTCGGGGTCCTCGAGGTTTTAGGCACCAAGAAAGGCCCTTGCACGCCTGGACGACCTCCCTGAGGGGTCAGTTTGACTTTGAACCCTTCTCCTTTTATTTATTTATTACTTTTTTTCGAAGCAGGGTATACGGCGGGTCTCCCCCACAATCCCTTGGTCGGAGGTCGTCATTGTTTTGCTTTTTTTTCCTTTTTTTTGTATTTTTTTGTTTTATGGGTCGATACATTCTGATGCTCTGTTAAAAACTAGCTAACGTACGTTTCTGTAGCACTGACTGGATTGAAATTCACCCTGCTTTAGTCACCGCGTGCTCTCCAAGTCGCCTTAAAGTCGTGCTTCCCATGTGGTCCTGTAGTTCGACAGCCCTAATTCTTGTGTGACGAACCGTGAGCGAGAAAACGATAAGAAAGAAATCGACAAACGACGGATCGACTGCTGCGTCGAGGACAAAACTGGCAGAGCGTACGGGGTCTGGGGTCTCGTCTTACACACGCACACGGGAGGGAAATAAAACGATACCAACCCAACGTAAGCGGCAGGAGTGATTGTCAGATTTCTTCAAAGCTTTGTGTGGTTTTTCTTTTCATCGCATTTTCTGTCTGCCTCTGATTGTTGTCCTCTCTCTCTCTCTCTCTCTCTCTCTTTCTATGGTAGTATGGAGTGTGCTTCATACGTTCGTCCACTACGATCGTACCCCCGCAGGTCCTGATGAACTGTCCAGAGACGACTGGGAAGCACGCCGAGTCAGCGAGGCAAGCGTGGGGTCTACTAAGGAGGAGGGCGGAAACAGTTTGTACCAGCCAATCACGTTGCTGGCCAGGTCCAGCTCCTCCAATAGGATTTGTGCTACTCCCATGAAGGATTTGTGGTCCATTCGTCCGTAGTCTCCCCAGACAATCACCTGATAAACAGAGGACAGACGAAAATCAACAGTTTGTTAACCCCTCAGGCCCACGCCTACAAAAGCATTGTTTTATAGCAACGGTTGCTGTAGTTGGACAAGCTGTACAGACGAGATGCAACGAGACGCCTATGGTGTTGCCCCCCTTTTGATAGCTTGTCACACTGTCAGTAGCTCCCAACACTGCTGACCTGGAGCTCCTCACAAGCCTTGCCACTTTGGAAACACATTTCTTAGGCTTTAACACTTTGGACTTGGCCTTCACTTAGATCTTCATGCCTGCTCATATGTCTCCTGCAACCAACATGTCAACTTCGAGATCGAGATAATATACACAGTTGATGGCAGCAGCGCACAAGTGTCAGCATAGTCTAGGGCAGGAGTCACTAATAGGCGGACAGCAGTCCAGATCCGGACCCAGACGTTGTCCAATGTGGACCCAAACTGATAAACTACTGAGAAGGATTTAATTGTGACTATGTTTATTTTAAGCGGCTGAGCTTTTGTTGTCTTTACAGTATAAGGGCTTTATATGTGCTGTAAGATCACCAAAGGTGCCTCAGCCAATCAGATCTGTGTAGATTGGTGCGTGTGGCGCACACACAGAAGCAGCAGCCGGAGACTAAAGCGAGTCAGAAAGAATAACAAGCTCTAAAAACAGAAAAGTGAACAGAGAAAACTGAGTGTTTAACAGGAACAGTTCTGGAATGAACTCGCTCGTCTAGTTTTGGAGAATACCGCTCTGTACAACCAACACGTCAATCTGTGAAGCTGAGTTAACAAGAAGACACACGTTTTATTTACTTTCTCTATAAATAAACACTTTAAGATCCACTTTGACGGTATGATCCACTGAACGGTATGTGTGATGTGTTGGTGTTTCAGTAGCTGATGGTATAAGATTCTGATACTAGACTACTTCAGTAAACAGGATACACCACTGAATCATAACACACGTTAGAAATGATGACAGTCCAGACCTTGGCCTGAGGAAATCTCCTCTAACTGGACCTTACTGAACTCTAACTAAACACCTCTGGTCTAGGGAATATTGTTATGGTCCTGCTCATCCATGTGGAAGGCACTCTCAACTGATTTGGGTCTGAATCCTTACAGATCACGTACACCATACATGCTGATTGTCCTCCTTGGGTCAGATGGGATCTTCCAGTAAGACAATGCAAGACATCACATGGCTAGAAATGTCCCACATTGATTGAAAGTACTGACCAAGACTTCCAAGTACTACCCTGGAGCGCTAATTTCCCAGACTTGAACCCAATTGAGCATCTTAGAGAGACCACCTGGATCATCGCTTTCACTCCATGGATCCTTCCCCCAAGTGCCCTCCGGCAGCTGTGGGATGCACTGAAGTCAGCATGGCTTCAGATACCTGTGACAACCTACCAGGACCTTAAGAGTCTCCCAGCCTGTCTAGCTGCTGTCTGTGCTGCACATATTACATACTTTTATTGGTCATAATAATGTGACTCAGCTGTGTAAGCCATTATCATGAGACAATTAACGTTAGATGCATCATCTGAGGCATAATAACAGAAGCTGGAAAAGCCCCACCGACTCACCTGTAACACTTTACCCTGTGGACTCTCCTCAAACTGAAGGGTCTGTTGGTACAGAGGTTCGAGGGTTTTCCGTGCTATCTTCGTTTTCTTCTTGGCTACATAGGCCCCGTTGTCCAGCAGGTACACCTTAACGTAAGGAGCTGAAAGAAGAACAAATACGTCTTTAACAGAGTACAAGGTCCAGGTATAGGCGCTGTAGCCTTATTCCCAGTGTCTACATGTTTG
The DNA here is from genome assembly GCA_021613375.1 of Megaleporinus macrocephalus. Lineage (NCBI taxonomy): Eukaryota > Metazoa > Chordata > Actinopteri > Characiformes > Anostomidae > Megaleporinus > Megaleporinus macrocephalus. The sequence goes on from CM038722.1 coordinate 29,029,462, forward strand.
TGATGAGGCAGAACACTTTCACAGAGAACTGTCTGGGAATGTTTCTACTTAGTACTAAAGCTCCCAGGAGCTCCTAACACTCTGAGGAAAACCTTAGGAAAGCCTCAGGTCTTGCTCTTCATGCGCCATGCCTCCATAACAAACCACGCAGATGACAAAATACAAAACTAATCCTTCATCTGGTCTCATCTCCATTGTTTCTCCATAGCTCCCCCTCTACTATACCACTCACCCATGTTTAGTATGTAATCACACCTTCTTATCACGGTTCCTATGTGTTTAATATATATATATATATATATATATATATATATATATATATATATATATATATATATATATACATACACCAAGACTGCAATAAAGCTACTGCAAATACTGCAGGTGGTTGCTTCATTGCTACTATGGTGTTCCAGGTAGTTGTTAGATGTGTGTGTGGATATGGGTGTGTAAGTAATAATAATGAAGGTCACACTGTGTTCATACATTTGCATTGAAAAACATCATTCCGCAGCTCACAGTGATGGCAGCACGAATCCATCCAAATTCATTATTGGTGAAAAATTGATCAGAGGAGAGCTTTAATAGTGCAAACTGTTTTTTAAGGTGGACAAATGTGGAAGATTCTCTGTACTTCTTTTATTTGTGTTGTATAATGAGTTCATCTAGTTCACCAACCATGAGACATTTGGCATCCATGGCCATCTGGTTTATTCCACTGCTGTGGTCAACAGCGAAAACTGGGAAAATTTAACTCCTGACGGAGCAATCCACTTACCGCTAAGGTCTGAACTATGTTTCCATTTACAGTTTCCATTGTTGCACCAGTGAAAACAACGAAATATCTGGTATGCCTTCATCCGCCTACCACAATGGTGGCAGGTCAGAGTTTTTTTTAATATTTCACTATTCTTTTTCTCTGGGAAAAAATGCATGTATAAATAAAAATTATACGAAAACTTTACATCCCAGTGGTTCAAAAAAGTACAACTGCACTCCGGGGGTATAGGTTCTACAGTTGTGCAAAGATTGTTCTAGTTGTTTTAGCCGTTCTAGCTTGAAAACTCATTTCTTGACCATAGAAGGTCAACAGTGGGTCAAGCCAACCTAATTATTGAAAGAAACTGTTTAGCACAATGTCACCCATAAATGTACTCTTAAACCCAATTACACTCTCTAGTTTTTCTTTTGGTCTGTACTTTTATCAAAAAAAAAAGTCTACAGACAAACTTCAGTTTACCTATATAACAAACTTGTGTCCATATTTCTAGATAACTGTATGTCTTACACTGTTAATCTAACTGAAATTGAGTAACACCTCTAAACAAAGTTTGGGGCAAGTGTGTCATGATTAAGCTATGCAGTTTGCGCAATGCTAGTTAATGTTCTATAATAGAGGTCACTAATAGGCGGTCCAGGTCCGGACCCAGACCGTGTCCAATGCGGACCCAAAGTGATAATTGAGAGTGACCTTATTTTGACAGTGTTTATTTCAAGTGGCGGAACTTTTCTTGTCTTTACGGTATACGGGCTGTGCGCCACAGTAAACTCCAACCAAAAAAACAAAGGCGCTCGGCAGCCAATCAGATCTGTGCAGATTCAGGTGAGGTACAAGGCAAGAAGCAGCAGTCAGAGAATAGAGTCAGAAAGAATAACATGCTCTAAAAAAAGGCTATTCAGCGTGAAAACCAACTTTTTTTAACCAGGAATGGGCCGAGACATAAATGCTGATTCTTCCCACAGGCAGCTCCAAACCAACAAGATATGAAATCAAGTTAACAAGAAGACTGCACGCTTTATTTACGCTAAGCACTTTAAAATGCTCTTAAAATGTTGATACTAGGCTGCTCAGTATACAGCAGGGGTGTTGAATTAGAATTCAGTATGGTCCAGGTCCCGGCCCTCATAATTTCTAACTTGTGTTATGATTCAGTGCCATATTCTGTATAGTGGAGTAGCCTAGTATCAGCATTTTGTCATCAGCAACTGAAAGACTGACACATTACAAATACCATTCAGTATATTTCAATAATATTTATTGTTTTAAATGCTGAACTGAATGAATATTTTTTTTCCTCACTACAAGTAAAAACAAGGGCTACACTAAAAATGCTATTAAAAAAAGGCCATCATAACGTGCTTATATAGAGAAAAAGTAAATACAACGTCTTGTTAACTCAATTTCACATCTTAACAGTTTATATGCCTCTTGTATCCCCCTCTCACACTTTCTCTTGTTTAGTTAGAGAGGTGGGCTTTTGGTTGTCCAGCCAGAACTTTAAATCTCTCACATTCTCACACATATAAGATACATGGACTGTTCTGTGTGGAGTGTGTATGTTCTCCTCGTGTTTGAGTGGGTTCCTCCGGGTACTCCGGTTTCCTCCCACAGTCCAAACACATGCATGTTGGGTTGATCACTCACTCTAAACTGCCTGTAGGTGTGAGTGTGTGTTGGCCATGCGATGGACTGGCGACCTGTCCATGGTGTACCCCACCTTTGCCCGATGACTCTGGGATTGGCTCCAGCCCCTCCCCGTGAGATATTCGTGGCTGCTTTAAATTAAGTTGTTTTTCGATGTTGACTTTTCTAATTTCACTCCGTCTGAACGAGCCTTTCTCTCTGACTCTCTTTATTCTCCGACTGCACTCCCGAATCTGCTTAGATCTGATTGGCTGAGGAGTGCCTTTGGTAATCTTACAGCGCACGCGATTCGTCTGGAAGTTTACTCTACCACAAAGCCCGTATACCGTAAAGACTCTACCGTAAAGACGTCTGGGTCCGGACTGCGGGCCGCCTATTAGTGACCCCTGGTGTACAGGATATGAACTGAATCAGAACAGAAGTTAAACATGATGACGGTTCGGACCTTGCCCTGAGAAAATGTCCTTTGACTGGACTGAACACTTATTAAATACCCCTGTTCTATAAGCTTATACTTGTAACGAACTGAAGTAGTCTGTTATGTAGGAGCTCTCTTGGAGAGACAGAGACAGTTTTAATAAGCATGAGAGCACCAGTACTTCATCATCACAAGTTCCCAAACAACAACCGATGGATACCCAGGCTACAACCCAGACAGTCCACCGTGCACATATCCACTCCCACATGACTGCTACTCTCTGTCTAACATTTACTCTGCCCCCCCCACACACATGCACACTGCACCAAACCTCAAAGTGAACGTTACAAACTTCAAACATCAAAAACTAGAGATGGAAGGATCGTTCGGCTATGTATCAGTATCGGCCGATTTTTAATAAAAATATGTGATCCGCCGATATTTCTCCAATGTAGCTGATCCCGAGAGCTGATCGGTGGCGTTAAACAAATTATCTTAATTTCTGTATTTCCAGCTAGCGTTTCGTTGAAACCCCCTCCGGCCAGCTCCCTGCAATTCCTATCTGAACCACTAGGTGGAAACACACACCCTTTTATTTTCCACAGACTAACTAAAGCGGCACGCCTGGTGAGAACACTTACTTTGTTTATTTACTGTTAATTTAGTTAAAAATATTATGCTGTTTGACATGAGCTTGTTAAAAATGGTAATAAATCAGTTTAGACCATGTTTCATGATTTGCTTGCAGTAATAACTACATGTAGCCCTGCCGTGGCATATAGCCCCGCCCTCTATCGGTAATGGCTATCGGCCGTTCGCGTTGAAAGGTGATCAGCGATCAGAATCGGTCTCAAAAACATCCTTTCTGCTGGTTGAGCTGAAATTTGAAGTGAGTGTAGGACACAAGCAGAGAGCTTTAATAGACTGACCTGGGAGTGATTTGGATCCAGGTTTCTGGATGAGGCCCCGGGCACGGATCACCTCCACCTCCAGCTGGCCCTTCTTGTTTACCATGCCAATCTGGATGTCCCCTGCATAGCAAGGAGAAAAAGAGAGACAGAGTATGTAGGTGACGCTTAAGAACTTTTTTGAAAAACTGTTCTTATCCATTTCCACATCAGTACAACAGCTCACTCTTCACTCGGCTTAGTGAATCACACATCCCCACTTATCTGAACACACAGAATAAAACCAACAGACACGACCTTGAGCATGAGCTCATTATACAGGAACCAGGCTACTTAACAGATATCAGATCCAATCTATAATACAGTCGTACGTTTGAGCACCCCTGGTCAAATGATTTCACTCTACAGAGAACAAGCTTGTGCACATTTTCTTTGTTAAATAAAAGAGATACATTTAATTAATTAATTAATTCCAAAATATTCGACTCCAAAGTGTTTATTATATCGCTGCTGTCCAAAGACAAACATGTACCTCTATTTTTGTCAATTTTTATTTTTCTATGTTATGTAAACATAACAGCTGATCTTTATATCCTGTGAAAGTTTTATGATGAATGGGCAAATAGAAATGTTCCAAAATAGGTTGGAAAAAATTCTGGTTCCATTGACTTGCATTGAAAGTAAAGACAGTTTTTGGTCTCTCCTGTAAAATCACTATGTTTGAGACACTTGTTTTTCTCTGGAGAGTGACGAAATATAAATCTTGCACTAAAGTTTTCTTGTGGAAGAGCTGTTGACTTATTTTCATCTAGATAACCAAGGTGCAGAGAATTTACCCCCAGAATTACAGAATGTTAGAGTATTTATCCCCGGAATTACACAATGTTAGAGTATTTTCCCCCAGAATTACAGAATGTTAGAGTATTTACCCCCAGAATTACAGAATGTTAGAGTATTTACCCCCAGAATCACAGAATGTTCGAGTATTTACCCCCAGAATCACAGAATGTTTTCACACATTTTTCATTTTTCCACATTTAATTACGACAGGGGCTCTTGATATTCTGTAAAGGTTTCATGACCAATAGAAATGCTCCAAAATCACTTATAATAAAACCTCTTTACATTAACTTACACTGAAAGTTTTTGGTCTCTCCTGTAAAGTTACTATATTAGATACTTGTTTTTTGATCTGATATGAGAAAACACTAAGGAAAATAAGTTATGGTGTAAAAAAGAACTTCTCCACTGTTTTTGGATAAAGGTCATGCAAACTGTTTGCGGATCATAAAGGCAACTAAGTTTATGCTAACTAGCTATAATAAGGGCTCTATAATAAGAGTGAATACTTCTGGCAATATAGTGTATGTCAAATTGATGTTCAGATAAATGCCTGGATCCAGTTGTTTTCCAGCAGAACATGCCCAGAGCATCACACTCCTTCCATCTAGCTTCTTCCCACAGTGCATCCTGATGCCATCACTTCCACAGGTTAATATCAAGGCATGATGCTTTGAGTACAATTTAGAATACGATACAAATTTTTAATACTTGTTTTGGCACTGAGCATCTGTCTGACCTGTCAAACCTCTAAATAATATTAGAATAAACATAAACGAATGAAATAAAACATGATGAGAGTGTTTTGTGTGAAGTAATTCATATGTTGGTTGACAGAATACAGTAAGAAGAGGGCAGGTCGAGTATCTGACTTCCTGCTGTAGTACTAGACATTTAAAGTATTGATCAGATAATTCTTGAGTGGTAATATTGTTTTATTAGTATTTTCTCTAATGCTTGAACAAATATATATGTTTACTATCAGATTAGGAGCTTTACAGATCATTTTCACAGATGCCTTATATGTTTCCACACAATTTTATATTATGGGTCTGTCCTGAAACACAAAACTGGAACAGGAACTTGCTCTTTATATAAAACAATACTTGATATTTGATGATATTGAGTATGTAATGCTGATTATTGCTTTACACACTGGAGAACTTGTACGAGAATGTGTGTGAGATAAACAAAAGAAAGCGCCTGATTTAGGATGCAGGTATACAGTGTGGTGTAACTGACCTATAGAGGGCGTGGCTAAGGTTTGTCGGCCAACCAGCTGGGCGGGACCCAGTCCATCCAGAAAGTCACTGAACTGAGTCTCCACTCTCACGGCTGGGAAGATGGGACTGGACAAAACAAAAAAACAATACAAATAATGTAATATCACAACAAACAAGAATCTTTTTACATTCATTTTTCCAGATCTGGCCCTAATTAGGACTAAAAGCTGAGAGTTTATCTGGAAAAAAGAAAAAGAAAACGTCCAACACTTTCAAAACATCTCCTGAGCTGCACAACCTGGACAAAATACAAGTACTGTGATAATGTCGTGATGAATAAGTGACTTTTGTTGGATTACATTGTGATTAAACGCCATTAAAAAAAGTAACGGTTAAGAAACAATATACCGGGCAGTCCTGCCCATAGCTGACCACAGTAAGGGGCATCACTCAGCTCTGTGGGGAGCTGCTCTGTCCACTAGCACCGCTGCAAACCATTACTTGAACAAGCTACTTAATGCTGGCTTGTTTGAGAAACGCTACCACATCGCACCTTCTCTCTCTGCTGCCCTTTTCCCCAACCGCAGCGGCTCCGGGAACACAACAGCGGGCACCGAGCAGCTCCACCATAATTAAACAAATGTCAAAGAAAATTGGCGAGACATTTTATGGGCTCTGTTTAGCCACAGTGCAAACGTTTGACTGACAGCTAGGTTGCCAAGGCAACACGCACGACTGAGACTATTTCTGGACAAAAACAGTGCTGGTATAGACCCCCGGAAACACCACCTGCTCAATAGGTGACGTGCAATATGGAGAAATGCTTTTATCTCATGTGTTTAATACTTATTTATACTAGGACACCCAGCTGGGACTGAAGTCTCACTCATAACTGGAGCCGGTCAAACTCACAATCGCAAAAGTACAACACAAAGTAGCAATGAAGTAAAAAACAATACTTACTAAAAGAATGTGGACGTGTGGTAGATTACGTAAGTACATTAACTACACATTCACATTTTAACACCTTAAAGAACTCCAAGCCTTTGGTTTTTGGGGAGTAATTAAAAAATAAACACAGTTAAGTGAATGAAAGCAGAGAGAAAATTCTAGGCTTATTATTTGGTTCTAAGACTTCTTCAGTAACTAATACACATTTTACAGTAACTACTACAAATTATTCAGGAACTAATATAAATATATATGTATATAAATAATATATATATATTCATCAATCAGCTTATTATATATCAACAAATTAATGACTACTATGATTTATTCAATACTATTAATAATTAACTTTTATAATTGATTCAGTAACTATAATAAATGATTCAGTAACTACTATAATTGGTTCAGTAAATATTATAAAGTATTTAGTAACTGTCATAATTCAGTAAATACTATAAATGATTTAGTATGATAAAGTATTCAGTAACTGTCATAAATAATTCAGTAACTACTATAAATGATTCAGTATCTACTATAATTGATTCAGTAAATATTATTAAGTATTCAGTAACTGTCATAAATAATTCAGTAACTAGTAAACAAAAATTTAGTATTATAAAGTATTCAGTTACTGTCATAAATAATTCAGTAACTACTATAAATGATTCAGTAACTACCTGAAATGATTCAGTATCTATTATATACGAGTCAATAACTATTATATATGAGTCAGTAACTATTATATATGAGTCAGTAGCTACTATAAATGATTCAGTAAGTACTATAAAGTATTCAGTAACTACCTGAAATGATTCAGTAACTATTATATATGAGTGAGTAACTACTCTAAGTGAGCCAGTAACTATTATAAACGATTTGGTAACTACCTGAAATGATTCAGTAACTACAATAATTATTCAGTAATTACCTGAAATGATTCAGTAAGTACTATAAAGTATTCAGTAACTACCTGAAATGATTCAGTAACTATTATAAATGAGTCAGTACCTACTCTCAGTGAGTCACTGACTATTATAAATGATTCAGCAACTACTATTAATGATTCACTAACTACCTGAAATGATTCACTAACTACCTGAAATGATTCACTAACTACTTCTAATGATTTAATAACTACTATAACTTATTCAGTAACAGCTATAAATGATTCAGTAAATACAAAACTACTTTAGTAACTACTTCCAATGTTTCAGCAAGCACTGTATATGATTCTACAGCTACAACAGATGATTCAGTACCAAAGTAAAAGTGTTTCAACTCTAAGCATATAAAAAAGAAAGTATTTTAAAATATCGACTCACCTTCCCTCAGAGTTGTAGCTGGTCATGCTGCCGTTGTTGGACTCGCGGCTGGGCTGCCGGCTCATGTTGCGCTGCAGCTCCACGGCCATTCCCGTTTCCTGACTCCGCTGGATCGTCATCCCACCTCCTTTTGACTTCTTATTAGATGCCTCTGGAGACAGACACACAGGACAGCCAATAAATACAGCAGGCATAGCCAAGGTCACTGAAGTTGATGGAAAGAGTGCCTTTATTTATATAAATATATAAACGTAAACAAAGAACGTGGCCAGTTTATTAGACATGCAGACATTGTACCTACACTAATCACCCATTACATCTGAAACACCTGGCACAGAGGTGCACTTTGTAAGTTTAAAGTTAAGTGGGACCGCCACAGGAACATCGTTGACAGGGTGGTGAGGATTTCGGAGTGTATTATTTAGTATTGTGAATTTTTCTGGATTACAAGTTACAGTATTTAGTACTACAGTCTGGTTAGTCAACAGTACTAACAGCTTAGTGAGCTAATCAATACACATTAACCCAAAACCTTCATCAGAAAAATGCTTCAAATAACAGCAGAAGCTGCAAATACATATGCAACCTCCCAGTCGCTGTGCGCGTGAGTCAGCAGCGCCAGGCCAACAGTTCGCTCTCCACTCAGCAGAAACAAAAGCTCCATCTCTTTAGCCCGAGTCTGTGTGCTTAAAAAGGCGGGAGAGAACAGAGCGGAGTCTCGCTGCAGGCCGCGGAGTTCTCTAATGTGCTTTTATGTCTGCTTCAAAGAGAACAAGTGCAGCGGTGCAAGCACCAACCCTCTGTACCTCGCCCCCCCTCCCCTCCTCTCCTCCTATTATAGTGAATGATGTCCAATCACTCTTCATTTCTAAAAAAGGCTTGGAAACGACCACAGGTGCTTCTATCAAAGGGAACTCTGGTCCGGTTTGATTGGGATTAGATGTTCGTCTGGGGTGTTTCTGAAACCTCTGTGGTGTACAGCCAAGAGCCAAATGAAGAGAATCTGGCTTTGAAAAACAAAGACTTGAGGTCCCGCTCCTAAAAATAAAGGTGCCAACAACACAGTCTGGTAGTTTTCCGCCCTGTTAACCCAACTGATCTAATTAAGTAGTTAAGCTCTTTGGGAGTTGAACGTGTTATTTTACAGCAGGACATCACAAAGACGTGCAGGGCAGGCGTGGGATCTTGAAGTTTTCCACAGAATCTCTGACTGGGTGGATCTTTATAAAAATAAGATTCCATATCAGTGGCATGCGATTACAATGCACAGTAATAATTAAGAGACATTATTGTCTGTATGTGATCTTCATTGATGTCACAGCCATCCATGTCTGTGAGCCCAATAAAGCATAACCCTCAACCCCATTACTGTCTACCAAGGGGGTGGACTTGAACATGACTGAATTTGGGGTGGTGGGAAGGTCACGGGGCATATTCCTTTAAATTGGACCTATGCTCATTTTCCATGTTGATCATTTTGTTTTATTAGAATAGATTTACATGCTGTAAATGGGCGTGTCTGAAATGGTTCACTCGTTAACTCGTTCCCTGTTCACTACATAGACTGCTCTGTGTAGAACACTACGTAGGGGAGCAGTGAGGGAGACACTAGAGGGAATTCAGACGACCATCTTTCCAAAGAAACTGCTATGCATTGCAGGGTGTCCGCCTGTAAGTAGTGTACAACGGTTGTCCACTGGTTTTATGATGCACTGTGGGTAATAATATAGTGAACTATATAGGGAATCTAACAGTCCACTGAGAATTCGGACAACACTACGCAATGGCTGACACCCTGAATAGAACACTAAACGGTAACTAGGGTGCGATTTCAGACACACCCTATGAAATGCTCTGTTAGAGCTCCAGTGTCTTTAAGCCCCAACCCCCAACAAGCCTGGTGGGCTCTTGATTGGTCAGGTCGGTCTCTCTGTTCTGATCTGGCAAAGCAGTTGAAAGCAGTAGTTTAGGTGTGCCAAACTGCCCAAGATGATGTCACCTTGTAACAGGGAATTCTAATGAGGTGTTTCAGGCAGCTGAGAAAAACGGTTTCTGTGGTTTCTCTGGCTTGTACTTTGGGTGTGTTAACTTTGCAGACCAGTTATATGTAGAAAAAGCTACACAGTGCACTAAAGGAAAAGAAAAAACTGGAAAAGTGTAAAAGCTCCTCTTTATATAAGCAAAAAAATAAATAAATAAATAAACCCTTTCAGCAAATTAGGACACTACTGTACACTATGGCATAGAAAACATTTTCATACACAGTGATGATAATAATGCCACATTAGTGCTTAAGGTCAGCTTTAAATCAACCTGTTCTTAAGAGAATCTGGATAGACAGATGGACCAATGCAAGTTCTTATGTAAAAGAAATATAATAATTGTTTATTTGAAGTAAAAAGGGTTGTATGAAGCTCTAGAATGCTCTATGAAGGTCATTTGATACTCATGAACATTATTAAAGTAGTGCAAAGTACTAGGCCTAGTATTTATTTATATCTCACTAACAAAGCCCACAAGGTTTATCTACAAGCTGACTGAAGAGCCTCTAAATCTCTGGTTCCTGCTATTATGTTTACATTACTTAAAACTTTTATTACTGAGGACTTTCTGCTGTTTGAGTTTAAGAAGTTTAACAACAGAAAACCTGATGATCACATTTAACACTTCTCAGTTTACAGCTTGCAATCACATCAGTCAGTACCTCGCAGACTCCAACAACACCTTACAGGAGGAGGCTCCTATAGTTTTGCACCATAAATAAAGGAATCACTCCAATTGACTGATGGGACTTTGACTGACGGTGAAGCTGTGATGAGGCACAGTGAGGAAGCACAACTGGTTTGACTAGTCAGTAAACTGTGAGTTGACAGATTGAGAAGTTACAGACCTACTGAAAACACATTAAAGGAGTGACCACTGACCTGTCGGACTGATCTGGGAGGTGCTCCTGCTGCGCCGGTTGCCCACGATGGCCACAAAGCGGGCATTGAGGCTGGCGCGACGTTTCTTGCTGCCGCTGCCCACCGTGCCCAGCGCCGTGTCTGACTGGCTGCCGTCTGTACGCTCGGACGCGTTGATCTCACCGCTCACGCTCGTGCTCTTCAGCATGCTGCGGCCTGCGGAGGTCCGCACCTGCCGACTGGAGGAAGCGGGGTGTCAAGACAAGCCTGGGCAGTAAAGTTCAGAGAGGCTGACCAGAGGGCAGGATTGTAGGATTTTATTTCGATTAATTATTGTAATATATAATAGTAATATATTATTATTAAGCTGAAGCATTAACACTGTCACCTTGAAAGAGTTTGACTCGGTTTACATTTTGGCCTAGACAGTTTTTATAAGACGCCATAGCTGGACACATATATCGTCGCTGTCCAATAAAAAACAAGTATCTCAAAAATTGCAACTTTACAGGAGAGACCAAAAAATACTCTACTTTCAATGTAAGTCAATGGAACCAGAATTCTTTTCCAAGCTATTTTGGAGCACTTCTATTGGTCCATTCAACATGTACTCAATGTAACAATGTAAACTACCATTGCAATGTTCAAATGATGTAGAAAACTCAAAATCTACAAAAATGGAGATTCATGTTTCTCATTGGACAGCGATGATATAGTCTCTACCGGGACCATGGTAAAAGAAAGATTATGAAACAACGTCTCTGAAATAAAAATATATAGCACTACAGTTGGACACTCTGCATTAGTACTAGTGCATCTTTGGCAAAGATCTCTTCCTGCAACCCCAAACAATATAAAAGAACTTCTAAGAACCTCCCGTTCAGCTCAGCCTACAGTTTTTAATGGGATTTAGGTCAGAACACTGTGATGGACTCTACAAAAACTATCCTCTTCCACTATTTCCACGATTTCTACTATTTCTTTGCTGGGGAGACCCAACTATGGTCCAAGTCTTGGACACCTAAGCTGATTATTTAAAAGTCTTAGCAATAAGAGTATCTTCACCAGTAGGAACACCAGATATCATTAAAACAGATGTTAATAGTCATACATACAATACAAAATAACATGAATATCTGGTAAATAACATCCTAAGCTCCAGTTTGAAGAACAAAGTGTAGCTCCAGATTTCTCCTGGATGCTCCAGACATTGTATGAACGTATTCAGTTCCTTCAGCAGCAATCTAGATTTAGCTTAATGAAGTACTGAGCAGTCAAAGCAGGTATTAGATGAAAACAGGAAATAATACTGGGTTACCTTTCTGGAAAAATAGCTTTTTAAAAATAATAGTGTCTCCAAGTGCCCAAAACGTTTTGCACAGCTTTAAATAATCTCTTTAAGATTTCCAGGATTTTTTTGTAAGATTTCCAGGATTAAAACAGGCCCACAGTATAGCTTTTTTAGCATGACCTTCAGTCTTTTTATGCCAAAGCCTCCTCTGATGTTTGACACCAAACATCAGAAGGTTCCTCCAAAGTACCAGTAATGTCCAGTGAACTCTGTTCTCTTATGAACTCTTATGTTCTAAGCTTTGAAGGATGTAAAGGCTTACAGCTGGCAAGCCTTCTAAATAGTTTTATAGCATGGAGGCAGCATTAACTGTAGCTTTGAAGACATGTTGGAGAAAGATCTCCACAAAATACATACTCCAGACATCCTAGCTCCAGTTGTTTGATTGGTTGGAATCAAACCTGATTTTACCCCATTAAAAGCTTAAATTGCGTCCAGATTTCAAGAATAGCATCAAACTAATAATAACCAACGAAACCTTTTCAGCTCATCTTCACACAAAATCATTCGAGACAGATTCGTCGATCTACATGAACAACATGAAAACGACTCATTTTCCACAGTCATTCACATTGGTCTTCTCTAATGCAGCAATAAAGCAAAGCTCTCTGGCGCCCCCTGGGGTTCTGGAGGAGCTGGCGAGTGCCCGCGCCCTCTGAGGGGGTTAAGGTGCTGAAAGATTGCCCGAGCATGTTCTCTTCACGTGCGCCAGACACCTGCCCAGTCACAGCATCCTCCTGTAAAGGGAAGGGTACGCTTGTGGTGGACAGGGGGAGCGAGGAGGTGGGTCTTTCTTCTCCAAACTGCAGGGTGGTAAGGGAAGCTCGGGGAGCTAGAGTGCTAATGCTGGGTGGAAGGGGATCTGGTGCTGATGCGGCATCCAAACACTGAAGATATGACCGGAGGCATGCAAGAAGGGCTCTACAAGACATATACACACACGTTACACAGTGAAAAACAAAGCACACACGACATGCAACACATGCACTGAATGGAGATCAATAGTAAACAAAGCGAGGCGGCCAGTTCACTTGTTTTAAAGCAGGTGCAAATGAAAGAATTGCTCAGTAGATGATTTTTACAGCTCATGCAGGAAAGGAGAAGAGATATTTATGGCCAGACCTAGAAGGTCGCTTACACCAAAACAATTGATTTTGACCCCATTTGGCTTGTTAGTGGATGAATTTGCGTGTTATAATATGATTATTACAACTGTTACAATTATGTAATTAAAAATCTGCTTTTAAATGTAATTTTTTTTATAACTTATTGATTTTGTTGTGATTAGTTAACAGTTTGTGTGATGGTCATGCATATTTGGAATATCTGACAGCTTTATCAATGTAATTATTGAGTTTACCTAAAAATACTACCTTAAAAATTCACTTTTTCTAAGTAATAAAACACTTAATTGCAAGGACAATCTACAAACTGTTTGTATTTTATTGAACATACTAATTCTTAAATAGCTCTCAGGATGAAAAAGTCATTATTTCTAAGTAATGTTTGCTAGAATTGTTGGTTATTTTAGCAAATTGAGTAAAATTTCACTCCATTTATTTGTAGTAATGTATATTATTATATTGCTGCTGTCTCAACAAAACTTTGTATCTCGATTTATTGTTGTTTTTCATTTTTTGGCCTAATCTGAACACTGTGTGCAAATATTTACATTATGTGGACCAAACAAACCGGCACAAATATTGGTCGAAAAAAGTCTGATAACATTTTTACTTGTATTAAGTTTTCATTTCACTACTCCTGTAAACTTATCTTTCTGGATTACTGTGGTAGTTTTGGTTTTGTAACAACTGCAGATATATCTTATTAAGTCTTTTTACAAAGCTTTGTAGTTCAATTGAATCATTAGTAATCGTCCAGGTGGGTAAATGTAGACTGTATAAAGTTATAGTAATTTATATGGTTTATTGTTTATTTGTGTTAATCAACAAGAATGAATTATGAATTAAAATTTGCAGAAAAAAATGACAGATGAATGTTGCCTTCTGTAGTGAAGGTGTTAACTTGTCTCTTAAAAATCAATAAAACAAATCTTATCATATTTATAACATTACAATATCTATAATATGTTAATGATCAATGAGCTTAGATGTTGAAGAGATAAAAGTGAAGTTTTGTTAAAGAGATAAAAAGTAAAGTTTTATGGTTTATTGTTTTGTTGTATGTTAAACCAAACAAATTGAAATTATGAATTAAAATTTACTGAAAAAATTACATATGCATGTTCTCTGTAGAGAAGGTGTTAACTTATTATTACAAAAAATCAATCAAACATATTTCATATCTACATATCTACTGGCACATGTAACTTTTAATTTTTTTATTATAAAAAAGAAAAAAAAACTTTTTATTAAGTAAATTTTATTTACTTAAACTTATATTATTATACTTTATATATTTTGTACATATGTTTTTATTATTTCTTTTTTGTTATCCTTATCTACTGGTGAATCAAGGAACAGCAAAGTAAGAATTTTATCGTACAGTGTAACTGTCTGTTCTGTTTCTGCTGTGCATATGACAATAAAACTCTTGAATCTTAAATCTCATAATATTTATAACATTACAATATTTATAATAGCTTAATTATTCCACTAATTCAAAAATCTAGATTTGAGTACAAACGAGAGTAACATATTTTAATGTCTCTTTTGTCTTTGAAAGTCTTTGAAAGTAAAGTATATTTTTCACTTCTACTTCTTTCTGGATTACTGTGGTAGTTTTAGTATAGTACTGTAGATATATCATATTTTAGAGACTGTATAATGAAGTCTTTCTAGTTAAGTATAATTATGTAAAATTGTCCAGTTAAGTCTGGTTTAAATAACTGAACTTGTTTTAAGTAATCATAATAAGTAGATCAGTCGACCTTTTTAATGACCATACGCCACCAGTTATACATCTACAACCATTTATGCATTATTAATTTTTAGCATGTTCACCACTGCCTTTACTAAAAACCCTGAAGAACCTTTTCTTTTCTTTTCTTCTCGTCTTTTTTCTTTTCTTCCTTCAGTTTCTGTAACATGGTCAGGTTTTACACTGAGGCAAATCTGTAGTCTGGTCACTGGTTGCACTATTAGCTTTGAAAGCCAAGACATATCTGATAGGCTAATGACTTTCAGTAGATCAGACCCTGGAGGAACAACAAACACTGGAGATTTGAGTAGCGCTGAAATGGGATGTCTCGCCAGAGGACACCATTTGAAACAAAACGAAGCAGCCGAATCTTTTAAGCGGCCTGTGTGAAAGTGTGTCAGGAGCTGCAGGCCGCAGAGCCTCATAATGCTCTAGTTGGCGTCCACTGCAGCGGGGCTATATGGAGGTCTGTCTGGACTGCAGAACGCTTTTAATAGCTACGCAGTGACACTCGGAGAAGACTGTGAGTCCCTCTGCGCCTCTTCGTGTTTCTCCATTTGGAATCACTGTCAACCCGCTAGAACACTGAGTTAGCTCTGGTGTTGGTCTGAGCCTGGTTCAGGTTCTCTTCCAGTATTAGATCATATAATGGCTTTTAACTGCATAGCTGATCCAGGAGCCACTCTGAGTGACTCTCTGGGTGAAACCTTGAGATAAAGTAGGCCCTTCAGTTTTTTTCAGGGCTCTGTGTGTAGAGAGCTCTGCGGTTTCTGAATTATGATCAAAGCAAAACATGTTTTTTACAGAAACCATCATTAAACCACGCTCAGAAAACAGAGCACTGTATTGTTATTTGTATGCGTAATCATTTCTAGTCTTTGAACTTTTCAAACAATTGTGATATTATTCGCAGAGCAACAGTGCAGATACAGCCGAATGCAAAAGTTTGGGTGCTCCTGCTCAGAGAACTTGTTTTGTTGAAAAGTAAATAAATGAAGTAAATAAAAATAGGTTGATCCACAATGTACTGTTTAACTGATCTGCTAAACTGAACTGAACAAAAAAACCATGAAATTAATGCTGGTTTTAGTTTTGGCACATTTTTTTTTTTATGATTTACTGTTTAGTGGTTTAATGTTAAACTAAACAAATAGAATTAAAACTTTGCAGAAAAATGACGTGTGTGTGTTCTCTGTAGAGAAGGTTATTTATTAGGTTTTAAAGTTATTTTAATATTTATAACATCACAACATCTGTAATGTCTGAATGATTCCACTTATAAAATTAACTATACCAGAATACAAATGACAGTAAAATGTTTAAATAACTGTTTTGTCTATTGATTAAATGGTATTATGTCATGATATTATTTAGTGATTTATTATTATTATTATTATTATTATTATTATTATTATTATTATTATTATTATTATTATTATTATTATTACTATTATTGCTTTCCAATGTAAATGTGTAGTGAAGCTTTTACTGACCTATTATTTAAACACGTGAGACAAAAAGAGGGGTAAATAATCTACAGGGTATCTTTAACTTCAAATGAAAATAAATAAACACTATTTATATTACTTTTTTGCATATTTTATGTTTAAGAGACAATAAAATATAATATATAAAATCTTATATTTGTTTTATGTAATTTTCTCAATGTGTTAAATTAACCAAATAAACAGTCACTATGAATTAAAATGTAAAGTATGCTCTCTGTAAAGGATGTGTAACTTCTTTACACTTAGAAAAGCAACTGATCACGTCACTTAACCAGGGGTGTTCAGCCTTTTGCAAATGACCTTAAAAAAAAATTCTTCTTCTTTTTTTCCTATTATTATTCTTCTTAGTATTAATACTATAATGATTTTTAAAGTTCTAAATGTAGTGTTACTGGACTACATTTAACTATTTGTTTCTTTATTAACAATTTATATTTTAAAGCAGTTATTTCTATTTTAATAAGTGTTTGGGCTTAAGGGGCAATATATTCCTAATCCAGAGGCTGAAGCAACTGCCTATTGGATGCTATTATAAGTAACATGTGGTGAAATTAATGTCTGTGATAAATGACTATATGAAACAAATTTACATAGAGACTAAAAACTAAAATAATCTTTTAATAAAACCTCTAAACACCACAAGTGTCCTGGCTGTTACAGAGACACCTGGGTTTAAGCTTTTTTTGTTTAGGGTTCATTATTTATTGGAGTAGCTCATACAGAGGGTCTTCACTGTTGTCTGCATAAGTAAAAGATTAAGATGTAAACAAAGTCATTCAGAGAAACTTCACAGAGGTGGAACCAGACGTCCACCTCTAAAAACTCCCTCCCAGAAAGTTACTAGATGAAAAGGTTATCCTGTCTGAGACACTGATTTACAGTAGTTTCACAAAGTTTTAGCATATAAGGTATTTTTTAATTTGTCCATGCATGGTGGAAGGATATTTTACGATTACTACATTACATATAGACACTCAGAAGACGTGTGTAGGTTCACTGGAGGTATTTAGAGTAAATAAATTGGTGATATTAGACACCTGGTTCCATTCACCACCACTGTAAAGACATCTGTGTGTCTAGGACACTGATTTACAGTAGTTTCACATAAAAAATTAGCATAGAAGATATTTTTTAATTTGTCCATGCATGGTGGAAGGATATTTTACGATCATCTACATCACATATAGACACTCAGAAGACGTGTGTAGGTTCACTGGAGGTTTTTATAGTTAATAAAATGGCGATAATAGACGCCTGGTTCCATTCACCACCACTGTAAAGACATCCGAGTGTCTGAGACACTGATTTACAGTAGTTTTACATAAAGTTATAGAAGCATAGAAGGTATTTTTAATAAGTCCATGGTGGAAGGATATTTTATGATCATCTACATCACATATAGTCACTCAGAAGACATGTGTAGGTTCACTGTAGGTTTTGGATAGTAAATAAAATGGCAATATTTGTGTTGTAGACATCTGGTTCCATTCACCACCACAGTAAAGACATCCGAGTGTCTGAGACACTGATTTACAGTAGTTTCACATAAAGTTATAGAAGCATAGAAGATATTTTTAATAAGTCAATGGTGTAAGAATATTTTACGATCATCTACATCACATATAGTCACTCAGAAGATTTGTGAAGGTTCACTGTAGGTTTTGGATAATAAACAAAATGGCAATATTTGTGTTGTAGACGTCTGGTTCCATTCACCACCACTGTAAAGACATCTGCGTGTCTAGGACACTGCTTTACAGTAGTTTCACATAAAAATTTAGATATTTTTTAATTTGTCCATGCATGGTGGAAGAATATTTTTACGATTATCTACATCACATATAGACACTCAGAAGATTTGTGTAGGTTCACTGGAGGTTTTAATAGTAAATAAAATGGCAATATTTGTGTTGTAGACGTCTGGTTCCATTCACCACCACTGTAAAGACATCTGTGTGTCTAGGACACTGCTTTACAGTAGTTTCACATAAAAAATTAGCATAGAAGATATTTTTCAATTTGTCCATGCATGGTGGAAGGATATTTTACGATCATCTACATCACATATAGACACTCAGAAGACGTGTGTAGGTTCACTGGAGGTTTTTATAGTTAATAAAATGGCGATAATAGACGCCTGGTTCCATTCACCACCACTGTAAAGACATCCGAGTGTCTGAGACACTGATTTACAGTAGTTTTACATAAAGTTTCAGCATATATGGTATTTTTAATAAGTCCATAGTGGAAGGATATTTTATGATTATCTACATCACATATAGACACTCAGCAGACGTATGTAGGTTCACTGGAGGTTTTAGATAATAAATAAAATGGCAGTATTTGTGTTGTAGACGCTCGGTTCCATTCACCACCACTGTAAAGAGATCAGGGCCTGTAAGTGTCCCTACAAACAAACCATTTCACATCAAACCACTCCGAATGACTTTATTTGCATTTCCAACAACTAAACTATGCAGTACTTTCAAAAAGATTGTGTTGTTTCTGAAACAGCTGCTAATGTTTGTAGTCTGTTTGTGAATCAGTTTAAAGCCTCTGTATTAGTAACAGATGAAATGATGAAAACACATTAGGGTATGTGGTGAAATGAAGGACATGTTATAGTTCACAGTCCCTCAGAGCAGGTATTGGGTGGTAGGGAGCAGGACCAGGATCAGTGCTTCTTTGGCTGTTACCTGACATCTTCGTCTCCGGCCACAGTGTGGCGCCGGCGCTTCAGCTCCTCTGAGAAGCGTCTCTTGCCCAGACTCCTTCTCTGCCCTGGGCTGCTCACGCCCCACGAGATGCGCCTCTCTTTTTTCTCCTCCCCTTTACAACTCTCCAGAGACTTTGACCTTTGCCCGCAGATGCGAGAGGAAAGGACGAGCATGCAGGGGGGTCACATGCATCATGCAGAAGAGAGAAAGCGTGAGACAGAAGAAGCCATGCAAAAGAGAAAGAGAGGGCAAACTAATCACATGGAGCACCGCTTCAGCCTGAAGAGCCACACCCACCGCTTGAATGCCCAGTGATTGCTGTGGTAACCATTCATTACCAGGTATTTGACAGGAGAGCTGATTAACTGGTAAGGAGGATGGGCACGTAGGTATATTGTAGTGTGCATGAGTCTTAGGCCAATCAAGAAAATTGCTTAAAACTACTTGTCTGGGGTCACTATGTGTCCAACAGTGTCCAGAAACTCACGTAAAGCTTGTGCAATCTCCTTAGAAAAGCCCTGACCAATGGTCACAGCGTCTAAAGCCTCGCGACAGCTACAGGGGAGCACTGGGAGCACTGTGGAGTGATGGAGCTCCACCCAATACCTTTGGGATAAGCCGAGCTGGAGTAATTCCCAGAAGAGTAGAGGCTGTTACTGCCACAAATAGGGTCACACTTCCTATTAACACTCTTCATCTCAGAACAAACATTATATGAGCAGGTGTCTACAAACTTTTGGACATATAGTGTATGATTTCTCTTGTAAAATGACTATATAACTCGTTGGGATTTGTTTTATTTCATCTTTTTTATTATTTCTAGTATATATCCATATTATTAGTTGGCGTTCATTCTGATGGGCTGATGCCAAAAGCTTCACCACAGTCCAAATGGCCTTAATAACCACCAGTCATGGGCGAGAAGGTTACCTTCCTGGAGCAGAACACACATTTTTTGCAACACTGAGCTATTAATAACTGGATTTTAGTCCCTGAAAACGCTGACTGTGCAAAAGAGTCCTGGTTGGTATAAAGATCCATCTCCAAGTTATTGTATCAGACTTGCATTGAGCGCTACAGATGAGCCAACGTTCTAAATCCAGAGCGGCTTCCTATGTTTAACTATTTATTAGAATAAATACAACTAAACATGTATTTAGACAAATATATGTAGATTGTTTTCATTTGACTGAGTGTTTACTTGTTTAAGTAAATGGTTAAATGGCCCATATCATGCATTTCACTCATTTACACACCAAATACTACTGTTACTGCTAGAGATGGACCAATCAGTGCTTTTGAGGCCGATTTCGATCACCGATCACCTTTCTGCGCCATCGGCCGATAGCCAATATTGATAGAGGGTGGGGCTATATGCCACGGTAGGGCTACATGTAGTTATTAGTGCAAGCAAGTCATGAAACATGGTCTAAACTGGTTTATTACCATTTTTAACAAGCTCATGTGAAACAGTATAATATTTTTAACAAAAGTAAGAGTAAATAAACAAAGTAAATCAAACTAATATCAGCAATACTGCAATCATTCCATTTAGACCATTAATTTAAAACTAAAAAAGCGAATTAAATAAATACAGTCAAAACTGTAGTCATTAAACGCAGACTCTGTTATTTTAAACTAAATCTGTAATCTTTAAATGTAGATCTTGAACTGTTGCTGCTGTTCTGTTCGTACCGGTCAGATCTGGTCTGTATGGTGTTCTGGGTTATTAGTTTTGTGCTAGCTGTGTGTGCTAGCTCTGCTGTTTGCTGATACTCACTGTATTCAGTTGCGTGGTGTATCTGTGCCGTATCTGATTAGTAGTGTTAAATGTCTTCGTCTTGGTTCCCACAAGACAAGTTGATGTTACAGATGTTACAAAACGCTCTGGATGAGTCTGTGTCACATACGCTATCGTATGTTATCACAAGGCCCACCGCTTTAGTCAGTCTGTGGAAAATGAAACGGTGTGTATTTGCACCTAGTGGTTCAGATAGGAATTGCGGGGAGCTGGCTGGAGGGGGTTCTCCTCTTCCTGGATGAAACGCTAACTGGAAATACAGAAATTAGGCTCATTTGTTTAACGCCATCGATCAGCTCTCAGGATCGGCTGCATTGGAGAAATACCGGCCGATCGCCGATCACATATTTTGATTAAAAACCGACCGATACATAGCTAATCAATCCTTCCATCTCTAGTCACTGCACCTTTACAATGCGTGTGAATGAGCTCTGTTCCACATAACCTTCTATCAGAAATCAGTCCAGACTGAAACATTCCTCAGAATGTCTGTGTGAATGAGCGGAGCTGGACTGCTGTAGGCTGAACAGGCGGGTGTTTGTAAACGCATTCATGCAACCAAGACAGTGAATCTGCAGCTTGTTTTCCGTAAATAGACTACACGGACCGGCCGGGGAGAGATGATGTGTTTCGAAGACCCCATTTCAAGAAAGCAAAGAAAACGATACTGGCCATTCAAGCGAACTCAAAGACAATAATTGACTGCGTTAATGTTTACATGACCCAGATTCATAGTTTTAAATATTCATTTCTCGAGTGGCCTAAGACTCTCTCAGGGTAACACACTTCGTGTAGCTGTGGGAAAGTTTCCAACCTGAATCGCCCGTGCGGTCGCTCCGATTGGACAGACATGTAGCTGGCGCTGCTGAGGCGTGAGGCACTGCTGGCTCGGGAAATGGCCGACACATCACTCATATCGCTGTCCGACGACCGCGCGGACATGTTATCACAGCTCCTCTTGTACATCTACAACAGAACAAATGACCCGTATTAGTATTGTTGTTGTTGTTATATTTACTAGTACTAGTATCATTATTATTATCTTAACACAATCCCAGTGTCCCTCTTTTAGCCCAATGCTGTATGTGCCCTGAAATACCACATACTCTTCACTCAACTCTGACTGAAACAAGCAGAGGACCTATATACTCTCAATCCACACCAGGTATATTGAAATCGTGAGTCAATACTGATTTGCTCTTCTGTTGTTGTTCAAAGAAAAACAAGTATTTCCTAAAAAAACTGAGGGTTTCTGTCTTTGCCTGTCTGTTTGTTTGGGTTATATATAGTCCTAGGATGGTACCATGTGGTTTGTGCTTGTGTTGTGTCTTGTGTTTCTTATCTCCGCCCCCCTGTTTCCTCCTCTCACCTGCTTCGTGTTCGTGCTCATTTAAGTCACCTGTCTCTTATCAACTCATCCTTTAAACTCCTCCTCAGTACATAGTAATGAATGTACAGTCTTGCATACACAACAGGACTCCAGTCGTTTCTTTGTTCAGTTAGGATCTGCTGGACTCTGCCAAGTTAAGTCAACTCCCTTCGTCTTCCACATCAAGCTCTGTCAGGATCATCTGCGTTACTGTAGACTCTCTCTCATTCTAATGTCAAGATCAGTCAACTCTCCGCTGCCTCTGCTCTACGTCTCGATCTGGTGAAGAGTTAGCTCAGCCCAAGCCAACGGGAGGTTTGTCTGAGAATAGTACAAATTACGGAACTCGCTCCAGCGACTGGATCACCCTTCATGTTCCTAGAGCTTTTACTGAACTGGGAAAATCTGCTTTTAGCTACAGGACACCAGCAAACTGGACCTCACTGCAGGCAAAACTAAAACTCTCACTAAGTCATTTTAAATTCTATCCTCTTAATTTCTAACCACCTCCACACAACCTGCCAGTGTTTTATTTAATTTGAGTTAACAGTTTCATGATTTTGATACTGAATATTATTTTATTATTACTTTTATTATTTTTTATAAAAAATTTTTTTTACTATTTAATGTTTAATACTATATTTACATCTACTTTAATTGACTTATTTTTTTACCTTTATCTTATTCCTATTTTAGTTTTAGTTCAGTTTTTATTTGTTTTTTAAAATAGAATTTATCGTACTTCATTTTGACTCCATTCTTACTGTTTCTTACACATTTTAAGTACTCATTAAAATTAGTACACATTTAAAATTCTCAATCCCTTTTTGTTTAGCAATTGTAATGCTGGGCGACATTGTAAATGAGGAAATAAAGGTTGATTGTCCAGTTTACACTCTCTCTGTGCCACACGCTGGCCCACGGTGTCTGCTCAGACAGGACTTTGTTCCTGAAAACACTACACAAGACAACACCTGGGAAAGCCAGCTCTAGTCCGAGTTACCAT
Organism: Megaleporinus macrocephalus; assembly: GCA_021613375.1. Lineage (NCBI taxonomy): Eukaryota > Metazoa > Chordata > Actinopteri > Characiformes > Anostomidae > Megaleporinus > Megaleporinus macrocephalus. The sequence continues at coordinate 29,053,084 of CM038722.1, forward strand.
CTACGGCTGCTTTCCATCTATTCTACTCGACCTGCTCCCGCTAAGCTGCCCCGGTCTCCTGGTTTTCTGGTTACCTCTTCCACCACCCTGCCCAGTTCTACGTTATCTCTTTATTCTCTGTCGTTATTCAATAAACAAGCCTGCTCATGGATCTCACCATTGCATCTGAGTGTTCCGATTCGTTACACTAACCATAACCCTAACCCTAGACCAAACACCTTCTTTACTTTCTATGTACGTGAAAGTGATGTCAGACTGATTTCCTATGGGTCCATTCATGATGAACCTTTTACAGGATATAAAGCTGTCATGTTCAAATGATATTGAAAATAAAAGTTGAAAAAAAGAAAAAAAAAACTGTTTTTCTTTGGACAGTGACTATATTTGAAATGACCCAACACAGACTATGAATGCAGTTTATTAGTTAACTATGTAAGAATTATTTCATTATCCTATTCGCTTCTTTATACCTCTTTCAAAAAACATCACAGATTTCTAACTAGAAAATGGCATTTCATACCAGTGGCCTAGTAAAACCTTAGTAACTACCTGGGATACCATAATGATACCAGCCCAGCAACACCTGGGATTATATGGCATGGGCCTAGCAACACCTTGCCAAACATGCTAGGATATCTTTTTAAATGACTGGGTCAAGCCAACTCAAGACAATAACACATAGTTATAGGGTTATTTTGTGATAGACTATATTATGTCTGATAAAGCTTCTTGAAAAAGAAGATATTTGCAGAAGATATTTGCACAGATGGCGTTCAACTATAATCTTAAAGAATAATCATTTCCAACTGGTACTATATGGCACAATACGTTTACTTAAACAATTTAAAACCAAAAGAATCTGTTACTGTACAGCATAGAACTATAGATACTGCTTCATGCTGTTCTATTATTAGAGGTATGGAGCAAGCAGACCTTCCAGTGCATCAGATAAAAAGTGCTCTGCAGGTCGTAGGTCGACTGTATAAGTGGAAATAATGCAGCGCTGGTTAAAAAGACTGTCCAGGAAGAGCATTAAGGTTGGCTCACATCTCTTTTGTTCTTGAGCTCCATCTCTTGGTCGTGGCCAGAGCTGGCGGAGGATCCTGGGCGATAGGAGGGCACTCGCATCTGACTCAGCTGACGAGCTCGCTCTTCTACCGCCAAAGCTGAAAGACAGACGGACATACAGAAAGACTCAGAAATAATAATATCAAACAATGCAACAGCATATTGCTACTGTTGGAACAAAAACCTACTTTACTTGGAAAGTCAATGTAACGAGTTATTTTGGAAAATGTACATACAATGCAAAGAGTAACAGGTATATTGAAATTATGTTGAAGTCTAAAAACTTTGGTTCTGACAACAGTAATATAAGTTAACATACCACTTTAGAGTAAGGCTACCATTAAAAACAGTTGAATGGTTTAAATGAGTTAATTAATAGCTATTAATAGCACTTTATGAAGTATGAATAAGCAGTTATAGCACGAGGAAAAAGTGTGGTGTTCTACGTGATGAATATGAACATGTATTGAAGCTGGCAGATTTAATGCTGACTGATGGAAAACACAGAGCAAGATCAGTAAACATCAAAATCTGCATATTAAAGAATGTGGGTTCACTGTTATTCTGAGTAGGAGGCCATTGTTGCCCTCCTTATTTCTTTGTTCCAGCCATCCATCCATTATCTACCGCTTTTCCGGGGATCTGAGTCGCAGGGGTTGCAGTCTAAGCAGAGAAACCCAGATTTCCCCAGCCACCTCCTCTAGCTCTTCCTTGGGGATGCCAAGAGAGCCAAGAGATCTAATCCCTCCAGCATGTCCTAGGTCTTCTCTGGGGTCTCCTGCCAGGGGGACATGTCTTGATCCACAGGAAGGCGTCCAGGAGGCATCCTAACCAGAGGCCCGAACCACCTCAGCTGGTTCCTCTCGACGTGGAGGAGTAGCGGCTCGACTCTGAGCCCCCCGTACAATCAAGCTCCTCACCCTATCTGTGAGAGTGAGACCCCCGACACCGCACGGAGAAAACTTATTTCGGCAGCTTGTATCCGCGATCTCGTTCTTTCGGTCACTACCCAGAGCTCGTGACCACAGGTGAGAGAAGAAACGTAAATCAAGAGCTTAGCGTAGCTCTCTCTTCACCAGGACAGACTGGTACCAGTACCAGTACCTGCTTATTAATGATTTTCAGGTGTTTAAGATCTAATTAATAATCCTTAATGAACTCATTTTAAATCATTCATAAACACATTATACGCGTAGTCTTACTCTAAAGTGGTGTCCAAACAACAGTCCAATATTTAAGGTATGAAGAGCGAATGCTTGGTCAGAAAAGCATGAAATGAATTACCTTTTTCTTCAGGTTTATTACTGACATGGTCTTCATGAACAAGGACTTGAGGGACAATGACATGAAAGAAGAGAGAAATGGGACAGACATGACTGAGGGAACGACAGAAATGATGAAGGCACTTGAACGAGGAAGAGGAGGGAAATTACACATCTGTCTAACATGAAGTAATGAAGGTGGCCGTAGTAGGGCTGCACCTAATGATTGATTTCTTAATCGAATAATCTAACAATTATTTTTTCTAATTTTAGATTACTCAAATGTGACTGTGTTAGGAGTTCAAATTAGTATTCATTTGTTATGGTTTTGTAACCTATATATATATATATATACACACACACACACACTACCGCTCAAAAGTTTAGGATCACTTTACAATTTCATTTCATATAATTTTCATGCAATTCACAAACAATATTATCCATTTCACAATTAATGTAAGTGTATCAGATGATTTTTAAAGAATAAAAATGTTTCTATTAAAGTCTATTTTTGTATAGAGGTTTATTTTACATATAGTCCTATTATCAGTGATTCTCAGTCCTCTGTCTAAATCTCCTGGTACGGCCACCAATCCAAGTTAAGGATGTTATTGGACTAATTGGTTGTTAGGACACCTTTTACTCAATTGTGATGCACAGCTGAAAAACATTCTACTAATAAGTGAGTATAAAAGGGAGAAATACATTCTAGGTTAGTTTAGTATCTGAAGATCAGCAGTTGATGGTTTGCTGACCGACTCACAATGACCAGAAAGAAACAACTTTCTTTAGAGACCCGTCAGTCCATTGTTGTGTTAAGAAAGAAGATACTCCATTGAAAACAAGAACATTTTACTGTGATCCCAAACTTTTGAGCGGTAGTGTATATATATATATATATATATATATATATATATTTTGGTCTTCATGAACAAGGACTCAGAAGCACAAGGTGTGGGGCTGAGAAGCACAAGGAAAACAAATGGCCATTCTATACTTAATGTATTAAAGGGTACCTTAAACACACGTGATCTATAAATGTTTAAAAAGACTAAAAGTCTACGTTCAGACTCGACTTTTAGAGGCACAAATGACACATAGCCTATCGAGTACACTGGGCGATTAAGAAACGGTTAGCAATGCGACTTTTCAAGTGAGACCACTGAAAGAAACATGTTACACGTGTTAATAATCTTAAAATAATTAATAATAAATTATGTCTATACGTTGCCCCAGCTCTAGGCCATAGTCAACATTACATGATACAACTGCAAGCCAGGAACAGAACAATGTTCATTCACTTTCCCCACATAATCCCACTGCAGTAACAACACTCTGTATCTCTTCAGCAGGACCTGAAAGGGTGGTCCTGTGTGGGCTAAATGGGTCAACACGGCTTTTAGTCATTGACATCCTTGTTACTGCGGCATGAACGAATGGCCTAAAAACTAATCTGCTGTGGATGGAATCAAATGTAAAGGTGTTCATGGCTGTGACATCATCACCACGATTAATGCCAGCTGGGCCTCAGTCTTCCAGACGTAAGGTGCTGTGAGTGTAGTGGGTGATGAAGGGAGGCTTACCTTGCTCTATGCTGCTGCTTTTAGCTGGAAGCTGTGGCAGCTGCCTGCCCCTGCGCACTGACAGGGAAGACCCTGTCGGGGAGGAACGTCCACCATGAGGGTGTGCTCTGGAAGGGAGAGCGGGAGAAAGAGAGAAAGAGACAGGTGAAAAAGAGACACCGGAGCTGGAAACAAATGCAGCTGACGAATATAGCACAGTTCAAACTGCACGACTGAAGTATCAATCATCAACACCAAATTCAGGCCTTATCCTGGAAACTGTGTCTATAATTGTACATAAACACGGTTTCAAAATTGACTTCCTTGTCAGTATAGGGGAACTAAACCACAAAAACAATTGAATTTGGTATTCACTGTTGTTGTGATGTCCCAAGAACTCAACACCTTGACATATAGCCGCCTATCTTTAGCCTCTAGCAGATTACCCCCCGCCCATTCATAATGTTATAAGCATTGATAAGCTATGTTTCAGCTTGGACTGCTTTTTGAAAAACAGTAGAGCCAGTACAGCCAATCAGAACGGAGCTAATTTACATATATCATCAGTCTTACAGACACAGTAGCAAAATCAGCTTGTTTAGTTAGCTGGGAAATGGTTGTGTAAACCTTAATCATGATGGTTTTGTTATATAAATAAGTACTAACAGTATAACTAGACCTCTTACAGTTTACCAGTGCCAATCAGTTGGTGTTAAGTTTCCACCAGGTGTTGCACTACTGAAGTGGTCTACACTGTTTACACTGGTTAACTGCACTACTGTCATCACTCATACACACTATGAGGCTTTTAATGTATATACTGTATGTGTATTTTAATGTATATACTATGTTCTATTCATATTATTATTGTTTGTTGCATCTATCTATCTAGATTGACTAGTTGACTTGTCAGTACTGGTTTAAGCTGGATGTCAACTAGTCAAAGATCACATGTTTGTAAGACTAACAATATGGATGCCTCAGAGAAGACAACATGTGAGGTACCTGGCGATTTCTGGGTGTGTATTGTTCTGAATTCTAGCAATGCAATCCAGGACTCGTTGGAAAGAGTATCACACTCAACTTACTTTGGATTTTGTTGCTGTCCAAAGAAAAACAAGTCTCCAAAATAGTAACTTTACAGGAGGCACCAAAAGCATGTGTATTTTTTAATGTAGGTAAATGTAAATAGGGTTTAATTCAAGTGATTTTGGAGTATTTCTATTGGTCCATTCATCATGAAACTGTCACAGGATATAAAGAGCAGCTGTCATATTCAAACTATATAGAAAAATTAATATATAGAAAAACATATATATTTTAAATATATATATATATATATATATATATATATATATATATATATATATATATATATATATATATATATATATTGGACAGCCACGATTTGTTCTAAACAATTCTCAGCTCATCTACAGTATTGCAAAGCTCAGATATTGCACGTTGTTGTCTCCAGTTTCCCAAACACTACCATAAAGTCCAAAAAGTCTTGTGTCGCTGAAGAGGAAACATAACATCTAACAATCCTGTAAAGTTTAAAGTGGGTTGTTCTTGTTACGACTCTCTTAATCTTACAGCTGTCTGGACCTTCACCATGGATAGGCACCTGGGGTCTCTGTTTCTGGTCCTCTGAAAGCTAACAATGTGATTCAGGGCTCAGTGGAAAAGACACCTGCACTCTACAGACCTGTGGTGTTTCACTTGTCATAGAGTTTTGATCTTTAAAGTCAAATTTTAAAGTCGCTTGTTGCTACACATTGCCTTCTCCTGTAGGTTTTAGGTCGTGTGACCCCTCGTTTCCATAACATTCGCTCTGGCACAACACACATCAGGAAAGCAGTGAGCTGTCTTTGCTGAACTTTTTTTTTAATGCTTATTAAACTAAATCTGAGTGTTTCAAGAGTGACAGTGAGGAGACAGAAGAAGACATGAGCAGGGTCTACAGGGTGTTTTAACCAGCATGCACCTGTCCATAGGCCGTGGTGAGTTGGGGCAGGAGCCCCCAAGGCCGGTTTGGCCGAAAGGCCGGAGGGGGACATCTCTCCTCCACCTGCTGCCTCGCAGGATGGAGGTGGGCTGGATCCTACATGCAGCCGCCGAGGGGCAATAGAAACAAGGGGTAGGGGATGACAAGATGCAGAGTAAAAACAGAAGAGAAAATTAAAAGGTGAGTGAGTGAAAAAAAGCAAGCATGTTGATACACTGATCGTGTGGTAGTTCTATAGTTTTATAGCCGTCACATGTAGTCAGCAAAGACATGCTCAGTGACTGAGAGGCTGCTTCAAGTACAAGGCTAAATCATCACCCACGGGCCGCAAACTGTGTTGACTGGTTAAATAATCTCAAATAAATGAGCGTATGTAGTTTCTGACATCCACTACATGTAGGTATAACATACAGTATCTGTAGAAATGCTCAGGCTTTAAGATCACTTCTACTACCAACTCACTTCCATCCAAAGAAAAACAGGTATTTCCAAAACAGTAGCTTTACAGGAGAGACCTAAAACATTCTTTACTTTCAATGGAAGTCAATGTTATTCGGTTTAATTACAAGTGATTTTGTAGCATTTCTATTGGGTGCTTCATCATAAACCTCTCACAGGATATAAAGAGCAGCTGTTGTATTATTGATATAGAAAAATAAACAAATAGAGACACATTCTATTATAATAATCTATTCTAATATATAATCTATTATAATCTATTATATTATATATAACAATTTGAAGTAAGCTCCTTTTGTCAATGCAGTACAAGCAGAAAGCCATCCATAATATCCAGACTGGCACAGGAAATAGTGTTTTGTGCAGTATATCTTCTTTTATGAAGTGTTATGTACACTACATTTTAAACCAGGCACAAAATAATTAATCAAATCAGTAACTAAATTCATACTGATATACTTTTATCTCATTTTTAGATAACAGTGTGTCAGAGATTACTCAACAATTTGACTTGTGTGGCTATTAATTTAGGTCAGTGTAGTTAATACTTAGCACTTAGCATGCTAATGGTTTAGTATTAGTTTCCTTTACGCGTTAGCTGCATTAGCTACATCATCCTTACACTGTTGCCAACTCCTCAGTAAGGAAAGTAGCTATTGGCTGTCCTTAAATTCGCTAGTAGTCACTAAATGACGTAATCATCTAATTTGCATAATGGTCTATTTGCGTGTATTTGAAGGAATAACATTGTGGGAGAGTAAAAAGTGAGTAAAAACACCCGAAATACGAAAAACTACAAATTAACTTCTTCTGTGGATTCTTTTTTTGTTGGGTTTGAAATCGGCCGTGTCACACTGAAGAATTTCCCTCTGGGATCAATAAAGTATCTATCTATCTAAGACGCATTTATATTCACATCCTGCTCTGTAAATAGGGGGCGGGGTCAGCGGCAGCTTTGGGCATGCGCAGTGAGTGTAGTGGGTCAAGTGAGTGTTGTGGGGCGGGGCTCATGGCAGCCCCCGCTGCTTGCTGAGGACAGTAACTGGAGATCATGTGTGTTCATCTCAGAGTGTTCAAAAGTCTCCAGTAACACCAGAAACAGTCGCTAGATTGGTCTGTAGTCACTTTTTTAAGAAAATAGCCGCTAGTGGGTCTGAAAAGTCGCTAAACATAGCAACAAAGTCGCTAAGTTGGCAACACTGTATCCTTATAGCTCCTGTGATATTGTGACACACAAAAACTCTTGAGTCCAGATGATGTTTTAATTTCCTTTTATTTACTTGTCTAATCTCTTACAATGCTTGCAGCACGACATGGCAGTACTGACTCTGACTCTGCTCAAAACTCTTAGGAACACCTAGTGGGCACTAACGGTACTACAGCTCTAGTGCGAAGCTAACAAAGCAAACCTCAGACACCAAACATGTCTTATCTGACCAACAGCAGACTTCTGAATTTGGCCGAACCGTTGGTTAAAAAAAAACTAGGAAGATGACAACCAGCAACAAGACGGATGGATACAATCAGAAGGATTATAAACCAGCCAACCAGAAGCCTGAGGACCCAAACAGAAGACAGGATAAACACTATCCCTGTCGGAAACGACTTGATGATAATCAATAATAATAATAACTGGTTCCGAGACTGAGAGGATCTTTGATTATGAATGAACTAACAAGGAGAGAGAGGCTTAGAGAAAAGAGACGAAGTGAAAGGCAATTGGAGGAGAAAAGGAGGAAAGGAGAGAGCAGGCTGGAGATGCTGTGATGGATGTTGAGAAAAGCTCACCTGTCATTGTCAATGCTTTTCTTGTTAGGTTTCGGACAGGCAGCTCTATCCAAACTGCCTACCGGCCTGCACAGACAGCGTGAGCAGTGCAGGCGATGAACGAGTGAGAGACAAAAGAAAAGAAAATGAGGCATGAGAAAACAGCAGAATGGAAAGATGAAATGGAGCGTGGGCACGAAAAGGGTCTCTCTTGTTTCGGCGAAGGCCAAGTGTTGGCCATCTAGGACGAGAAAAAGCTCCAAAACCAACAAGGCCTCGGAGGAGACGGAAGAACAGACTGCAATGTATTTGCCCACCATTTGAATTAAGGATGCACATAAGAACTATATAAGAATTATATAAGAACTTTATAAGAATTATATAAGAACTATATAACTATATAAGAATTATATAAGAATTATATAAGAACTTTATAAGAATTATATAAGAACTATATAAAACTATATAAGAACTATATAAGAACTATATAAGAATTATATAAGAACTATATAATAACTATATAAAAACTATATAAGAATTATATAAGAACTATATAAGAACTATAAAAGAACTATATAAAAATGATATAAGAACTATAAGAATTATATAAGAACTATAAAAGAACTATATAAAAATTATAAAAGAACTATATAAAAATTATATAAGAATTATATAAAAACTATATAAGAATTATATAAGAACTATATAAGAACTATATAAAACTATATAAGAATTATATAAAAACTATATAAGAATTATATAAGAACTATATAAGAACTATATAAAACTATATAAGAATTATATAAGAACTATATAAGATTTATATAAGAATTATATAAGAACTATATAACTATATAAAAATTATATAAGAACTATATAAGAATTATATAAGAACTATATAAAAATGATATAAGAATTATATAAGAACTATATAAGAATTATATAAGAACTATATAACTATATAAGAATTATATAAGAACTATATAAGAATTATATAAGAACTATATAAGAATTGTATAAGAACTATATAAGAACTATATAAGATTTATATAAGAACTATGTAAGAACTATATAAGAATTATATAAGAACTATATAAGATTTATATAAGAATTATATAAGAACTATATAACTATATAAAAATTATATAAGAACTATATAAGAATTATATAAGAACTATATAAAAATGATATAAGAATTATATAAGAACTATATAAGAATTATATAAGAACTATATAACTATATAAGAATTATATAAGAACTATATAAGAATTATATAAGAACTATATAAGAATTGTATAAGAACTATATAAGAACTATATAAGATTTATATAAGAACTATGTAAGAACTATATAAGAATTATATAAGAACTATATAAAAATGATATAAGAATTATATAAGAACTATATAAGAATTATATAAGAACTATATAACTATATAAGAATGATATAAGAACTATATAAGAACTATATAAGAATTGTATAAGAACTATGTAAGAACTATATAAGAACTATATAAGACTATATAAGAATTATATAAGAACTATATAAGACTATATAAGAATCATATAAGAACTATATAAGAACAGCGCCACCCTGAGGCAGACCAGTACTAAATACCAAAGACAGAAGCTCACCGATTGGTGGGTGAAACACCTTCCATGTCAGCTTATTGTCATAATATGTTTATTTCCCATCCCCAGAATATTGATTTTGAGACATTCAGGGGGTCTAGATAGTCATATCGGAGGTGCCAGGCCCCCACCAGGACCCCACCAGGACCCCCTGTATTTCACAACTTGAAGTGCAATAAAATAATAAAATAAATTATGAAATTTTGGTCAAATATAAACATTAACGCCCCACTGTGTACCTTTCTCTGTCTGGGGAGTGGAAGCTGGTCTCTGGCCTCAAACACGTCGTACTGGCACTTCTGACTCTGTCTAGCGATGGCTGAAGGTCACTGCGGAAGAACAGGAAAAAAAAAGAAAGGAAGGATCAGAAATATGATCGCTGGACATTACGGCTGCTACATGCTTGAAACATTTACATGAGCAGGCTTTGCTAATGTTTACGGTCTGTTTTAAAGAAGCAGTTCACTGTGCTCCAACAGTAAACAACAACTACTAAAAAGCAATTAAATATTCAGATCAGGATAAATACATAGATTATGTTATGATCTGTTTAAAACCCAAAATATTAATTGAGATTAATATATACAAAATCTTTTAAAATTGTATAATCTTTCGACAATAGACCCTAAATATATATATATATATATATATATATATATATATATATATATATGTATAATTTATTTTAATATATAACCCATAAATGTAACAATATTTTTTTTTAAAAAACCTTTGTTGTACCTTTTTTCAATGTTTCAAACTATTTGATTTCTTTAACCGTGAAGATTATTTTAAGGATGGTCAATACCGAAACCTTTCCACAGTTTGATGAACTTTTTAGTTGTACCTGTGTCTGCTAGTCATGTACAGCATGCAGGTTTAGAATTTTGCTTACTATGGGCTAAAATAGTCACTATAGAAACAATAATTACTGAAAGATCTGCTAAGGTTAGGACTGATTTTGTTACTAAATGAAATCTTCTATAATTTATTTTAATAAATAAACATAAATAAGAGACAGAGACACTGAAAGCAAACAGATTTTAGTGTAAAGTCCAATTTAGCAAAACCATTAATAATTTATATTTTAAAAAATGATGGATGATACCTGACCTGACCTCTGATTTGAACCCCTGTCTGTTGAAATCAGTAATTAAGCAGTAACTGTGTATTAAGTGTGTTTACTGTAACTTATCTTCAGATAGACAATCAGAAATATGTGTAACTTTTTTTTAACTTTAGGAGAATATGCTTACAGTAGATGTGAACTTATGTGAACTCTGCATGAGGACTCAGCGGTTTCTAAGCCACGCCTCTCGGCTCGTTAGAGCTCCGGGAGCGTGTCCTTTTCTTTAGACTGGTACTGGAACAGATGGCTGACTGTATCTATAGGTCAGGGATATTGATGCATGCTTGGCGTCATTAGGCTGCCTTTCTATTTCCTCCTCTAATCCTTCCTCTTTCTCTTCTCCGCTCGTCTTTGGCCAGCTGGACGTCAGATTCTATCACTCTGAAACCTGACAGTAATGATGAACGATCATGATTAAAGCTCAGCAAGAGCACTACGGGTCCAGTTACAAAAGAACCTGATATATATATATATATATATATATATATATATATATATATATATATATATATATATATATATATATATATCAGTGCCAGTTAACTCTAATACAGTGCCAGTATTAATATTCAACAGACAAACTTAAAAAATCTTTCTAGAACAACATCGTCACCCTTTCCTGTGTTTAACAAGGACTCATTTTTGTGCTTTTATGTAGTATAAACTGTCAAAATTCTTTCTTACACAACCATTTTTGCTGCTGAGCCTTTAAAAGTTGTATATTGTCTCTGTTCAAAGAAAAACAAGTATATCCAGAATAGTAACTTTACATGAGAGAACAACAACCAACTTTACTTAATGTACATCAATGGAAAATAAAAACAAGTCTGGTTCCATTGACTTACATTTAAAGTAATGCTTTTTCTTTCTCCTGTAATATTACTACTTTACAAGGGGTTGTATTCTGACAACAATAGTATGTGTCCACATAAGCTGATGTGTTTAGACAATGGAATGTCAGACATTGGTATCATATCGGTGTATGCATATTATATAAAACTAGTTGATTTTAATAAAAAATATGTTTTAATCGTTTTGAATTTATACCTAGTTAATATTTCAAAGGCAAAGTTTATTTGTCACATACATAGTCATACACGGTACACCTAGCAGTCACACACAGTGCAACTCAGTTCAGTCGTGCAGTCACTCTAGACTTCAACTTAATAACTTCTTGTTGCTGAGCCTTTAAAAGTTGTATATTGTCTCTGTCCAAAGAAAAAAAACGATCTCCAAAACCTTACAGGAGAGAACAACCACCAACTTTACTTTTAATGAACGTCAATGGAAAATTAATTTTTTTCAAGCTATTTCCAAGCATTTTCACTGGTCCAATCATCATGAACTAAGATATAGAGACACTGAAAGCAAACCGATTTTAGTGTAAAGTCCAATTTAGCAAAACCATTAACAATTTATAATATTTAAAAAAATGGGCAAAAATAAAACCTGCCACTTCCAACCTGTCTTTATCCCTTCGAGTTACACTGTTGATTATTTCTTTTTCTATGCATTGACAACTCAAATATTTTAATTAGCTCTTTTCTGATTGACTACTCTGCATTGTGGCTAATTCAAAAATCAGCCTGGACCAAAAAAATGTCTGATAAGTTCAGTGCGAGTGGGCGGAGCTGCAACGGTGTTGACGGATATATGCTTTACTTTTGTGACATCGCAAATATAATCGATTTCAAAACCGGTGTGTTCTGTAGCTTTTAGTTTAGTTCGGCTTAGCTTAGTGAAGGTTTATTTATGTGTTCCAAAATGTTCTTTTATGTCCTGTATAAAACTTATGGCATATTATATACTTCAGGTTAAACCTGCCAAGAAATAGAAATTGTGCTTTAAAATTAGTAGAAAAACACAATGTTTAAATATACTGTCACTTGGAAAATCAGTAATACATGTAAATTGGTCAGGGGGTATTTAAACTTTTGCACACTTTTGACCATAGGAAGGTTTAAAACGCCTTTATGATAGAGGGTTTGTAAGACAAACTAGTTTGACAAGAAAAGAAAATGTTTAAATCATATTTACGGCTGTTTTTATCATCAACATTACATATAAAAGCTATATTTGCATGTAAATGCTGCAACCTCTGGTTCTTATAAGCACCACTGTAAAGAAACGTGTCTTCACAATAAACCACATCATACATCACACAGACAGTTCCAGAGAAATCAGAGGAGTTCTCCTTTAAAAACAGAGCAGCTGTATGGGTTGCTGTCAAATGCTTCCTCACATTTAGTTCCTCCACTTGTTAACTCTAAACATCTCAGCATAAGCCCACAGGCTCTTACCTAATGCTGACCTCATCTGTAAACCTGAGCACGCGCTGTGGGACAGCACTACGAGGGGCAACTCCGCCCACTTCTAGTCGCCGCGAAGACTTACTCTTTAGGCATGCAGGAAGGGTGGAGCTTAGCGTGGGAAGAAACAAGTAAACAAACGAAAAGAGGCATGCAGAAACAAAAACAGACAACAAACATAAATTAACTGTAAAGATAAATACTGGGTGTGTCTCAAACCCTAGTGAGTGTGTAAGTAGGCTGTCTAGGTAGCAGTTGTGTAAGTATCAGTGTTCTCTCCTCATCTCTCCTCATAAAACAGATTACTGAGACTCTAGTTAGAGAGAGACTGAGTCACGGCTTGTTCCCCCCACTGCAGCACGCCACCGGTGGTTTAGCTGGTTGCTAAGCTACCGGCCGGCGTCCAAAACAGTAGCCCGTGGCTTAAAAACCTGTTAGCATAAATGCTAATGGCTTGAGTATAAAACTGCTAAATGGTGAAGGACTCGTGACAGAGTTGATAATAAAAAACTGTTTTGTGTGATTATATGACCAGAAACACATTAAAACTCCAGAGAGAATCAAAATACCTCACATTTTAAAACCACTTCACTGCTCGTAGATAAGCCTGTGTTGCATCATGGGATTGTCTTAGCGGCTAAGGAAGAGCTCAATTCTTTCTTAAAATCAGGTCTAAATAAGGTTCCTCAGTAGACAGTATGTTTAAGGTATGTAAGAATTGGGACAGTCTACATGTCAGGAGTGCATACTATGATGTAAAATGCTGCCTATGTAGGGAGCTCACTAGGTTTTGAGACACAACCATAGACACTAACTGAGCACTTTATTAGCTACACCAACATCATATCTACACTCTTTTTCCATTTTATTAGCTTTGCTTACCACATAGGAGCACACTGCAGTTAAACAATTACAGACTTTAGTCTCTGTGTACTTAGTTACCCTGTTCTTCAGGGGTCAGGACCCCCACAGGACCACCACAGAGCAGGTATTATTTGGGTTAGCACTGCAGTGCAGCCAACAGCGTCTGGTGGGCAGCATATTGTGCAACTGTTGTCTCTAACTTTACACCTACAAGGTAGACTAACAAGGTAGGAGTGCTTTTTGGGGGCAGTGGTGGGTTGGAGGTTAGGGAACCAGCCTTGTGACCGGAAGGTCGCAGGTTCGATCCCATAAACCAACAGGACACGACTGAAGTGCCCTTGAGCAAGACACCTAACCCCTAACTGCTCCCTGGGCACTGTGGTGTGCTCACTGCCCCTAGGGGGTGTGTGTGTTCACTAGTGTGTGTGTGTATATGTGAGAGTTTCACTACACAGATGGGTTAAATGCGCTGATCTTGATATTATTGATCTCTGGGATCAATAAAATATCTATCTAATCTAATCTAATAGGGTGGCCAGAGAGTGGACACATTGTTTAAAACTCTAGCAACACTACTGTGTCTGATCCACTCGTACCAGCACAACACACACTAACACACCACGCAGTGCTAAGAGCAGTGTCTAAAAGAGCGGCCAGAGAGTTGACACTAGAGGTGTAAGGAGATATCGAATATGAGGATATTATGTTTGGTGATACTGTATCTATTCTCAAAAGCACAGTATCAATTCACAGATTTCTGACAGACAGTGAATCATTGTGTGTTGTGTTTAAACCTCTGACCACTAGATGGCAGTGTTGTGATTTCCAGCTCCACTCCAACATTAACAAGCAGCACAAGGGTGCAATGCTATTGTAAACGTTGTAAGGTGTGTTTTAATAGTAGGATTTGAAAAATCAAAGTATATCACTTTTCTTGCAGTATCGCAGTATACCGTGATATATTGAATCGTGACCACTGTATCACGATATGTAGTGCATCGCCAGGTTCTTGTCAATACACAGCCCTAGTGGACACATTGTTTAAAACTCTAGAAGCACTGCTGTGTCTGATCTACACTAACTAGTACAACACACACTAATACACCACCACCTGTGGGGGTCCTGGCCATTGAAGAACAGGGTAAAAGGGGGTAACAGAGTATGCACAATCTGTACATGTGTAACAATGAAAAGCTGATCAAGTGGATAATGAGTGTAGATATAAAGAGGTGTACCTAATAAAGTGTTGAGAGCATGTATGTAAAACAGAACTGCACACAAGCAAAAGAAATTAGGAGAAGCTCCAGCAAGATTTAAAGAACATTTTTTTGATTAGTGGTGGTCTCGGGTTGGAAGGTTAGAGTTGAAATGCCTTTTTCCTGTGGACTGGACAGGAGCTCAGGGTACGTCCGCAACTGTTACTTTGATATATGACCTACAATCCAACTGGAATGTGTTCTATCCATGAAGGAAATAGACTCCCTGGTCCATAAGTGCCCACAGGAAAAAGAAAATAAAGACATGAAATGGGAAAGCTGATGGACTAAACCAAGCACACTGCAACAGCTTGTATAATTCAGCTAAACCCAGTGTCTATCCACAGATCTACAGCTGTAAGGTACACGTGCATTACAAATGATTTTGACTCAATACAGTACAGTAACAGAGTGAGGGGCTGCGCATACATGGCCACACCAAAGACTAATGAAATATAAAGGTAACCCGGTGACCCTGATGCAGACTGTATTCATGAAATGCTAAAAGGCAGAAGTTTGGGGATCCCTGGCCAAATGACATTCTAGTAAATCCATTGTAATGTAAAATTGCTGCTGTTTTCTGGTGTTAGCATATTAAAATTCAACCTTGTGCAAAAGTTATGGCACATTGTATATTTGTTGTTGTATTTTTTGTAAAACTGTGCATTAAAATATACAGAAAATCCCCTATTTCTGCACATTTTCTGCTCTAAAATCTGGCAACTCAACATGCAAAATTTAGTTACCGGGCTGTCAAGTCAAGTAAACTTAGAATTTAAAAGTAGACACACCTGCTAACTTGACTTGACAACCTGGTAACTAAATTTTGAATTGCCAGATTTTAGAGCAGAACTTGGTTTACTTGGTTTTACCAAGTTCAACCAAGTAAAGTTTGAAGACCCTCAGTCAAATAGCATGGTTTGTTATTGGTCCAAGTAAAAATAACTGTATAATACAAACATTAAAAAAAAAATCTGTTTTAAACACTTAGTCTCTAACCACCTTCAGACAGCCTGCCACTGTTTTAGCTGATTTTAGATTTTATGTTTTTAGTTAGTTTTTTTTGTTTTATTTTATTAGCTGTTTTCTTTTTATCTTCCTTTTATCGTTTCCTTAATTTCTTCTACTGTTCTTAGTTATTGTTTATTTACATTTTACTCTTATGTTTTTAATTTTATTCATTTATCTGTAGTCTTTTTATTATTTTTTTTCCTACCTATGATTTTATTGATTATAATATTTTGTATCTACATCTTATTAAAATGCTGAGTCTTTTTATTTTTTCAACATTTTATTTTGGCAATCCCCTTACAATGCATAATGCTCGGCTACATGGTTAATGAGGGCCACCCTCAGTGTACTCTGAGTTTAAATAAAAGTTGATTGATTGATTGATTGATTGATTGATTGATTGAAAAAATGAGGCTATGAGGTTATATGGCTAACTTAAAATGTTGAATGAACTAAAATTCTAATACAGTTAACTTGTTTTTACTTGGACAAATAACTATGCCATTTGATTGAGGGTTTTAAAACTTTACTTTGTTTTACTTGGTGGCTTTAAAGGAATTCTCCAGCATTGAATCTCTATCCGCACACATCAGCAGGAACCTGCCACTTAGCAGTTATAGTTATAATTGCTCTATTCTTAGAAGTAGATAAGAAACACATTTTAAATTCAGCATCTGGGCTTGATTTTTTTTTTTTCTTCTAAGTAACAGGGAAAAGTGTCAAAATCCCTGTGCATGCTGATCCACCATATGCTGCAGATGTGCCAAAAAAGAAATGGCTAAAAAAACAAAAAAATGCTGGAGTTTTTCTATAAGTACAGGCCATGACCACGCTGACCACTAACGGAGGCCGTTCAATTACATAATTCGCATGACCTCTGCAGACTAGCTCATGTATGAAGATTAAATACAACTCAATCTGCTTACACCAACCATTAGACGGCTTTGCATCAGTTATCTCTAAAGCGAGTCTATAGAAAAACCCATATGCAGCCAAAAGCAGCTGTTCTACTGGAAGTGGCTTATCTAGGACAGCCTGTCGTATCTGAGGTGCTTCAGCTGGAAACATGTGTCAGCTTCACAGATGGATGAAACATTGATGACCACATTGTGTATTTTCATTCAATTATATTAGCAATACTATGTACAAACACTGCCCCTATACATCCTGAGTCTGGCTAACTGGTTCAGATAGTGGCAGAGAGATGGGATGGAGAGGTAATGGATGAGAGGGGGGGGGGCTGATCTTAAAGGAACTGCAATCTCTATCTGCTGCATCTGGAGTATATGAAACAAAATACTGTCTGTGGCCAATAGCATCATCACCAGATGTGGCAGGTAGAGATTAGGTTGGGGGGGATAATACAGTGTTCCTGCAATAGTGGTGAACAATATGGGGTAAACCTCTTACCTGTATATGTCTTTGTGAATGCCATTCACTAACAAGGGCATCTTTGGGGGCAAGGTATTACAGTGCCTAGCTAAGTTCCTACTCAAGTTAGTACACAGAATGGCCATGCAATGGAAGGAATAAAGAAAAGAAATGCGTTAGAGCAGTGCCAACATGCACTTTGGACATGCATAGAAAAGACAGCTCAGTACGAACAACCACTGCCATCAAATTCAGTAGAGCATTTAAATCAAATGCAAGCGACAGACTCAAAACTGTCTGTGGTACAGCAATGAAGTTGTTTGAATTCCTTACAGCCTCTCACAGTCTGAAAAACTCTGAAAGTTCCTAAACAGCTGGGACAGTGTTTGAAATGCTAACAAATAGAGCTCTGACTCCTGAATCCACTTTAACCTGTATTTAAACGAAAACAGTAAAAAACTAGATATCTAATGTTTAACCTGTTTAACGTTTTAACTTTGATTTCTGAAATTCTAAAAAAAGTTGGGACAGAGTAATTAAAGACTTGCGAAACTATAAACATATCATGCTTGTGTATAAAAGGCCTAATTCTTAGCAAGGCTGGGTGGAGGCTCATCACTTAAATCACAGAATTATCCAATGAGTTCCTCTATGATGTATAAAGACATCAGGATTCACAGAATCCAGAGAAATCGTGTGTGAAGCAAAAGGCTGAAACCCACAATGGAATGTCTGTGACCTTCAACCCCTCCAATGGCACGACACTAAAAACTTCCACATACGTAAAAACAAAGCAACTGCTTGTGATGTAGCCAGTGTTACAGATGGACTACAGCAGTACAGCTTATGTGTATTTAATTACACATACAGTCGCTGTCCAAAGAAAAAAACAATTACTCTCTATTTTTATTTTTCCACATCATTTGAACACAAGATCTGCCATTTACATTGTGTGCAAACTTCATGATGAATGGACCAATGAAAATGCTCCATGATAGCTTGGAAATAGTTCTGGTTCCACTGACTTACATTAAAAGTAAAGATAGTTTTTGTCCTCGCCTGTAAAGTTACTATTTTTTTTGAAGATACTTGTTTTTTTTTTTCGGACAGCAACAGTATGTATCAGTTTCTTTTTTTTTGCTTTATGTATTTACATAAGGGTATCTTGAGAGTTGTTACAGTATATTTTGTCTTAAGGTGAAAAACAATCCAGCTGTTTCTGGATATCATGTCCCTTAAGGTCAATGAAGTACCACTGAAAATGTTACCAGCATAAAGTTTATTTATTTATTTATTTATTTATTTATTTAACCTGTCATGTCTGTTTTCTGTTTAGGTACAAATGGATATGTATGTGTACACATGTTTTTTTCCCCCTGTTTGTTTAGTTGTTTGTTTGTCTGTCTGTTTGTTTGTTTGTTCATTTTTTTATTATTTTTTTCATGTGTTCCACATCATTTACAATTCGGAACCCCCCAACCCTCTCTACATGGTGAAAAAAAATTGCTGTACAATGATTGTTGTTGTGAAATAAATAATAAAGAATTAATAGTCCTCCGAAGAGGGGTGGTGTTGGTGGGCCCAAAAAAACCCAAAACAAAACCTGTCATGTCAAGCAACTTTCACAATCTGGAATGGTAATCTGAATGCACTGATGTACCAAACATATTTTCTTTTACAAGAACAGCTCTATAGATTATCTATAGCCTATTCTTGTTAATGTTTGTATTTTTATTAATTTTTTATTTAGCTATTTACGCCAGGTCTGACAGGCAATAAAGAAGGGCAAAAAAAAGAGAAAGAAATCAAGTTTAAAAGTCAAGGTCTGTCATGGTGCAGGAACGTATTAGTGCCTGTGGCATCGGACACCTGCATATCAGTGAAGGCAGCATTAACACTGCTGCCTTTTAGATGACGTCTTCTTCAGAGATGTTAATGCGTATTGCTAATCACTGTTATTAATTATCATTCCACATACCAACTGTCCCAACTGTTCTAGAACTGAGGACTTATAATACTTGGGTACTCAAGTCAAGGCAGTGGAGTGGACAGTTTGACAGACAACCCATTTATGTACTTGATTTACTTTTGTAGTTTTACCTGTTTGTGTGCAGGCACTCAGCGCTCCCACCCCGGATTGACCTGTGCATCTCCAGGACCTCACTGAGGTTGCCATGATGATGAATGACAAGACCAAAGGTAGAACGTAACCCGAGCCGAAAGTAAAAAAGAAAGATGGCCAAAGAAACCACACAAAGCAGTGAACAGAGGGAAATAATGGCACACAGATTTAGAAAGCAGAGTATTAATAATGATCAGAAGCATAGTAATGACTGGACAACTAAATGACTGTGAGTAATATTAGTAGTATTAGTAGTTAGTAGAGTAAAGGTAGGCTATTAAACAGCTCGTCTTGGCAATAACAATGCATTTCATTCACTCTTAACAGGATCTACTGCAGCAGAAATCTTAATATCAACTCAAACAATGAAAAGTTTGGACACACCGACTGAAGGAGGGTCTGTAACTTTAACAGGGTGTAGATTTGAGAATAATTGTAAACATATTAAAACTAAAATATCTCTTGTTTTAGATTTTTCACAGCAGGTGTCACGCTTTGCTTCTTCTTGTCCATCACAGCTTTTGTTTACACTATCAATTCATTGATCCTTGTGCTTCTGTTTGTTTTGGTTGTTTGCTCCTCCTTGTCTCCGCCCTCTTGTTATGCCCCTTGCCTGCTCCTAGTGTGTGTCCCCTCCCTGTCACAGGTGTTCCAAGTTTCCTGTGTGTTTATATAACCTCTGTTTGCTCCCTGATATTATTATGTTATAATATTATTAGTTGGTCGCTCTGTCTTTGTTATCTAGTTGTTTTGTATCCCAGTTACTCTGTCGCTCTGTCTTTGTTATCTAGTTGTTTTGTATCCCAGTTACTCTGTCGCTCTATCTTTGTTATCTAGTTGGTTTGTATCCCAGTTACTCTGTCGCTCTATCTTTGTTATCTAGTTGGTGTGTATCCCAGTTACTCTGTCGCTCTATCTTTGTTATCTAGTTGGTGTGTATCCCAGTTACTATGTCGCTCTATCTTTGTTTTCTAGTTGGTGTGTATCCCAGTTACTCTGTCGCTCTATCTTTGTTGTCATGTTGGTTTGTATCCCAGTTACTCTGTCGCTCTATCTTTGTTGTCTAGTTGGTGTGTGTCCCAGTTACTATGTCGCTCTATCTTTGATGTCATGTTGGTTTGTATCCCAGTTACTCTGTCGCTCTGTCTTTGTTATCTAGTTGGTTTGTATCCCAGTTACTCTGTCGCTCTATCTTTGTTGTCTAGTTGGTGTGTGTCCCAGTTACTATGTCGCTCTATCTTTGTTATCTAGTTGGTGTGTATCCCAGTTACTCTGTCGCTCTATCTTTGATGTCATGTTGGTTTGTATCCCAGTTACTCTGTCGCTCTATCTTTGATGTCATGTTGGTTTGTATCCCAGTTACTCTGTCGCTCTGTCTTTGTTATCTAGTTGGTTTGTATCCCAGTTACTCTGTCGCTCTATCTTTGTTGTCTAGTTGGTGTGTGTCCCAGTTACTATGTCGCTCTATCTTTGTTATCTAGTTGGTGTGTATCCCAGTTACTCTGTCGCTCTATCTTTGATGTCATGTTGGTTTGTATCCCAGTTACTCTGTCGCTCTATCTTTGATGTCATGTTGGTTTGTATCCCAGTTACTCTGTCGCTCTGTCTTTGTTATCTAGTTGGTTTGTATCCCAGTTACTCTGTCGCTCTATATTTGTTATCTAGTTGGTTTGTATCCCAGTTACTCTGTCGCTCTGTCTTTGTTATCTAGTTGGTTTACATCCCAGTTTAGTCTGTCGCTCTGTCTTTGTTATCTAGTTGGTTTGTATCCCAGTTACTCTGTCGCTCTGTCTTTGTTATCTAGTTGTTTTGTATCCCAGTTACTCTGTCGCTCTATCTTTGTTATCTAGTTGGTTTGTATCCCAGTTACTCTGTCGCTCTATCTTTGTTATCTAGTTGGTTTGTATCCCAGTTACTCTGTCGCTCTGTCTTTGTTATCTAGTTGGTTTACATCCCAGTTTAGTCTGTCGCTCTATCTTTGTTATCTAGTTGGTTTGTATCCCAGTTACTCTGTCGCTCTATCTTTGTTATCTAGTTGGTTTGTATCCCAGTTACTCTGTCGCTCTATCTTTGTTATCTAGTTGGTTTGTATCCCAGTTACTCTGTCGCTCTATCTTTGTTATCTAGTTGGTTTGTATCCCAGTTACTCTGTCGCTCTATCTTTGTTATCTAGTTGGTTTGTATCCCAGTTACTCTGTCGCTCTATCTTTGTTATCTAGTTGGTTTGTATCCCAGTTACTCTGTCGCTCTATCTTTGTTGTTGTGTACGTGTGTATTCCAATTACTCTGGTAAGCTATCTTCTCTGGCTTTAAATCTACAAGGTGGACCACCAAGGTAAGAGTGTTTCAACACTTCAGCAAGATGTTTATGCCTTGATGTAGCTCCATATACTGTTGGCTTCTCTTAAAGGGAATTTTACAGCTTTCTTAGTTTCAGTTTTTGCCTAATTACGTGCTTAAGATCAACAAGGTCATTCAGACTGGTTTTATTTTGGATAGCAATTAAAGCAACTATATCTGCACTGCAGTCTTGTGATGGGAATCAAAGAGTTTCTCTACAAAGAACCAGTTCACATCAAACCTCTCTGTATGACTCAACCACTAAACATCTCAACCACTAAATTATATGGATATTGTTCCTAATGTGTAAAATTTCCATGTAAGTAGTTTCATGAGGAGCCTGTTTATTGTTATCTTCTGACATTCATTTGGAAATAATTCCATACACAGACATCAGCTTTGTTTTTATATCTTTGTCCCAGAAGCAGGTTTGAACATTTAAATGCCTTTTTAAGTTCATTTAAAAAAGAAAACACATGCGTTCAGTTAGGTGTGTCCAATCTTGTGACAAGTATCGTAGCTATAACATTTGAAGATATCTTTGGCTTTCAGCAAAGACCTGAATCACTATCAAAGGAAAACATTGTACCTGTCCTCAGAGTAGTCGTAGTCAGAGTCTACAGATCTGTGCTCCTGCTGAGAGTTGTGGTAGAGAGTAGGCGAGTGTGAATGATGCCGGTTCTGATGAATTTCATCCAGACTTCTGAAAAGAAGGAGAAAAAGATAAAGCGAGAGAGTGAGAGAAAGGGTGAGACGGAAATAACCATGTGTTGGTGTTATAAAAACACATTGTTATGGGTTTGTGTTTGTTGTTTTATTCACACCTTTTGAAAACCATCTGCTCTTACATTTCAAGAAGAGTGCACTGTTAAGAATTTAGGAACGCAAACCTTCATAAAGTTACACTAACAGGCGCCTCAGCACTGTTCAATGGGCGTATATGCAGCTGAAACAGGAAGCCTAGCGCATCCCAAATTTATCAACATTAACTTTTGTCCTTAATAGAATTTTTTTTTAGCTTACATTACTTTTACTTTTATACTTTAAGTAGTTCTGAAAGCAGTACTTTTACACTTTTACTGGAGTAAAAAGCTTGAGTTGATACTTCAACTTCTACAGAAGTATTTTTAAACCTTAGCATCTATACTTCTACCTGAGTAATGAATGTGAATACTTTTGACACCTTTGTGAGATATCTAATAGAGTGGACAGTGAGTAGACAGTAGTGTTGATCCACTCACACCAGCACAACACACATCACCACCACGAGTGTCACTGCAGTGCTGAGAATGATCCACCACCCAAATAATACCTGCTCTGTGGTGGTCCTGTAGGGGTCCTGACCACTGAAGAACAGGGTGACCGAGTATACAGAGAATTAGATGATCTACAGTCTGTAAGTGTAGAACTACAAAGTGCTCCTATACAGTCAGTGGAGCTGATACAGTGTTTTGCTCCAACAGTGATGAAGGGATGATAAATCATATCACTCCACACGGGCACTAACATAGAAATGACTCTCCCATATAAATAAGTGTGTATGTGTACCTCTGCATGGGCATGTGTGTGGGTCTGGAGCGGGCTCTACACTGGTCCTCTCTGTGTGGGGAGACGGAGCGGGAGCGATGCTGGATAGCTGCCTGCCTCTCCGGCACGGTCAGTGTGCTGGACCTCTCTCTGTCTCTGGAGTTCCTCTCGGCTGCTGGAATGCCATCACATACACATGAACACATACACACACGTTCACAAAGTGAGGGCTTTGCTAAGGCATACTCATCATCATCATCTTCTCCAAAGGACCGAAACTCAATGTGCAGGTATCTTTAATAATGATACCCACAGATTCAGAATTTGTTAAGGTGGTTATTCAGCCAAAGACCAAATTTACTTGAGATGTAGTCATTCAGCCAAGACATGTTTGCTTTCTGAAACTTGCTATAGAAGCTACGAGGCTGATGTAGCTAACAAAGCAATGGAAGCTTCAAATAGCATTGTGCTAACTACTTATATATAAGTAGAGTACGAGTTTGAAACCATAGAAGTAGGTCTGTTTGGAATGACTATATGGATCCATCCAGTTTGAGAGTGTGTGATGATTTAGCATTACAGTGCTAATCTGGTGAGGTATAGGTTTCCATTTCCTCTTTGCTACATCAGCCACCAAACATGTCTTGTCTGATAGACTTCAGTTGGGCTAAGTAGGAGTCTTTTCATTTTCAACTCTCACCAGAGCTCATGCGGACGTGTTATGCCGAACTACCAGCACAACCTCTACCACTCTGAACATGCCAAGAAGAAGCCAGGAAACAGTCTACAGAACTTTACCGCATATCTTTAACCATACAATATCAGATATCAGTGATTAGAGAACCCACACTGTGCTAAAGTCTTGGACACCTAAGCTGATTGTTTAAAAGCCTTTAACTTATCAATATGGTATTTACACCAAATATGATTAGAACAGATGTAAATAATCATTAATATAATGCAAAGTAACATGAATATCTTATTATGAAAGAAGTAGATCATATCTTGAGCTCCAGTTTGAAGAACAAAGTGTAGTTCCAGATTTCTCCTGGACGCCCCAGACATTGTATGAATGTGTTCAGTTCCTTCAGCAGCAATCTTGATTTAGCTTAATGAAGTACTGAGCAGTCAAAGCAGGTATTAGATGAGAACTGTAAATAATACTGGGTTGTTTCCACAAGGAGAAGCTTGGAAAGGGTTAAATAAACACACTGACGTATGTAAAAAAATAAAGAGTTTTGCTGAACAAATAAAAACTTAGTGAAAAAATAAATATAATAACTTTAATATAACGATGTCTGCAAGTGCCTAAAACTTCTGCACAGTTCTGTATAATAATTCAGGTAACAGCTCCTTATTGGTAATGTCTTTGTAACAAGTGAATAACTTACTAATGAAGAAAGAAATGCAAGACATTAATATTATATAATACCCAGAGATGCGGGAGGGGCAGCGGGATGTTGTACTTGGTAGAGAAATCAGGTCATATTTAGAGTTTCTAAATTTCAGGATTGGTTAACAGGATTGGTTATGGTAAAATAATAAACTAGTAGAAAGGCGACATTGACTAGAATGCTAATAAAACTATAACAGTATTAAATAATTATAGTAATTATTACATTTTTTGGGGTTTTTGTAAACACATCATCACTGTCCATAAAAAAATCTCATTTGTTTGTTTTTGTTTGTCTGTTTTCTACATAATTTGAACACAACAGTGGAACTTTACATCCATCCATCCATTATCTTCTGCTTTAGCCCTTTACAGTTGGGGTCAAGGGGTGCTGGAGCCAATCTCAGCACTATTGGGTGAAGGCAGGGTACACCATGACAGTCCATCGCATAGTCAACACAGTTACTACTTCTTCTTTAGACAGTAACGACATGCTCTACACTTGGTGTTTGCAACACATTCCTAAAACAATTGGACAGGAGCGGTTTTACCAGTGAGTTACATCAACTTTCCTCTTAACAGCAGCTGCTGATCACAGATATATTCCTTATACAAGTCTTCAGCTGTGCGACTGTGAGTTCATTGACACATGTTGCATTCATAAAGCACAACAGAGCTTAACAGATCTGATCACTCTCTGATTAAGCCGCCATGCTAATGTTAGGTTTGTTCAATGAATCTTTGGCCTGTAGAACACAATGTCCATTACTTCCATAAAGGTCATGTTTTCCACTGAGCATAACACAGTCTTAACTTAGATACAGTGACAAATATGTTGTTTATTGACAGGTTTTTCTGAAGCCATGTGGTTTTATCCTTCACAGAAGCAGGCTGCTGGATTATTTAATGGAAATTGAGTGACGAGCTTTAACCTATTTATGCTTAGTAAAGACTAGGCCCTTTCTGGACACTCCAGTTCTACTTAAACTAGACTGCATCACTTGTCTCTTGAACATTTGTTAAAATGATTGGTCTTAAATTGCCCCGATCCAACATCTAGAACACAGTACATGTGTATATTTACCAAAATAAATAAAAGTTGATTGTAAAATGTTGGATATTTTGTCTTTGTGCAAAATTCAGCTAGAGTATATCGTCGCTGCCCAATGAAAACAAGTATCTCCAAAATTGCAACTTTACAGGAGAGACCTAAAACATTTTTTACTTTCAATGAAAGTCAATGGAACCAGAATTGGAGCTTGGAACCCAAGCTGTTTTGGAGCATTTCTATTGGTCCATTGGTCATGAAATGATCACACAATGTAAACAGCCATTGGCGTGTACAAATGATGTAAAACACTTAAAATGGACAAAAATGGAAACACATGGTGTTCATTGGACAGTGGCGAGATATATACTTAAAATTAAAATTTTAGCACCTCCTATTTAAACTGCCTTTTAGTGTTCCTGATAATATCCATGGTATAGTGCACCTTCAATGTGTATAGGTGCTTTTTAAACTATTTCATGTTAACCATGATAATAACATGATGATAACATCTCATTCACAGATATCCACATAAATACTTAGGCCTGATGACTTTCAGGGCATCATTTACTCAGACAGTGGTCTAAAACATGCCCTCTTACTTGATGAGATTATATGGCTAAACCAGGACGATATGCTTCAAACTGTGAGCGGCCACAGTCTTCAGAATTCTCCACACCACAAAGTCACTACTCACTGCTCTACGGCATCTAGAGCAAGCTTTACTACAGGCATGCAACAGGTATAGAATGTAAGGTTGACACAAGGAGTGAACCTTCAGTCATAAGACCCATATGAATGTGCACTGAGCTGCCATAAGCTGTCATAACGAGCTTAACAGAGCACATCTGAATGGGACTTATGAGGGTGTGGTGCAGAGCTACTGCTGATTTAGCTACGGTGCCATTCCGGTACTTTCCATGCAGTTTGGTTGGTGAGTTTTTTTCTCTGTGGTGCAGCTTCATTACTACGACAGCCCAGCAGAGGGGGAGAAAGACTGACAAACAAACTCAGCGATGCCCCATTCGTCTGTGGAACTGTTCTGTGGCATCATTTTACTTCCTTAGCTCAGACTTCATTGTCTAGGCTTAATTTGACACACACATACATACACACACACACACACACATATATATATATATATATATATATATATATATATATATATATATATATATATATATATATATATATATATATATAGAGTTTACATAGGTTTTATTATTATTGATATTTCAATGTTTGGTTCAAAAAGTTTTTAAGAATGAGTCTTTCAATTAAGTTACACACTCCAAATATCACAGGGTTCAAAAGTTTGGAATCACCTTTCATTAATATTTTTGATTGTTTATTGTACAATAATACAATATAGATATCAAATACTAAACAGGATAAACTAGTAATAAAAAAACTAGTAATAAAAAATGTAGATGTTTAATTCTATATTTAAAGTATATCTGCTCTTGAGCTGGAACTCACTGCAGGAAACACTAAAGCTCAGCTCATTTTAAACTCTTCATTTCTAATCACCTCTGCACAATCTGCCAATGTTTTATTTAATTTTAGTTTACAGTTTTATGATTTTGATATTCAGTAGTTTTGTATTTTTCTATTTTGATTTCCTTTTACCATTCTTTTATCTGGATTTTTATTACTTTTATTATTATTATTATTATTATTATTATTACTTTTATAATTTTTTATTATTATTACTTTTACTATTTTACGTTTTGCTACTATGTTTATACCTATTTTTTTTACTTATTTTTTTATCTTTGTCTTATTCTTGGTTTTAGTTTCTTTTTTGTTTGTTTTTATTTTACTATTTATCTATTTAATTTTGTGTTTGTTTTTACTGTTTCTTTTACATTTTAAGTGCTCATTAAAATTCATTTTAATTTATTTTCAATTCCTTTTTGTTTAGCAATTGTAATGCTTGGTGACATTGTAAATGAGGGTCTCCCTCAATGTACTCCTGAGTGAAAATAAAGTTTGACTGATTGATTGATTAATTAATTGATATTTGCAATATTAAGAGATTAGTAAATGATATATGTAGTATTACGCAAACATCAGAGACCAGTAAAGTAATTCATTTAGCTTAGAATAGCAAGCATGAAAAGAAAATAACAAAAAAGCCTCAACAACTAACATGACCACCTTTTGCCTTCATTACAGCTTGCAGTCTTTTCAGAAGACTTGCTTCAGTTTTTCAAGTAAATCCACACAGAGTCGTTTTTCACACCTCAAAAGTTCAGTCTTAGAAGTTTTACAGCTTCACACTATTTATCTGAAACAAGTGAAAGAGTACAGGACGAGCATTACTTTGGATCTTATTTTACTCATTATATGAAATTAATATATATTAGTTTTCAGTTTTATATTAATGGAAACTTTGATTTCAAACTTTTGAACCGTAGCATATGATGCTATTCATTTATTACTAAATCGACCAAGTGGTGCTCTATGAATCCCAATGTTTTTCTTTCTCTCTCGCCCTGTGCTGGACATCTACTGCATGACCATAGTGACCGTGCCCCCAGCCCACCCACCTGAAGACACTACCGTAATAGCATCATCATAATCAGTCTCAATGATGCGGTGAGATCCTGAGACATACACACACAGCATACAGTTGAATTGCTGCTATAATAAGGCATCACATCGGTAATGAGATTCCAACCATTCAGAACACCATTCAGTACGTAGACCTCTGAGGACCAGTCGGCACTTTGTAGTTAGCTAACTGTACGTAGTTTTGGTCTATGGGAAAAATGAATGGAGTTCATTAAATCTTGCTTATGGTTAACTGACGACATTTCAAGTCGATCCGTTCATATAAAATATAACGGTGTCCTTTAAATGATGAGGTTAATTACAAGTAATTAAAACTGAACAACTACAAATCTCACTATAATGTCCCATGCAAGCCACCAGGGTTAGTTAAATGGCTTTGGCTACAGCAGGCTACAGTTTAAGTAGCTTGTAATGTCTAAGTAGTATATCATCACTGTCCAAACAAAACATGTATTCATTTTTATAACATGTATGATTTTTCCATTTTTTTCCATCATTTGAACATGACAGCTCCTTTTTATATTCATGTTGAATGGACCAATAAAAACGCTCCAAAAACGCTTGAAAAGAATTCTGGTTCTATTGACTTCCATTGAAAGTAAAGATGGCAGTTTGAAGATGCATGAATTTCTTTGGACAGCGACCATATTTTGATAGTATGTAGCCTCGCTTTCAATTAAATTTAGGACTGCATTTGCAGGACTGCCTGTAGCAATGTCACCATTTTCAATACTTAATTATCTGATCATTTAGGATCCGATGACATTCAGGGGGAAAAGTGCATGTAGGATGAATTGGCGCCGGAAGGTTTTATTTCAGGGTGCAATAAGCCAATTTTCAAAAACACTATTCGAGAAAACAGCTTATGATAACTTATTCGGGCGTGTTGGAGTTCTTTACTAGGGTATGTTGGAGGTCCTCCAGAGACATAGAGCTTCTTAATACGGACTACAAAGTGGCACACGGTCTCAGAGGTTCCTAAACATCGTATGCAAAAGTTTGGGCACCCCTGGATAAATGACATGTTTGGCTGATTTTCTAATTGAAAAGATGTGGACACATCCTCATCAGCATAGAACATACTGTACAGTCAAAGCTCAATGGTTTGTTTGTTTGCATGTTGGAAAAAATAACTAAAGAAAATCTGTGGTCTTCCCACATATATATATATATATATATATATAAATTATAGCACACACATTTTTTCACTTAGGAAATCAACAAAACATGTCATTTAACATGCGGTGCGTGCAAACTTTTGAATACGACTATATATGTGCTTATACTTATTTAGCTCATACATAGAATTAAAGATACTTTAAGTTTCTTCATCTAAAATCATTCCAATACAGTTCAGGTTCTACACATTCACAGAGTAATAAGGCTGGTAGGCTTTAATACCTGAAGGTAACAAATCAGAAGTCAGAATGGCTTTGACTGGGCAATTTAGAAATCAACACAAGACGTATACAGTTCAGTAAAATCTATACCCAGGTGTAGAGCCCAGTAACCACACCACCCCCTCGCCTCTTATTACTATATGAATGTGTTTTTTTAAAGTCTGGAGAGTTTTTTTTCTGATTTTTTCACACAAACACTTACTCTGTAGCTTCTTGCTAGGACTGTCTCCATGGACGTGTCTGCGGGGGAGGTAAGGGGAGGGCTGGGGGAGAGGGAGGGAGGATATGTCATGGGTCTGCAGCTTATACCAGTGGGACTGGTCATCCAACAGAGCCGTCTCCAGCTCTATCAGGATCTGCAAAACAGGTGGAAGAGTATAATACTGTAGTACCCAACAATACAATCCCAAATTCTAAATCAATACCATATCTGTGCTCAAAATGCATTTGAATTTTATGTTATTATTATGCCTACAGTTTTTTGCAAAAAGAATGAAAAACATTCTTCACCGTTTTACTATATTATTGTTATAATTTGACACTGTAAATATAAAAGTGCAGACTGAGGTATAGATTTAAAGTAAATGTATTTCCTAATATAACGAACTACATCATAACTTCATCAATTAAAGCTGCATTGTGTTAGTTTTGGGGATTTGGAGACCTCTCTGGTGGAGATGTGTAATTGCACGCAACATGCAAAGAACATTTCGTAGCATTATACTTCAGATTTCTTTAGTCTTTAGAGTTAAAGGAGTATTCAAAGAGAACTCAATCAAAACCTGGTAAAGGATGTGTCTCCTGAAGAAGTGACTGATCTACTATTGTAAACATCAAGCCTGACTGTCAGAGAGCGGTAAGTGTGACGGTAATATGTAAAGATATGTAAGAAAACAGTAGTAAAATATGACAATGTGTCAATTATATATATATATATATATATATATATATATATATATATATATATATCATGCCAACTGACTATATAACAACTGGACATATGCTTGAATATATTTTATATAATTTGAATATAATAATATATTTTATGATATATTGTATTGTCTGAGGAAATTGTGTACTTGTTTAAACCAAATCAATTCAGTCCATTGCTTCAGCATGGTTAACATTCACAGATCTCCACTACACACAAACCTCCCCGAGGAATTCGCTCTCCTCCTCCTGTGCTCTGGGTTGGTCCCATACTGTGATTTCCAGCATGCGCTCTCTGAAGTCCCTGCGGTGAACATGTGAGTACAGAAACGTCTGGTTCCACTTGGGCTCCGAGCTCTTCTTCACTGTCTTTGTCCTCCTCTTGCTCTTGTCACTGAGAGAGATTGGCATTACAGTATAAGTGTGAGTGTGTGGAGAGACTGACTGAAAATGTATACTGCTGGGACACTGCAGGTTGTGTCATGTAACAAGCAGCTATACTCGACCTGTCAGGTGACAAGTCCTCAAAATCAAAATCACACAATTTTCCTCTTCACTTCAAATTCAGTCCATCAGCCAAGACATGTTTTTCCATTATCGAGTGAGGACTGGTCGCGATCCGCAACACTTCTCACTGCAAGTCACGGAGTTTGACTAGACTTTGAAACTGTGATTTGTGACTAGGGTATGAGTCACGGACATTGCACTGTGATAGTGACCTTAGACTAGGCTCTGAGTTGGGGAGATTGCACTGTGATAGTGGACAGACTAGGCTCAGAGTTGGGGAGATTGCACTGTGATAGTGGACAGACTAGGCTCAGAGTTGGGGACATTGCACTGTGATAGTGACCTTAGACTAGGCTCAGAGTTGGGGACATTGCACTGTGATAGTGGATAGCTTGATAGTGGACTTAGACTAGGTTCAGAGTTGGGGACATTGCACTGTGATAGTGGACTTACACTAGGCTCTGAGTTGGGGATATTGCACTGTGATAGTAGACTTAGACTAGGCTCTAAGTTGGGGACATTGCACTGTGATGGCGGACTTAGACTAAGCTCTGAGTTGGGGAGATTGCACTGTGATAGTAGACTTAGACTAATCTCTGAGTTGGGGATATTGCACTGTGATAGTAGACTTAGACTAGGCTCTAAGTTGGGGACATTGCACTGTGATGGCGGACTTAGACTAAGCTCTGAGTTGGGGATATTGCACTGTGATAGTATACTTAGACTAGGCTCTAAGTTGGGGAGATTGCACTGTGATAGTAGACTTAGACTAATCTCTGAGTTGGGGATATTGCACTGTGATAGTGGACTTAGACTAGGCTCAGAGTTGGGGAGATTGCACTGTGATAGAGGACTTGGAATAGGCTCAGAGTTGGGGAGATTGCACTGTGATAGAGGACTTAGACTAGGCTCAGAGTTGGGGACATTGCACTGTGATAGTAGACTTAGACTAGGCTCAGAGTTGGGGACATTGCACTGTGATAGTGGACTTAGACTAGGCTCAGAGTTGGGGAGATTGAACTGTGATAGAGGACTTAGACTAGGCTCCAAGTTGGGAAGATCTGATTAGGCCACAAGCTAGGAAAGTTGCCCTGGGACAGAGTTCGACTAGGCTGTGAGCCGGGGAAGTTGCCCTGTGACAGAGTTCGACTAGCCGGGGGCTCTGCATTATGACAGTGGAGTTTGACAAGGCCGTGATCCAGGGACAGCGGACATTGACTGGACTGCAGGCCTGTCAGCTGGTGTGTGTGTGTATGTTTTGTTTGCTGTTGTTAAGAATTGTAAAGTCAATGTTTATTTATTTAGCGTCTTTTACAACAGACTTTATCACAAAGCAGCTTTACAGGAAACCCGGGCCCAAGCCCCCAGTGATCACGCCAAGGGCAACAGTGGCAGGATAAAACTCCATCAGAGTAAGAGGAAGAAAACTTGATAGGAATCAAGAACCCAACCTTCTCTGGTTGACACGGCACAGCAAAGCACACAGCAATATGAAGAAGATATGAACTATGGGGTGAAGAAATATAAATTAAACAATACACTAAATAATAAATATATATATGTATGTACTTGCTGTTAGGTCAACTGCCACACCCCTTACCCTGTTGCTCACCCTGCCTTTGTTGGCCCTCCTGTAATTCCCTTATGCTTCTGTTTGTTTTGCTTCCAAGCTTCTCCTTTGTTTCCACTCTGTTCCTAGTTTGTGGCTCCTCCCTTGCCCAGATGTTCCTTGCCCCCACCACTTTTGTATTTACACCCCCTGTGTGCTCTTTCTTTGTGGATGTTTGGTTTGTGGATTCTGAATGTAATCCTGGTCTGCCTACTAACTAGCTTGTATTTGCTCTGCGTTCTCAGTTTTAGTTTCCGTGTCTTCGTTTCATTATCCCTGTCTTGCTATTTTAGTTGTTGATGGACTCTCCTGCTCTCAGCATCCCTGACTTTAAATACATGTCCGCCTTCCTCACCTGCTACTCCTTCATCACACCGTTATGTAAGAATTACTCACCTCCTATCAGGCAGGAAGTACATTTTGACGTAAGGGTTCCGCGGTCGACCATCTGGTCGAGGAGGCAGGTCTCTGGCTTGTAATACATTGACAATAAGCTGATGGCCCACTTTGTCATACCACAGTTTCACCTGGTTGGTAGAGGAAACAATAACAACTCAACATAAGAGGTGCAATACATTTACACAGACCTCACAGTACACAAGGGTGAAGGCTGTACTTTATATTTATTAGTTATATTATAATTATAACTATAATTACTATAAAATATAGGAACAAACAAAGCTAGTTCTGCTGGTACTTACTGAAAGCTGGCCTGGTAGAACCTGAGGGAGATCTCTCAACATTCCAGGACTTGTAGGGGACATCACGGAGATTGATGGACGATCCATCTTTAGAGACTCATCTATAGAGCTGGAACCAGCTGGACCAGCAAAGAACACAACATGTATGTTACATAAAGTTTGTTAAATAAAAGTGTGTCAGTTATTTGCATATATATATATATATATATATATATATATATATATATATATATATATATATATATATATATATATATATATATATATATATATAAATTTGTTAAAACACAATTGTATAATACATTTATTTAAACATAAATAAATTCTACTTAATAAAAAAGAAATAAGCTTGGCAAACGTACTAGATTCAAGAGGAGGATGTGATGTCTGTGGAATTCTTGGTGTGTCTCTTCAAAAAAGAAATACAAAATATATATATATTAAGAGAAACAATATATTACGCAATACAATATTAGAGAGTTTAGTGACATTTCTTATGAATCCTGTATTCTTAATAGTTTATAAATGCATTTATATAGCATTATGTGGGAAATATATATAAATATATATACACTACTGCTCAAAAGTTTGGGATCACAGTGAAATGTTCTTGTTTTCAATGGAGTATCTTCCTTCCTTATCACTCACTTATTATTTTATGCTCACTTATAAGTAGAATGTTTATCAGCAGTGCATCACAATTGAGCAAGAGTGTCCTAACAAACAATTAGTCCAATAACATCCTTAACTTGGATTGGTGGCCGTACCAGGATATTTAGACAGAGGACTGAGAATTACTGATAATAGGACTATATACAAAATAAGCCTCTATACAAAAATAGACTTTAATACAAACATTTTTATTCTTTAAAAATCATCTGATACACTTACATTAATGGTGAAATGAACATTATTGTTTGTGAATTGCATGAAATGAAATTGTGATCCTAAATTTTTGAGCGGTAGTATATATATATATATATATATGTATATATACATACATTTTTTTATTTTTTTATCTTTGTATAATACCAGGCATAAATTTGAATAATTATAAAGTAGTCATAATAAAGTAGCCATAATATAGAAAGTCAGGTTCCATAACATCCGTTACCAAACCACATACATTACAGGAGTCCAGGTGTTGTACAGGAAATATGCTGGAACTCTGTTGTTCAAGTTTACAATGTTCTAATGAGTAAATATTATAATGCATTATAAAACCTAACATTGTCATATTATCTTGCTTCATAAAGTGTTGTGCATGTAATTAAGGTACCTATAAGCAGTTACATAGGCTTATGCCAGGCATTATAAGGTATTATGCATGCTATACAATGCCTTATACATGTGTTTATATAAGATTCATAGGAAGTGTTACCGAAAGTTCTTCTGAAACAAACACATAGACCAACACTAGTCTAACATACTGGACGACTAACAGTAGCATCATTACCCAGTCAGGGAAAGAGTGGGGAGCCGGAGGGTTACATTATCTTGGTATGTACACATTGCCATGGTACTAGCAATGCTGCAGAAACAGTAACAATGCCATCAATGAAGGTTTGAGGGTATTTTAGGGTCAGGCACTGGGCACTGGGGACAATATCACTGTCACTGTTTGAGTGCTTTACTTACTGATAGGCTCTATACACCTTTCTCAAGAAGTTTTTGGAAAGAATACGATGGATACATCTTTTACATGTGGTGGGAAAACAAATCATAGATGCACATCAATTTGAGTTGCAGTGAATGCAAAAAAATATAAAACAAGTCTGCAGAAGCTGGTCGGTGAATCAAAACCAGTGTCTCATGTATGTTCAAATATTAAAATACTGTTTATTTTCTGTCTCTTTGTGGACTGTGAAGTACTTACAAGGCTTATAACCTAAACTTGGTCCTAGTCTGAACTAGTAACTCGAGAGCTCGTTAACAATTACATTAGTAGATTAAATCTTAAAGCATCTTTTTGATTGACAAAAGAAAACAGCGTGCAATGCAGTTGTGGTTCATTATGCTTACCCAATTGGTCTGGAAACAACTATTTCTACTTGTGGTGCAGACTGTGACTCTAAAATGATGTTGTACACTTCCTTCTTGGTTGCTCCAGGCAACGCCTTCCCATTCCACTGCAAAACCTCATCACCTGAAATCAAAGCGTCCTTAATTGAGTACACTGGTGTTATTGCTCTATACAGCCAGGAGTACATTTTAATAGAGCACATGAATGAAGCTAATCACCCGAGTTCACATATTCAAACTTCATCTGCGTTATAATCGATATGAACTGAGAGATAGAATTAGAATTCAGGACACTGGTTAGCCATTTAGCGTAAAGAACTGTTTAACATGTACGTACCTGCTCTTAAATGGCCTACAATGTCTGCGAGACTTCCTTTCTTTACTTTGGTGATGAAAGCTCCAAGTCGTCCGGTCTCTGTCATCTTCCCGCCAACCACCTGAGGACATCAAACCGTCATTCATGCGCACAATGTAAGACCTTGAAATGAAATTTTGAACATTAAAGGAATAATACCAGAAGCTAAAACCTAATCACATATGCCACAGGAGCCTTTACTGGCAGGAGACAAAGACTTTAAACTCTCGATCTGGGGAAAAGTTTGAAGATTTAAGTTTCTTATAAAAGCGAGAGTATTAATAAAGAGTTTGACCCTTCTTTGCTGCAGTAACAATCTCTACTACTTTTTGAAGCCTTTCTACTAAGTCTTGGAACATTGCTGTGAGGGTTTGATTGCACTCAGCCTCTGGAGTTAGACCTCAATCTCTCGAGAGAACACAGTTCCACTGCTCCACAGCCCAGTTTGACTTCACCATTACAATACTTATAGACAACTAGTCATCATATCTTCTGCTCCATGAAACACATGTTAAAGCTCAGTAGTAACAGATATGCTTCTTTAATATGTTTACATTGTACTAAACTACATTCATGTTTAATGGGTGTATATGCGGCTGAAACAGGAAGCCTAGCGCATCCCAAATTTATCAACATTAACATTTTAATATAACATTATAGTCATTATGGCTTTTAGAAGAATGGGGTTTTTGGGGAGGTGGGCTAGTGCACTATAGACCCCTGTGGTGTGGGCTAAATTTGTTACATTTCCTTCGGGATCAATAAAGTATCTATCTATCTATCTATCTGTCTATCTATCTATCTATCTATCTATCTATCTATCTATCTATCTATCTATCTATCTATCTATCTATGCTTTTGTACTTGACAGCATTTTTTTT
This sequence comes from Megaleporinus macrocephalus, assembly GCA_021613375.1. NCBI lineage: Eukaryota > Metazoa > Chordata > Actinopteri > Characiformes > Anostomidae > Megaleporinus > Megaleporinus macrocephalus. The sequence continues at coordinate 29,090,197 of CM038722.1, forward strand.
ACATTACTTTTACTTTTATACTTTAAGTAGTTTTGAAAGCAGTACTTTTACACTTTAACTAGAGTAAAATGATTGAGTTGATACTTCAACTTCTACAGAAGTGTTTTTAAACCCTAGTATCTATACTTCTACCTAAGTAATGATTGTGAATGCTTTTGACACCTTTGTTTAATGCTATCAGGTGATCTTCACCTGACTGTGCTGAGCAGTGAAGTGTGAGGTGAGAGATGCAGACAGAGATGTGATGTACAGTAACTGGCAGGAGTACACAGGCAGTGACAAAAGAAAAGGGAGAAGGCTGAGCTATGCCTCACGCTAGAGCCCAGCCATGTGTAATGCAGCGTGGCGGTGTGTTAGGTGGGCGATGCAGACAGAGATGTGTAAGTTGTGTAATGTACAGCAGTTGGCAGCAGTAGAGAGGCGCTGACAGGCTCACCTTTAGCCCTAGCAGCGAGCCAGCTTCTCGGGGCATGGCCGAGCGCTTGCTCAGAGTAATGCGGCCGATCAAATGATCTCCCTCTTTGGACGGCTGCCAGGTAACAGGATGCTGAGGAGAAATGGAACGGTGCTTTTCAATCCCATTAATGACGAGCACACTCTCACACTGATGCACATACACTGTCTAATAAAACACACACACACACACACACACTGTGCATTACCCAGGACTTACCGTATGAGAGGTGTTATACCCAGTTTTGAAAAACACAAGATTGGTTTGCATTTTATTCTTAATATCCAGGAAAATCCAGCCAGGACAGGCTTCAGCATGATAGCTGCTTGGCTAGAGGCTACAGCTACAGCTTGGCTTCAGTTAAAAGCTACACTCACAATGAAACAAGTTCCATTTTGGACTCGCTCACTCCAGTCACTCAACTTTACGCTCTCAGATATGCTCAAAAAAGAACTATTTCAGCATCAGGTAGTGGAAACCAAGCCTGTGTGGCACATTTGACCTTCTAACTAAGCTATTAGCCAAAAAATCTACACCGCAGAACAGGTCTGAGCTACGTTTTCCATCACTACAACAGCAGTCGCTGGACTTTACGCTCTCAGATATCTTCTGAAAAAGGACAATTTCAGCATCAGGTAGTGGAAACCAGGCCTGTGTGGCACATTCGGCCTTCTAACTAAGCTATCAGCCAAATAATCTACACTACATAACAGGTTTGAGATACCATCACTACAACAGCAGTCGCTCAACTTCACGCTCTCAGATATCTTCTAAGGAAGACAAATTTAGCATCAGGTAGTGGAAACCAAGCCTGTGTGACATATTTGGCCTTCTAACTAAGCTATCAGTCGAAAAAATCTACACCGCAGAACAGGTCTGAGCTACGTTTTCCATTACTACAACAGCAGTCACTGGACTTTACACTCTCAGATATGCTCAAAAAAGAACAATTGCAGCTTCAGGTAGTGGAAACCAAGCCTGTGTGGCACATTTGGCCTTCTAACTAAGCTTTTAGCCAAAATATCTACACAGCAGAACAGGTCTGAGATACCATCACTACAACAGCAGTCACTTGACTTTACGCATTCGGCCTTCTAACTAAGCTATCAGCCAAATAATCTACACTACATAACAGGTTTGAGATACCATCACTACAACAGCAGTCGCTCAACTTCACGCTCTCAGATATCTTCTAAGGAAGACAAATTCAGCATCAGGTAGTGGAAACCAAGCCTGTGTGGCACATTTGGCCTTCTAATTAAGCTATTAGCCAAAACAGGTCTGAGCTACGTTTTCCATCACTACAACAGCAGTCGCTTGACTTTACACTCTCAGAGATCTTCTAAGAAAGACAAATTCGTCATCAGTTAGTGGGGAACAAGCCTGTGCTGTGTGGCACATTTGGTTTTCTAATAAAGTCATCATCTACACAATCGAATACATTTTTTAACTAAACTTGTTTCAGCAGAGCACCAATTTTCAATGTGCAAATAAGCCATCTAGCTGTGATTTGAACGACCTAATCAATCACAGTTCCAAACTGGGATCGCCTAACTGTGAACATGGCTGGCAATTTCCTTGCAATACTGAAAATTCTTCTTGGAAGTGGGTACAGTTTATGTATTTTGAAACAGTGGTTAAAGATAAAATTGGGTACCAACTAAGAATCTTTGCAAACCATATATCATACAGTAGCTCCAATGGTAAGTGAAGATAAACTATGGCTTAGGAGTGAAACTATGGAATGCTCAACAAAGAAAATTATAATAGATAATAATACATAATTCATATTTTTTCCTTGTACCCGTAAAGAGATTTGTTGCTCTTCACTTTTTGGAAATTAGGTTTCTAACAAAAGAGTCATAATAAGTCTACTGGTTGAGGCAGGAATGAAGCAGTTCACCACAAAAGCTTCAGTGGCTGTATGAGCCCATAATTTAGACTCTTATTCAATGTTTTGGCAGTAAATAGAGACCTGTGGTTTCAGGAAAAAGACCTGTGGCTGTAACCCAATAGCCAGACTCTGAACACACCCCTGGACTAGCTCCAGGCCACCAAAAAACTGGCACAGTACCCAAAAAACAAAAACATCTGCTCATCCTAAACTCGTATTACAGGAGTTCAAAGATACTTAAAAATAAATGTTTCTAAATCGTTCTCAGCGGATACGCAGTTCTAGGAAGACACTGTGGCAGTTATACTTCAAAACGGTTCTTCACACTAGCACACCATATTTACAAAAAAGGTTCTGCAAAGAACAATTCATAGAACCCTATTAAGCATATTCATTTTTAAGAGCATATCATTTTATGGTGATGATTTTTCTAGTACTAGGGATTGATATGTGTCCAGAAATGTAGCTCACAGAATTTATAATCTATAATCTATAATCACAACATGACAATATGCCTTAGTCTGTATTGCACTGACCATGCACTCCCATCCACAAACAAGTAAAAATATGTGAGCTTATTAAGAAATTCACTTTCTTCACAACTGTCTAAATTAAACACATCAACAAAAACTTACATGCCAAATGGTCGGATCTAGAGGATGACAATCCCAGTCACCTACAGAGAAACAACAAACAGGAAATGGAAGAGTAGACAGGAAAGGGTTAGGATAGAGCCATATTTGCTTGGGCTCCATTAGTGCAGTGAGTCATAAAATATAAAAGTCATAAAAAATACATCAGTATGTGCTATACGTGGTGGGATTTCCCCTGAAGCTGGGCTTAAATCCGCTGGCCTAACACACAACCAGCAAACGTTCTGTTAAGTGTCTGTTGTTCTTTACACTGCTTGGGTAGACAACGTTTCAGGACACTGGTAGATCTCAGCACTGTTCTAGGATCAGACTGGTCTTTGAGTTTATATAATATTGTGTCAGATCTTGTGAGGTCCACTTTGACCTAAGGTGGCTCCATTGGTACCTAACAACGTTTGGCAGGTGACATTAGTGCCAAGGGCAGTGATTTGCTCTCGACATTGGTGGGGACCTATGAATCTACCCTACCTGAGTACAAGACTTCATCCAGATGGTGTCGCCACTTTCAAACCAATAAGCAGTGAGTTTATATCTAAAGACTTATTGACTACTTCAGCCATAGGGTAAATGGAACAGGGGTCTGACAGAGAGTTACAACCCAAGTTGCTACTCTGGGAGACTGTAAGAGAACTAATAGTTGGCAGTTTGTTGAGCAGTTCATTTCCAAACCATGTTATTCACAGCTACAGATGATGTTAGCCTGCTGTATGCTGTGCGCCAAAGCCTAGCATCGGCATTAACGTTATTATGAAGGACTCAGTTCATTAGCAAACTAGACTTTAAGTAACTTAAGTAGCTTCTTTGAAAAATAGCTCCTTATGTACTCATTTTAACATCCATGTGTCACCCACGATGCACCCAAGTGTGGCACAGTGAGTCTCATATGATTGGAAAGCTTTCCTTCCAGATGTAGCGCTGCTAACAACCAAACGTAGCTACAGAGTCTCACGTGACAGCAGCGAAAGGCACAGACTCCATGGTTTAACCTTTTCTGCACCTCTAGGTTTATGAGACGTTGAGAAATTGGGGGTTTTTGTTGTTGAGGGGATCAAATTATTGGTGGGGAAAATTCAATAATCGCTGGATATTGGTGGGGACACGGCACTTCTGTCAATGCTAATTCTTAGCCCCAGGTTTAGCGCAACTGTTAGCAAGACCTTTTGCATAATCAGTGGCCACATAATCCACTCATAAGGTTGCAGTAGGGTACAAATCCAACACTAGCTGAAGAATAGCTTAATAAAAAAGGGGTAACATTGACACATATGATCAATAACCCATACACATGCTATGCCTTGCTACCACTTCTTACTTTGTACATTGCGTCGTACTGCAACCGTCTTCATGGATTCAGGTTTAAGTACAACAGATTCTAAAAATCCAAACCTGCTACGTCTGTATCCCTAGCTGCCCAACTCTAGAAAATCGAAATCAGTTAGACAAATCATATCGTTTTAATTGACCACAGCTAGTTTTTGATTTGTGACCTCTTCTCTTTGTGCAGCTAGGATGGCTAATTGTACTTGACCTGCTGGCCATTAGCTGTCAACCTTTAATCTGGCTTAGCCAAACTACATCAGGATGGCGACACTGAGTACCAAAGTGTAGGTTAAGATGGATGGAATGAGCCCAAAGCATAATGGCATCCAGCCTGGCACGGCTTACTCAAGCGCGAATCTGCGGCCACAGAAGTCCTGGGAATACGAACATGCCACAACCCGCGACTGAAGAGAGTCAGTCAGTCACTGGACTGCATTACATGAGCAAGCCACTGACCTAATTCCCAAATCTGCTGTCCTAAAAAAGAAGGGAACTTTTCAAATAAATACCATTTGTTGCGGGGGCTTGAAACATGGCTCTGTGTTTTTTTTTTTTTTGTTAAATGATGCTTTTGGGGAAATCACAGGAAAAGCTTTGAGCATTTGCCAAGCATTACTAAAAAACTTGTGATTTACTCAAAGCGTAATTTGATTCGATTCATGATACTGGGAGCATGATTGGAAATTTGAAAACTATGACTATTAGAGATGGAAGGATCGATCGGCCATGTATCGGTATCGGACGATTTTTAATCAAAATAGGTGATCGGCGATTGGCCGATCTCGAGAGCCGATCGATGGCAGTAAACAAATAAGCCTAATTTCTGTATGTGGTTTACTCCCACATAGACCAACTTCTAATTTAGTTAAAAATGTTATGCTTCGTCACATGAGGACGTTAACAATGGTTATAAACCAGTTTCCACCATGTTTCATGACTTGCTTGCGCTAATAACTACATGAAGCCCTGCCGTGTCTAATAGCCCCGCCCTCTATCGGTATCGGCTGTCGGCCGATCGCGCTGAAAGGTGATCGGCGATCGGAATCGGTCTCAAAAACGCTGATCAGCCCATCTCTAATGACTATATATATATATATATATAAATAGTCTAGCTGAGAGGCAGGCACTTGAGCGAGGTGTTGAGCGGTGCAAGCATTGCTGTTTACTAGTCTTAACCAGTGCAGTTGCTTTAGATGGCACAGTTAATAGAATAAGAACTCTAAACAATCTGTTAGTTCTCCCACATTCTCAGACTTTTGCATTGCAATATCTGTGTAAATACAATTCAAAATATATAATTAAACATTATTTCTTTAAAATGTGATGTCTATGGAAGCTTGTGTTTGGCAAGTAGGGGAGAAAATGATTTTTTTAGCTACATTATGCCAAAATAACTCATTGTTTCTCAGCGCACTGATCTATCATATGGAAATAATGGCATATTTAAGTATAATTAAACTACTTCAGTCTAAATGACTTATAACTCATTTCAACACAGTAAAATTATGTTTTAAGAATATAAGTCATTATTTTGACTGAGAAAATATATATTATTTAAGATATGAAGTTAATAGGTTAACATACTGCTGTTATACACAAAATATTAATATATTTTCTTATCTACATCGTGGAAAAAGGCTTCCATATATTGGTGAATGTTTCTGATACCATGTAAGAATCCCTTTGGTGTAGTCTGAAGGGAAGCAGAACGCTCCTACGCCAACCTTCCAAAGAAGAAAAAGCGAAAGGGTCTCTACCTTTCTCACTGACGCTCTCGATCTCCACGTCTTCGCAGCTGGTGTACTCCGGGGTGGACCCTCCTTCCTCCTCTGAGCTGCTAATGGACATCTGCCGCTTGTTGAGGCCACGTTTGGGCCGGTACGCCCTGGGCGGTGGGGGCCGGAGGCACTCCGACTGGTCAGAGCTGAGAGAAGAATCCTTCCGGAAGCTCTCCGCAGCCTTCTCGCGCTTGGTTTTGTGCAGTAAAGCCGCTGACCCGGGCTCCAGGTGGTCCTTGGGGCCCCAGTCCGGTCCGTCCCTGAGGTCTGGGGGGCCCATACGAACACCACTGTGCCCCTGCTTTTGGAGGGGTGCATGTCCCCCACCCCCTCCACCACCACCACCGCCGCCACCCCCCACGGTCCTGTCCACAGAGTACGCCCGGTGGTTTTCTAAAAGCACCTTGCGATCGTCATTGGGCGGCGGCCTCCTGCTGAGCCGGCCGCCTGGGGCCTCGCCCCCGTCCTGAGCCAGCCCCACCTCGTTGATGGCCAGGTCACTATGATGGCGCTCTTGACGCATTTTGGACACTTTGGCGTGCATTCGCATCTCCTGCTCCTCTTTTTGAGGCTTGACGGGGTAGCGGGCCAAGTTGGGGTCACTGCGGTAGCGCGTCTGGTACTCCTCCTCCCGCCGCTGGCGCTCCCGCTCCTCTTCCTCCTGTCTCCGCCGCTGGTCAGGGTGGGCGGCGTCGCCCTCTGGGTGGTCGTATTCGTGGGAATGGCCTTTCTCCAGGCGCCTGCCTTCCCGCCGTTCCCCTGGAGCTCGATCCTCTGAAGCCTGTCCCTGCAGCCTGCCTGGCATCGCCCTCCTTTCGCCTCGGCCAATCACCTTGCCGTTCTGTTCATGTAGGGATACAGGCCTCTTCCTATTGGATTAGGAGACAAGAATGAGGAATAACTGAGCATTTAAAGGGTCCTCATAAAGCAGTAATGCCAAGTTGTACTCGATATTCAGGTACATGTTATCAGTGCCACAATCACTGAAATAGCATAATAAAAAATAAATCCGATCCATCAGCCTAAACTATTGCGCCAATCATTAACTATACTTTTGCATTTTGAAGGTTTGTTGACCAATCAGAAATCTAAAAGTTTAAATAGAAAGAAACAGCATTTTGAGATCTATGGTTCCCGTCTTTTAGGGGAGAAGAACTGTTTTTGTTTCACAGTTTGAGCTTGAGTTTGAGCTAGTTGTTAAAAGGGGGGAAAAACAGTATTGGGCTTTAACCACTATTGACAGATACCCAAGTGTTAGGTATACGTATGGACATTGGACATCGAGCCACCCCGGTTCACATGATCACCCTGGTTTCATTTGTAAAGTACAGGGTCCCAGAACACTCAGTAGTCATAGATCCAGCAAGCTGAAGCAGATCTAACACCTAATGAATGTGTGAAAAGGCTATTAAGCTAGAACGTTGTCCAATTTCTCTCCCAAAACTAAACAGCCAGCTTCCAATCTATGGGTGGTAAAAGATTTATATGACAAGCCAGTGGTTTAACTTTGTGCTGCAGAGATCTTTTGAGGGAACGTCAGTTCCCTATGTTCCAGTCAACTTTTCCACAAGTTTTGATGACAGTCTCTCCAAATTGTTGTGTGAATGTATTTAACATCTGAACAATGTGCCAGGTTGGCTAAAATCAGGAAATTGTAATTTGGTAAGTTTGGTGAGTTTTAGAAAGACCACCTGACAGACAATTACACAACTGAAACATGGGGTTGGATCACCAATAGACTATAAAGTAATTGAGAAATTTTGAACAATCAGTGTAAGTTTTTTAGAGGCTTTAACATAAAAAAAACTGAACAAAAAATGGTTTGATGGTAAGTAAACTGTTACCTGGACCTGAATCTTTAAAACACAGCACACTGAAAACCCTGATGTTATTTGTTCTTGAATGATTAAGTTATATATATTTATTTTCTAGCGAATAGTTGCTTAATCACTTGATCCAGGTAAGCTGTTTGTATCCTTGGGTTGAGAATTTAAGTGCGCATATTTTAGTGAGTAGAACTTAAAGATACATAAGAAAGGACAGAAGATATTACCCAGAATCCCTAGCAAGTTAGTTTTGTTCTGTTTATTAGCTCTTATGTTTTCCTCAGACCTTGTTTTTTAAAAAAAAAAACACATTCACATCTGAGTTAAATGCAAGTTAGGAGGTTCTTTACATGTTGGGTTAGGGTTGTATGTAATACTAACCCTAACCCTAACCCTAACCCAAAACCCAATCCTAATCTAATCCTAAATTATCCTAACCTTATGCTTACCCTAACCCAAACGCTAACTCTAACCTAACCCTAGCCTAATCCTTATCCTAAACCTTCCCCAACCCAAACTCTAATCAAATCCTAACCCTAACCTAATCCTAAACTTATCATAACCTTATGTTAACCCTAACGCTAACCCTAACCTAACCCTAGCCTAATCCTAATCCTAAACCTTCCCCAACTCTAACCAAATCCTAACCCTAACCTAATCCTAAATGTATCCTAACCTGATCCTAACCCTAACCCTAATCTAACCCTCACTTAACCCTAACCTAATCCTAAACTTATCCTAACCATATCATTACCCTAACCCTAACCTAACCCTAGCCTATTCCTAACCCCAAACCTTCCCCAACTCTAACCAAATCCTAACCCTAACCTAATCCTAAACTTATCCTAACCTTATCCTAACCCTAACCCTAATCTAACACTCACTTAACCCTAACCTAACCTAATCCTAAACTTATCCTAACCTTATCCTAACCCTAATCTAACACTCACTTAACCCTAACCTAACCTAATCCTAAACTTATCCTAACCTTATTGTAACCCTAACCCTAATGCTAACCCTAACCTAACTTAATCCTAACCCTCTTTTCTAAGGTAGACTCGACTTATCAGGGTCTACAGTGCGTGTGCATTAGTAGAACTCAGTTGATCCACTTTCATATGGACAAAATATCAAATCAAAGGTTTCTGATGATAAATCTTCTGACCCAGCTTCAGTTTAGTCAAAGCGAGGGTGAGCTTATTTTTTTCCCTTTCAATTTTTTTTAAAGGGATTACAAACAAAAGCAGTGACCACATTCAGCATGTCAAAAATGGGTCTGTGTGAAAAGCCGATTTTGACGCACGTCGATGGAGGAAGTGTAAGACTGCGGCAGCACCAAGTTGCCCTGACACTCAGCGGTGGAAACCAGATGTCCTCAGATGTATCAGTCACAGTACCGGGCAAAAGTCCGCTTTACAGTCAAAACAGTCTTTACCAACCAGATACTGACCTCCACAGCTAAACCTAATATTACCTGTTCACTCTTTATCTTTATTACTGAGTCTATTCTTTTTCTGGGGACTGGTTTTAGTTTTTGAAGATATTTTCCTCTATGTTTAGTATTTGCAGCTTATTGTGTTTTCTGCTTCTCACCATCCGGTAATCTCATAACAAATTTAGACTAATGAGCCCATAAAACTTTAATCCACATCTTTACAGCCAGATGTCCAGCTTTGGGGTTCTACTGCAAATGTCCCTGAAGCTTCTTGAACGGCTACACATCATTTCAGACCCACAGCACTGAGGTATCTGCTCACAGTGGAAGGATGGAGAGAAACACCTATGAATGTTTTCACATCTGAAGCAAGAGTGGAACTTGATGTTCTCTGGTGTCTCAAAAATTTAAGCTTTCTGTGTAACTGATGGGAACAGTTTTGGTGGCCCACCAGGTCTTTGTAGGTGATTGTTGGAGTCTTATGTACTCTACTGATTTTAATCAATTTTCAGGTATTTTTCTTTGACTAATCCTACATTCTCCTTTCTCAGAAATATCTTCTTTAGCTCTTTGAGATGCTTTTGAAATGCATACGTTAGGCAGTTGAGGGGTGTTTAGGTAGTTTGAATGGTGGTGAATGTTGAAGACTCTTGGTAGGACACTGGAAGTGCTTGGTTTTAATATTGGAGGTATGGTTAGGAGTGTCAGTTCAGTGCTCAAACATAAAGAGTAGATAAATTGAATATTACTAGATTTGGTGTTATACCTAGAGCTCAAATAAAAATATGTTTTCTGCTTAATTTCTGATGCTGACTAATGAATAACGTGAACTAAATGACTATTCTGACTGGAGATCGACCGATATATCGGGCCGATATTTTCCATTTTTTAAATATATCGGCATCGGCTGATATCAGAGTTTGGTAGCGGCGATTGAGGCACATCCATGGGCAGCCCTGTGTCTGGTGGAATGTGCTGTTGCCACTATATGTGAAGGACCCCAAGTCGAAACGTTTGGAAAAGATCGGCCAGATAAGTGAAAATTAATAATTTATACAAACAATGACTTTTTTAATGAGGCGGTTACGTGTGTCTAGTTCTGGTCGTAGACGTGAACCAGAGCGGATGTTGTACTGTTTAGCTCTGGGGCTAAAGCTAACTGCTCTAGTGTAATACACACATTAATACCTTACTGTTACACAGAGAGTCTCTCCAGAGCAGACAGAGCTTCCCAGAGAGTACTCCACTGTGTTACCAACCATTACAGCATATCAGCCTCTCTCTGTCTATCGCTTTCTCTCTCTCTTGCGCACTTTCCTTTCGTTTCTGGGCTTTAGAAAAAATCCATATCGGTCAATCTCAAGTTTTGACCTGAAATTACTAAAGAAAATGTCTCCGTCTTTAGCAGAGGACAGAACACGGACATATGTCACACAAAGAGATGGCAAGTTTGTCTATCGCAGCTCATTGTTCTGTAAGACAACTACATAGTGGTGGCACTAGCAGGCGTACTTCTCTCGCGGAGGTTCACTCCGGGCTCGTGAGGCTGGCATAGTGTCCGCTCCCTTGGCCCGGTCAGCAGGCCCGGTGGCAGGCGCCTGGATGTCGGCAGCAGCGAGGTTAGTGGCGGAGGGGGCCTGGGACCTGGAACGTAGCTTCCTGTCCCCGTCGGCCTCAGGGCCGGTCACAGGAGCGCCCAGGCTCAGCGGCCTGCCCCTGGGCCCCGGCGAGAACCATTCCCCCGACTTAGTGAGGATCTCCTGCTGCTTCCTGCACAGGTTGCATACCCACATCACCTGCCAAGGAGACACAGAGGAAAGAGGCACTGAAGAGAGATGTGTATACGTGTATTTGAAATGTACTCTCAAAAATAAAGGGTCCTAAATTGTTCCTGAAGGGTCTTTAGGGAGCCCAAAAGTGGACCTTCCATGGATCAGTCAATTTAACAGAGTTTGTCGCTGGTCTTTAAGTAGTTACTTACTGAAGATACCAAAAGTCCAAGGACGTTAAAGAACCACCCACTAATAGGTTCTCTAGGGGAATGAATGTGGTTCGCCTATGGTGGTTCTATAGTGTGCCAGAAAGGGGTCCATCATGGTCTTTGAGGAATCACCTTTTTTTTAGGAAGCCAAAAGAGGTTCTTTATTGATCTTTATTGAACCGTCAACTTACAGGTTCTCATTCTTAGGGTTCTTAAAGGAACCAAAAGTGGGTTTTCCAGGGACTTTAAATAAACACACACTAATAGGTAACCAGGAGATTTTCTTCTGATGCATTTAAAGAACCATCCACTAACAGGGTCTCTGGGGAGCTAAAAGTGTTTTTCCATGGTCTTCAAAGAGACACCCAGTGAAAGGTTCTCGAGGAGCCCACAAGTGGTCCATCTGTAGTTCTATAAGAACCATCAATTTAACAGGTTTATTTTGAACCAAAATAATTTGTGTACAGTTTATGCATAACCATTTATTTATGGTTAGCTTTTTTCAGGAGTCAAAGATTATTCTTTAATGGTCTTTAAAGAACCATCAACTGAAAGGTTCTTCAAGGTCTCAGAGATGATTCCACCTATTAAAAGGTTTCTTAGGGGACTGAATAGTTTGTTTAATCCATTGGAGCCCTCTTTAGGGAAGACCTTTAAAGAACCACCGACTAAAAGGTTCTCTGAGGACCAAAATTTATTCTTCTAGGGACTTTAAAGAACTATTCACTTAAGTTAACCATCAACTTAAAGGTTCATTACAGCACCAAAAGTAGTTTCAAGAATCGTCTGTGCTTCGGGGAGTGGCTCCTCTACAGTTTTCAAGTGGTTGCTCTCTGGCTGTAGTTGATTTCTTTCTAACTGAGCTCTAACTAAGATACAATGTAGTTGGTTTAATTCTGAAAGAGGATCTATGGAGCAGATTCATGGGCCAAACACAATCAGATAACTGGCAGACCTCAGAGTTCATTGAATCATGCAACAGACAACAACTACAATCATTCATCTGATTCAATCTCTCACTGATATACAGACAAATTCTCTCACTCACACACAAGAGTGGCCGTATATCATATGCAAGTTCCAGCAACCTGTTATTCCTCTCCTCTCTACTTCGCTTCCTTCCCCTCTCCTTCCTAAGCTCCCATACAGCTCTCTTGATGGTTCATTTATGAGATGGATGACTGAGGCCTCCTAAAAATACCCTGGCCTGGACGATATTTCTCTCCTTCCGCTCTCTCCCTCTCCCTCCCGCTCTCGCTTCCTGGTGCGGATTCAACGTGGAGTCCAGCCAAGCTTGATCAGACACTATTAGCGCCGATGCTAAATCAAACAAACAGCTCCTGCTTCCTCAACGCGTTTGTGGCTTTAAAAGCATGGAGGCCCAATCTATCAATCCCACTTCAGAACTCCTAAAGCACACAGGTCCAATCTATTGATCCCACTTTAGACTTGTACAAGCAGCCAGGATTGTCAGTAAATCCACTCCTATCGCAGGACATAAAGGCTGTTGGTCTGCGTCCCAGCCCAGAACAGGATCTAATAGTTCCGTAACGAGCAGGTTCTCTTGTTTCCTGTCAACGTCTTATCTCAAGGAAAGATTCACGCAGAGGCTGAGATCATACAGACTGCAGTTCACAAGTTTGGAATCACCTGTTATGTTAACATTTGCTGCTATTGTATTCAAAAATAATGATGCAGGGATTGAAACTTAAGCTAGAAACCTGTAGGTATTTTTAAGATGCACAATGATATCGGAACCGTATCAGAATAGGCAGAAGTTTACTTATAAAGAAATCCTCGACATCCCAGATAGCAAGCATACATCAGTCCACTGGCTTGGTAAGGTTGGCACCCTGCAGACTGTCTGCTATGGCTGGTCCACCAATTTTTTATTTAATTTTTTTATTTTGGAAAGGAAAATTATTACAAACAACTGAGAGAAAAAACAGACATGTTGGGTGTGTCTCAAAATCTAGTGAGTGTGTAAGTAGGCTGTCTAGGTAGCAGCTGTGTAAGTATCAGTGTTCTCTCCTCATCTCTCCTCATAACACAGATTACTGAGACTCTAGTTAGAGAGAGACTGCATCACGGCTTGTTCCCGCCCACTGCAGCACGCGACCGGTGGTTTAGCTGGTTGCTAAGTTACCGGCCGGCATCCAAAACAATAGCCCGTGGCTTAAAAAGCCGCTAGCATAAATGCTAATAGCTCGAGTTTAAAACTGCTAAAAGGTGAAGGACTCGTTACAGAGTTGATAATAAAATACTGTTTTGTGTGATTATATGACCAGAAACACATTAAAACTCCAGAGAGAATCAAAATAACTCACATTATAAAACCACTTCACTGCTCGTAGATTAGCCTGTGTTGCATCATGGGATTGTCTTAGCGGCTGAGGAAGCGTTCGATGCTTCTTTAAAATCAGGTCTAAATAAGGTTCCTCAGTCAACAGCATGTTTAAGGTATATAAGTATTGGGACAGTCTACATGTCGGGAGCACATACTATGACGTAAAATGCTGTCTATGTGGACAAATCACTAGGTTTTGAGACACACCCCTAGTCTGGGCCTAATATACAATGATTACCTGCAAATATAGTTGCTGAAACTGTACTAGATTAAAATGATTTACTAAACTAACATAGAAAAGATAACAAAAGTAGAATTTGAAGTAAATTGGACTGTGAGTGGAAAGTGAGCAGTATTTTGGCTAAAACTCAGGATATCACTAAGCAAAACACCAGTGGTCCCCCAGCTTCGCCATTGCTGGGCAAACAGTGGGCAATATTCTTACTATCAAGGAATGTATAGATTATTTGACCAATATTACAAACCAATACAGCAACAGAAATATCCCACTATAAGGAACAAAACACATTGGGCGCTTCCGAAATCTCCTGCTCGCCTACTGCTCAGTAGATGAAATCAGTAGGCGAGCACGGCTAGTATGTCTGAACATTCAGTAGTTGAGTAGTGCGCGAACGTAGGACGTAGTGCATCCCGAGATTACGTGGATACTAAAAACTCACGTGCTGAAACTGCTACTAGTCTACCGCTCGAGCAGTCTGTACTGGGTATAATCTAGTATCTACTAAGGGTGAATGGAAATATCAAATATTGCGGTATTATGTTTGATGATACTGTATCGATTCTCCTCTGACCACTAGATGGCAGTGTTGTAATCCATTTTCAGTTCCACTCCAACATTAACAAGCAGCACAAGGGCACAATGCTATTGTAAACATTGATAAACCTGTTCATACAGTGGTGTGTTTTAATAGTAGGATTAGAAAAATCACAATATATCACTTTGCTTGCAGTTTCGCAATATATCACTATATATTAAATTGTGAGTGCTGTATTACGATACGTACTGAATCTCCAGGTTCTTGCCAATGCACAGCCCTAGCCCTAGTTTGACCAGAGGAGGATGGGTCTCCCCTTGTGAGTCTGGTTCCTCCCAAGGTTTCTTCCTCCAGTTGAGGGAGGTGTTCTTGCCACTGTTGTCTCTGGTTTGCTCACTGGAGGATATATATGTTATAACTGTCTGTTTTCAAAACTCTGTAAAGCTGCTTTGAGACAACATCGTTGTAAAAAGCGCTATATAAATAAACTTGACTTGACTTGACTAGTATTTACTGACCTAGAATGTGATTTAGGACACACCTATTGATGAAGTCAGACACAGAAAGAAGAAGAAGTTGAGGTGGAGGTGGGCTGCAAAGTGGTTTGCAGAGAGTGGGCGGGTTAACGATAAATTTAGCCAATTGTATTAATGCAGGTGATCAGTTGAGCTGTCAGCTGCTTCAGATTGGCTAGTAACAGCTTTGCTTCATTGTGTTTACTGAGCTTGACCGCGTGGTCTGCCTGAACTCACACTATGTTTCTTCATCAAAGAAAATATTTGTTTATGTTTGCAGCAGGTTTAATTTGGCAGTATGGTTTTCTTCTGGGATGTGCATACGGCAGAAAGACTCCCAAAATCGAGGAAAACAGGCAAACCACTGGCCAGCAGAAGGTTGCAAAGGAAGCAGCGAGAGTGGGGAGACTAACGCAGCTTAATTTAGCCAATTCTATGCATACAGGCTTTCATAGTAAAAAATAGAACCATAACTTTTACACAGACAAGATTCATGTTTTCCCCCAATATTTTAAATTCAGCATTATATTGGAATTGGCATTGGAATGTGTAGAAGTGTTCTCTGTAGACTTTCTTTTTATCTTTTTCATGTTACTGTATATTTTTCTCTGTGATGCTAATTAGAGGAATCCAGGTGGTCCACAGTTTCTATATGTTTTGGATGTGTATGTATTGGCAGATATGCATATATATAAAAAAATCTGATAATGGCATCGGTCCACGATTCCTATACTGGCGTGTCTGTATTAGGAACTACAATAAGTTAATTATTGCAGTATTGCCCCCCTTCTACACATACCATACTGTAATAATCTATTTAGAGCAATTCCATCTTTAGATTTGATCACCAGTGTTTAATTGGAAGGCATACTTTTCAATAGAACTACAGCTTTTCAGCTTTTACAGTCACAGCTCTCTTGATGGTTCTCTCTTGAGAGTTTCCTTATTTATTATTTTCAAAGCATTATTTTCTACATATACTTTCAATAAAATGTGATCGTAATACAAAAAAATGATTTAATTATTTTATATATATATAGTCGGTGTCCAATAAAAAACATTTTTATTTTTCTACATGAATTAAATGCCACAGCTGCTGTTTATTTTGTGGGAAAGTTTCAGGATGAAAGGACCAATAGAAATGCTTCAAAATAGCTTGGTAAAAATTCTGGTTCCATTGACTTACATTGAAAGTAAAGAAGGTTTTTAGGCTCTCCTGTAAAGTTGTCATTTTAGAGATACCGGCTTTTCACTGGACAGAGACGATATATATATATATATATATATAAGTTCATACTTCTGAATTGAATGGTGATGCAAAACATCCTACGTACATTATAGACATTTGGTTCATAGATCTGTAACCACTGCCTGAGAAGATGATGCCATCGCAGTCGTCCATGGTGCCTAAAGCTGATCAAAGGCAGACAGATTATGAAAGCCGGCACCAGTATCTGCTGTAAAAAACAGACTGGTGCTTCTCTGACAAAATAAAACTGTTCTATTTGAGGATCAGAGCAAAACTTGACGACAATACTGACATTCCAGGCAGAGCACATCTGCTTCCGACGAGGAACCGAATGTGACAGGATTCCTTATCATAACGCCAACGGAGTGACGGCGCTAGCGCTCAGGCTAGCCGACTGTCAGATCACTAGGAACTGTACAGTTACTCACATGTAGGCATCCTGGTGGAGAAAGGTTCCCTCCTACAGGGTCACAGGGGCATCGTGTGTCACTGTAGGAGCCCAAAGAACTTCAGTAAAAACAAGTAAACATCCAAACGGCAACAGATCGTTCCCCTCGACGAGGGAAAGCGACGGAGCTTGTTCTAGGACAGGATGCCCGTTGCCAAGCGAGAGAGATAGAGCGAGCATCATGCCCTGATTGGATCCAGTTGGCCTTGTTCCAGCGTAATCTGAGGTAAATCTGATGTCCAGAGGCCCACAGCTGTCAGGCACCCAGAGAAACCCTCCCAGGAAGGATTAGCAAGCTGCGCTAATCCCGCCGCCTAGTGCTACCGCTAGCCCCTCGCCATTATTCAAACTGCCAGCCATGACAATGCAGCCATACTGGTGGGCAGGGATGCCCTGAGAGCAAGCATGAACTAAAAAAAAGTAAAAGAGTCCAAGTGTTTATTTTTTATTGTTGTTCTCAAAGGCAGATATTAGCATATCAGTCCACCTGTAGGAGCAGAGACCCCTGCTAGGACCACCCAAACCAAAAACAAGTGGGCAAAAGATTTTGTACATGAGTCTTGACAGTGACTGGACAGATTACTCTCCAATAGTCACACGCCTGGTAAAATAATCAGACTTTAATCCCTGAATCAGATCGAGCTGGAGCTGCACGTGGGACGATCCTCTCTCTCTCTCTCCTTTATTTGCACTTTCTCAAAGGCCTGTCACTCAATACATCACTCTGCGTCTCATCTTCCCACGGCTTGCTGCTGTCTGCTATGTGCTAGACTAGTAAAACGGAGGAGGGGGAGCAAAAAAACAATATCAAAATGTAGGGCAACGAAACCTGAATATCGTGACAGAGAGAGAGAGAGAGAGAGAGAGAGAGAGAGAAAGGGAGGGAGAGAGATTAAACCCAACCCAGGCGTAAACTGCAGCCTCTGCTTGTTCCTCGACAGAGAGACCACTGGAGCTACTCTAGCAGAAGACGAGTGAAAGAGGGAATAGTTTATTGTTACGCTGCCCTCCCTGCATTACATCCTAACATAGGATAAGAGGCTACTGTCGGTACTAGTGGAGGTACAAATACCTGTAACGCTTTTTCAGTTAACCCTTAAAGAGTTGAGCTGTGTCCAGTTTAAAGGACACCATGATTCTTCTTATTACACACAATAACTAAACTATGATGTACTTTATTATGAAGTATGTCTTACTTATAGCTCTCTGAAACGAGAGAGAAAACTTTCAGATGATAGGTGTTGTTCTTCTGGTTTGATGTGTGATGATCAATTGTAAGGAAACTCAAACTTGTTCTTACAGTGTTGTTGATGGGAACCAGGGATCACCATGGCTACAACACCAATATATGTTTTATTTACTATAAAATGCACCAGTGAACCAGTAGATCAGTGTATAAGCGTTCTATAACCAGTGTAATAAATCAGTGTATAAGCATTTTATAACCAGTGTAATAAATCAGTGTATAAACATTTTATAACCAGTGTAATAAATCAGTGTATAAGCATTTTATAACCAGTGTAATAAATCAGTGTATAAGCATTCTATAATCAGTGTAATGAATCAGTGTATAAGCTTTCTATAATCAGTGTAATGAATCAGTGTATAAGCATTCTATAATCAATGTAACAAATCAGTGTATAAGCATTCTATAATCAATGTAACAAATCAGTGTATAAGCGTTCTATAATCAGTGTAATGAATCAGTGTATAAGCGTTCTATAATCAGTGTAATGAATCAGTGTATAAGCTTTCTATAATCAGTGTAACGAATCAGTGTATAAGCGCTCTATAATCAATGTAACAAATCAGTGTATAAGCGTTCTATAATCAATGTAACAAATCAGTGTATAAGCGTTCTATAATCAATGTAACAAATCAGTGTATAAGCGTTCTATAATCAGTGTAACGAATCAGTGTATAAGCGTTCTATAACCAGTGTAATGAATCAGTGTATAAGCGTTCTATAACCAGTGTAATAAATCAGTGTATAAGCATTTTATAACCAGTGTAATAAAGCAGTGTATAAGCGTTCTATAATCAATGTAACAAATCAGTGTATAAGCGTTCTATAATCAGTGTAATGAATCAGTGTATAAGCGTTCTATAACCAATGTAATGAATCAGTGTATAAGCGTTCTATAACCAGTGTAATAAATCAGTGTATAAGCATTTTATAACCAGTGTAATAAAGCAGTGTATAAGCGTTCTATAATCAATGTAACAAATCAGTGTATAAGCGTTCTATAATCAGTGTAACGAATCAGTGTATAAGCGTTCTATAACCAGTGTAATGAATCAGTGTATAGGCATTCTATAATCAGTGTAATGAATCAGTGTATAAGCATTCTATAATCAGTGTAATGAATCAGTGTATAAGCGTTCTATAACCAGTGTAATGAATCAGTGTATAAGCATTCTATAATCAGTGTATAAGCGTTCTATAACCAGTGTAATGAATCAGTGTATAAGCGTTCTATAATCAGTGTAACAAATCAGTGTATAGGCATTCTATAATCAGTGTAATGCATCAGTGTATAAGCGTTCTATAATCAATGTAACAAATCAGTGTATAAGCTTTCTATAATCATTGTAACAAATCAGTGTATAGGCATTCTATAATCAGTGTAATGAATCAGTGTATAAGCGTTCTATAATCAGTGTAATGAATCAGTGTATAAGCTTTCTATAATCAGTGTAACGAATCAGTGTATAAGCATTCTATAATCAGTGTAATGAATCAGTGTATAAGCTTTCTATAATCAATGTAACAAATCAGTGTATAGGCATTCTATAATCAGTGTAATGAATCAGTGTATAAGCGTTCTATAATAAGTGTAATGAATCAGTGTATAAGCTTTCTTTAATCAGTGTAACGAATCAGTGTATAAGCATTCTATAATCAGTGTAATGAATCAGTGTATAAGCGTCTTATAATCAATGTAACAAATCAGTGTATAAGCATTCTATAATCAATGTAACAAATCAGTGTATAAGCATTCTATAATCAGTGTAATGAATCAGTGTATAAGCGTTCTATAATCAGTGTAATGAATCAGTGTATAAGCTTTCTATAATCAGTGTAATGAATCAGTGTATAAGCGTTCTATAATCAGTGTAATGAATCAGTGTATAAGCGTTCTATAATCAGTGTAATGAATCAGTGTATAAGCTTTCTATAATCAGTGTAATGAATCAGTGTACAAGCATTCTATAATCAGTGTAATGAATCAGTGTATAAGCATTCTATAATCAATGTAACAAATCAGTGTATAAGCATTCTATAATCAGTGTAATGAATCAGTGTATAAGCATTCTATAATCAGTGTAATGAATCAGTGTATAAGTGTTCTATAATCAGTGTAATGAATCAGTGTATAAGCGTTCTACAATCAGTGTAATGAATCAGTGTATAAGCGTTCTATAATCAGTGTAATGAATCAGTGTATAAGCTTTCTATAATCAGTGTAATGAATCAGTGTATAAGCATTCTATAATCAGTGTAATGAATCAGTGTATAAGCTTTCTATAACCAGTGTAATGAATCAGTGTACAAGCATTCTATAATCAGTGTAATGAATCAGTGTATAAGCTTTCTATAATCAGTGTAATGAATCAGTGTATAAGCGTTCTATAATCAGTGTAATGAATCAGTGTATAAGCGTTCTATAATAAGTGTAATGAATCAGTGTACAAGCATTCTATAATCAGTGTAATGAATCAGTGTATAAGCTTTCTATAATCAGTGTAATGAATCAGTGTATAAGCTTTCTATAATCAGTGTAATGAATCAGTGTATAAGCGTTCTATAATCAGTGTAATGAATCAGTGTATAAGCTTTCTATAACCAGTGTAATGAATCAGTGTACAAGCATTCTATAATCAGTGTAATGAATCAGTGTATAAGCTTTCTATAATCAGTGTAATGAATCAGTGTATAAGCATTCTATAATCAGTGTAATGAATCAGTGTATAAGCTTTCTATAATCAGTGTAATGAATCAGTGTATAAGCGTTCTATAATCAGTGTAATGAATCAGTGTATAAGCGTTCTATAATAAGTGTAATGAATCAGTGTATAAGCGTTCTATAATCAGTGTAATGAATCAGTGTATAAGCGTTCTATAATCAGTGTAATGAATCAGTGTATAAGCGTTCTATAACCAGTGTAATGAATCAGTGTATAAGCGTTCTATAACCAGTGTAGTAATGTCTGTATGTCTCATACGACTTATCTCTATATCTATCAGTGTGGTATGTTTTATTTTTATCTCCCGTATGTGTGGTGAAGTGTCTCTCTGTGGAGGATGCGCTTTACTTTCTTCACATCTAGAAAATAAACTGAATGTGTTATTTAATCAAAACTTCTGCCGCCTGAGACAGAAAGAGATGGAGGTTTTTGTGTGTCTGCTGTGTGTTAGTGCTCCAGCCTCCCCCTGCTTAGCTGAATACCGCTCTCCATGGTAACCAACACAGAGAGAGAGAGAGAGAGAGAGAGAGAGAGAGAGAGAGAGAGAGAGAGAGAGAGAGAGAGAGAGAGAGAGAGAGAGAGAGAGAGAGAGTGTAACGGAGCAAGAGAGACAGAGAGAGAGAGAGAAATGGGTGTGTAAATGATGGGTGAAGAGCAGACAGAGTGATGTTGTGAGAGAGACAGAGAGAGAGTAGTGAGAGAGACTAGAAAAAGACAGGGAAATGGGAATGAGGGAAAGTGAAAGTGGAGAAGAAAGAGAGATAGAAAGAAAAAAAAGTGAAAAAAATAGAGAGAGATAGAGAGAGAGAGAGAGAGAGAGAGAGAGACAGAATCACATTAGAGAGGAAGAGGAGAGTACACTCAGCTGTGAGGAAGGAAGAGCAGAGCTGTTGGACGTGCTGGTCGAGGGTCTGAGAGGAAATAGGTTAGAAAAAACACCCTGACAGATCTGCTGACACACGACTACTGAATCATACACACACGCACACGCACGCACACACACACACACACACACACACACACACT
The DNA here is from genome assembly GCA_021613375.1 of Megaleporinus macrocephalus. NCBI lineage: Eukaryota > Metazoa > Chordata > Actinopteri > Characiformes > Anostomidae > Megaleporinus > Megaleporinus macrocephalus. Next base: position 29,111,868 of record CM038722.1, read on the forward strand.
ATTTCACAAAGATTCAGCTAGCCTACACATTTTCAGCTCTACTGCAACTATTCTGCTCTCAGGATGTTAACAGCGCTAATGTTTGAATGTTTGTAAGAGACGTGACCTCATCTATGAATTATCTCACAGTTTCTCCACTGAGGTGATGTTCATTTACAGACACTGCAGCAACTGTTTCACCACAACTCCTACAATCAGTATAATACTGTAAACACCTGATAGTAGTCTACAGTAGACACCTCACTACTGACCAGAGAGTGGAGTAGCCTGAATCAGCACTCAAGTAAATGTCCCCTACAAGTACAAAAGTATCAGCTCCAAAACTACTGAGTAACTAACAGAACTAATAGACCACAGTCATCAATACAATCAGAAACAGGCTACTCAGGACTGCACACTTTCCCAATACACTCAGGACATAGGTCACTTTCCCAATACACTCAGGACATAGGTCACTTTCCCAATACACTCAGGACATAGGTCACTTTCCCAATACACTCAGGACATGGGTCACTTTCCCAATACACTCAGGACATAGGTCACTTTCCCAATACACTCAGGACATAGGTCACTTTCCCAATACACTCAGGACATAGGTCACTTTCCCAATACACTCAGGACATGGGTCACTTTCCTAATACACTCAGCAAATAATACATTAATTACTGTAATAAAATCCAACATTTCAATCTTTGACATGGAATTGGACCTGTATTTCCCAGAATGCATCGTTCTTCGTATCTGGTATGTTTTCTTAAGCATCCGAGAATTGGACAGCGGACCACAGGGATCTGCCAGTGTCAAATTTTTGGGATGGAACAGAAGCTAATACTTAAATATATAGGGAAAAGAAAGTTTACACTAAATTTGTATTACAACATTACTAACATTACAGTCAGTGTTAAGTTTAGGACTAGGTTTGGGCTTTGTGTCAAAACTTAAGTTAGGTTTTGGGTTTAGGGTTAGATTTAGTAGCATCAATTAAACTTAATGTTATATAGCTTAGTCATATACAGTATCTTAAGTACATCAAAACATATTTTGAAGTTTTTTGATCTGTCAATGCTGACAACGCAGACCACCAAGAGCAGCTTATTGTAGGGCCATTCCCCTCCAAACCATAGCCACTTCTGACACCAGAGACACGCCTTGGCAAAGAAGACATAGCACACTACAGCTAATGCAACCAGTGTGCGAAGCTCCCTCTGATATGAAGGTTAGGTGTCACTCAACATATTATGGTTTGGATGTTGGTGTCAGGACAAATCACCATGGCCAGCTAAACCAGCCCCAGACCAGCATACACCAGCATAAACCAGCATTTGATCCCCATCATTGTGCATCCCTATCAGGTTATAATGCTCAAATCAATTTACTACCCCACAGAAAGAAATATTATACCATATATGTGCTGTTTCAGGCTAGATTTATTACAGGATTGGACTGGCTTGATTTTCTATTATCAATACTGATATGCCTCTCTAATTAACTCTATTTGATCAGCGTCACACTACCCTGTAGTGTGGGTAGTGACCATCAAAAGACTGTGGGATTCTTCCACAAAACATTTTTTGGCCCAAGGAGTATGACAGACAAGATATAGCACATCCAGTGCATGAGTGTTGATTGTGCTCGGTGACAAAAAAAATAACCAAAAATAAAGATATTTACAAAATAGACATGAGAGGTTTTTAAACAGCACAAAACTGTTACTCCTGGCAAAAAAAACACTCTAAAGTGAAACAGCAATACCATCCACGATCTACTATATCACAGCCACTCACTCCCCCTCAGCCAAGAAAGACTAACTCCTTTTAGAGCCTTCACCTAGCAGTACCTGCAGGAGACCAATCCATTGTAGGGTAAGGGGAATGCAAACATCAAATGAATTATTATTTCCCGCATATATCTACATTATATACATACACAATTATCAGCATAATACATGGCAAAGTAAAAGAATGACATTTCAAATGAGAAAGAAAGAAAGAAAATATTAAAGATATAAAATCCCCCCCTTGAAATAGACCAGCCCACAAGCTCCCCTCTGGGCATGCCCCAACATGTCCTAGGGCCTATAAAAACCCAGGCACTAGGACTCTTTTCACTCCCAGAACCCAAACAGATGTCAGATGTATGAATGACTTAAACGTGTACCTGTGCCTGCTTAGCCAAACATGTCCTGAAATAATATAATTGAAACTTTTTGTAAAGTGATCACGCTAGCATGCAATTAAACTGAGCTGTTTACTGAGGAGTAGGGAACACTAAACAGGGGCAGAACAGTGTTAGCAGTGTTCGGTCACAATCAGTAACTTGTTTTATAAGAGTTAATAATAAACTGGATTCTCCAAACAGCACAAATATACTGAGTCACAATCTTAGTAGAGCACCGTATACCCACTAACCCAATAACCAACCAACAAATATCTATCAATCTTCAAACCTGTTTGACTAACATCAACATTCCAACATTAATAGATCATGTTTCAGTCTAGCTGCCATCAATCCGAAGTTTTCCGCTCATGATGGGCTCTCACTCTTACAATCCCGCTTCATCCATCTTGAATCTAAGGCAGGCAGTAGGAGGGGGAGTGGAACACTTAATGTTTAGAGCCAATACTGCCCGTGTCAGCGTTTAAGCTGCAAACAAGACTGGATAAATGGAGGCCCGAGCCTCGCCACTGTTAGCGGGCGAGCTCTAATTCTATTCCTGTGACGACTCAAATTTAAGCTAAGCAGCTGTAATTTAGCGCTGAAAGGTGAGTAACAAAGGGGATTGGGCCCCATATTTTTACAGTAATGAGCCACCCGGGTACTGCCCCTGATATCACCTGCGAGCTAGCTTGTAAAGACTTCCCACTAATGCGGCCATGAATAGATCTGGCACATGTAGTTCAAGTACGGGCTAAATACCGCGCGCTAACGGTGGTGATTAATCATCTCTAGATGGCCAGCTCGCTGACAACAAGAGCGCTAATTGGGAACCCCGTTGCTCGCTTCAGCTCCAACTCAGGAGGAGAAGACGTCGAGTTACAGTGTATCTAACTTTACCGAATGATTAATTACAGCTGACGTTAGCATGCACATTTTAAAGCTAGGTGATACAACTGGAAAAAGCTAGCATACCCAACGTGCATTTCACTTGAAGAAAAACCACGTGGGCGCTTTTGAGATTTGTGGGGTGCCACTTCTGTTGGTTTCTGAAAGCACGTAGCTTGTGCTAACGGTCAACCAAGCATTTTGTTTGTCCCTTACATGGTACTTTACAGGATTTATCAGGATTCGTAGAGCTGGGCCTTTAGGGTGGGCTATAAATGTCAAAACTCAAACCCCTCTATGAAAATGCATGAGCCAGTTTGCTACAGCGCCACCCAGAGGCAGATCATTGCTGCATCTCTAGCTAGTTAAGAATACCAAAGATAGAAGCTCTCTGTTTGAGCCAGAACCTTTACCTGAGTTAGTATAAGAACATCTAATTTACGTAACGTAGTGTTGCATAGCATAACATAGCATGACATTACATAGCATAACACAACGTAACATAACATAGTAATGTAATGTAACGTAACGTTATATGTTAATTTTTCAGGGATGCCCCCCTATTTTTAATCGGGGGGCTACATCCCCCATAAAATACTACCAGTTGCTAATTGTACTGGTGGTTAATCACTAGGACTAACTAATCACTAGACTCACTAGGGCATCTGTCAGCTCCTGAAGTCTTCACCAATGGGAGAGCTTCCTCAGCTGTATCTGCCTAAAAACCATGGAGAATAAATTCTGACCTGACTTGGAAGTTTCAAGATTTAACATTTTTTTCCTACCAAAACTAAACTATGACATATAATACATGCAGAGTTTAAACACAACAAGCTTGATGATTATTATATCACCAATGTTATTAGGCCTACAGACCCTGAGCATACTCCATTGGTGGGCGTATCTATTTTTGGGCTCACAAGCAGCACAAAGAGTTGGCCTCACTATTGGGAGGTCGCAAGTTAGATCCCCAGCAATGCAACAGCCATCCACTCTATTGGTTGGTAGGATGGTCCTCCATTGACCTCCTCCCATCATTCGGTGCAGTGCTAGCCAGTGTCTGTTAGCTGATGTAACAGAACTGGCTGCTGACCACTAAAAGTGTTGAGTTGTGTCGTAACTTGGTTTTTGCCGTCAGAATGAAGAGGGAGACCAGTTCAGAGTAAAAGCTTTTATTCTTTGGACTGCGGTACCAACGTTTCTCTGAGCTCTCGAGCCCTGGTCTTAATCATGTCTCAGACTGCATTGTCTTTTATAGGCCCGCCTTTCTGCTCCTTCTGGCCCATGTGGTACACCTGGCCAAGTGGTTATCTCCTGGGCTTGGGTCTTGTTCTCGAATAGAAGTTCTTAAGATAATGTTGCAGGGTCTTATTCTCGGGTCTGGAGTTGCCTGCCATAAAACTCCAAATGATGGGGGTCTCAAAAGCCCTGAACTTTCCGCAAGCTCTGCAGCAATCTTTGGCTATCTGTCTCACATACATTTTTAACAAATACTATATTGTGTATAAAAATTCACAACAGCTGTCCCATGACACTGCTGTCCAATGACACTGCTGTTCAATGACACTGTTTTCCAATGACACTGCTGTCCCATGACACTGCTGTCCCATGACACTGCTGTCCAATGACACTGCTGTCCAATGACACTGTTTTCCAATGACACTGCTGTCCCATGACACTGCTTTCCAATGACACTGCTGTCCCATGACACTGCTTTCCAATGACACTGCTTTCCAATGATCACTGCTGTCCAATGACACTGCTTTCCAATGAACACTGCTTTCCAATGACACTGCTGTCCAATGACACTGCTGTCCAATGACACTGCTGTCCAATGACACTGCTGTCCAATGAACACTGCTGTCCAATGACACTGCTTTCCAATGAACACTGCTTTCCAATGAACACTGCTGTCCCATGACACTGCTGTCCCATGACACTGCTTTTCAATGACACTGCTGTCCCATGACACTGCTGTCCCATGACACTGCTTTTCAATGACACTGCTGTCCCATGACACTGCTGTCCCATGACACTGCTGTCCCATGACACTGCTTTCCAATGAACACTGCTTTCCAATGACACTGCTTTCCAATGAACACTGCTTTCCAATGAACACTGCTTTCCAATAACACTGCTGTCCAATTGACACTGCTTTCCAATGACACTGCTGTCCAATGAACATTGCTGTCCAATGACACTGCTTTCCAATGACACTGCTTTCCAATGAACACTGCTTTCCAATGACACTGCTGTCCAATCACACTGCTTTCCAATGACACTGCTGTCCAATGACACTGGTTCTTTATGAAGAAGCCTTCACCCTCAAGCACTGGCTTTATTATGTGATTGTGGACAACCTAGCTAGTGGGTGGAACTGGACATGTACTATAATAAAGCAAATTAATTAAATTAGCATCATATACAGGACTGTTCCAGAGGATGATGTGTTAACTTACCTTCATTTAGAAAATCAACAAACATCCAATTCGACTGGGGGGGGTTTCAAACTTTCACACATAACTATACCTGCTTCAGAAACCGATGGATGTGACGAGCTGAAAACGTGAAAAGGGCCCAGTGCTGACCATAAACATACACACACACACACACACACACACACGTTCGTACAAAACAAACCACAGATGCTGAACACACAGAAAGAAAACCACAGGTGCAAAACAAGAGTCGCAAGTGCCCATCGGAATGCAGGGTAAGACCTCATATGCGATCACTGGAAAATAAAAACAGGGACTCTCTCTATCCCACGTCTGTCTTGTGCCAGAACCGCTGACCCCTGACCCTTGACCTCTGTGGCATGCCCGTCGCAGTCCCAGGGCACAGGCAAGTGCAGCAAACATGCACATTCACATTCTGTTAGCGGCACTTCATTTGAAAGGGACTTAAGTGTTTTTCAATGCCTGGTGAAAGCATCGCGTCCTCCTCTCGCCCGTCTGTTCGGGTTCCGGAGCCCGTTCAACTGAAGTGCAACCAACTGTTCGTGACGACACCAAAACTCAGACCAATCGGAACGCCACCCCGTGCCCATCACCCGCTCCCTGTGTGGCAGGTCCTAGAGCAGCGCTGCCACGTCTCCGCGCTAATCCTGGGACGGCCGTACAGCCACAAGGAGGGGGAGGGGCACTCGGTCAGCTGACACATGCTAGCTCCGTGTGACTCTGACTGGAGTGAAGAGGGGGATCTGTGCTCCATGCAAAAAAACTACAATACCCAGAATTCCTTACCCTGTCCTTCCCTATGAGACACTTTGCAGGAGCAAGAGACAAACAACAGGAGCAAAATTAGTCATGGTGCATAAGAGGTGGAGCCTAGGGGCGGGCAAATAATAATAATAATAATAATAATAATAATAATAATAATAATAATAATACAATGAATTATACACATTGTTTAAGTTATTTCTGATCATGCTTAATTTGTTTTGTAGGCCGTGGTGTTTGTGGTTCACCATTATTGTGATATCATCGATATCTGACAATGTGGTCCCGATATTCACTGTGTATGTTCACTGTTTCCAACCACACATTTTAATAATAATAATAATAATAATAATAATAATAATAATAAAATAAATTATACACATTGTTTATTTGTGGTCATGCTTCATTTGTTTTGTAGGCTGTGTTCTTTGCGGTTCACCATTATTGTGATATCATCGATATCTGACAACGTGGTCCCGATATTGACTGTGTTTTAAGGGTGTGCCATATCGCAACAGACACAATAATATCAGCAACATTTTTGAATATGGTAAACGATATTATACCCTGAAATATCGTGCCATATCACCCATCACTAATTATCACACCAGGTACTACTTTTACTGTTTTTAGAAAAATAAAAATTCACACTTTTCTCATTTTCCATTATATATCTACTAGAGACAGATTTTATCTGTCCAGTATCATTCACTTTACTTCAGTCCTGGATATATGGAGATATTTGAAGTGCATTATTTAGTATCGTGACATTCTGGATCATTGACTTCTGTTACAATCTGATGAAAATTCTTGTATTTTTTAATATCTCAGTTAGGGGTGTGTCATATCATATCATATGCAATAATAAAATTTAATTTTCATTTTGTTGCAGTAGTATATACTTTTAATTCAATGTTTTGTCATATCGCCAAGAGTATTGTTATCGCAAAAATACTATAAAATATCGGGATATTATTGAAGGGCCATATCGCCCACCCCTGCTGTGTATGTTCGCTGTTTGTAACCACTCACAATAATAATAATAATAATAATAAGATAAATTATACACATTATTTGTGGTCATGCTTAATTTGTTTTGTAGGTGACAACCTGGTCCTGATATTGACTGTGTATGTTTGCTGTTTCCAACCACTCATAATAATAATAATAATAATAATATAATAATAATATAAAAAAAAAATCTTACATAATAATACAATGAATTATACACATTGTTTAAGTTATTTGTGGTCATGCTTAATTTGAAAATTGAATATGTTCACTGTTTCCAACCACTCATTATACTACTACTACTACTACTACTACTACTACTACTACTACTACTACTAATAATAATAATAATAATAATAATAATAATAATAATAATCTTTAAAAATATTTTTTATAATAATACAATGAATTATACACATTGTTTAAGTTATTTGTGGTCATGCTTAATTTGAAAATTGAATATGTTCACTGTTTCCAACCACTCATTATACTACTACTACTACTACTACTACTACTACTAATAATAATAATAATAATAATAATAATAATAATAATAATAATAATAATCTTTAAAAATATTTTTTATAATAATACAATGAATTATACACATTGTTTAAGTTATTTGTGGTCATGCTTAATTTGTAAATATGTTCACTGTTTCCAACCACTCATTATACTACTACTACTACTACTACTACTACTACTACTACTACTACTACTAATAATAATAATAATAATAATAATACTAATAATAATAATAATCTTTAAAAATATTTTTTATAATAATACAATGAATTATACACATTGTTTAAGTTATTTGTGGTCATGCTTAATTTGTAAATATGTTCACTGTTTCCAACCACTTATACTACTACTACTACTACTACTACTAATAATAATAATAATAATAATAATACAATGAATTATACATTATATGTTGTTTGAGGTTCACCATTATTGTGATATCATCGATATCTGACAACGTGGTCCCGATATTGACTGTGTATGTGCACTGTTTCCAGCCACTCTTATAAATAACATGGAGAAGTTCATAACTTCATCCAGGTGCAGCTGCGTAGACATCAGCTCACACTCTCACACATATACAGAGAGCAAACACAGATACAACACAGTTCCTCTCAAAGCCACACAACAATCACATCATCACACGAAAGAGAAGAAACAAAAAAAAATGCTAACCACTTTATCCTCCTTGAGCCATGCAGTCCAGGAAGCAGAGGAGTGAAAGACAGGCAGAGAGAGGAGGAGGAGGAGGAGGAGGAGGTGAGGAAAAAGGGAAGAGGGAGGGAAAGAAAGTGTGAAATTGGAAATCGAAAATAAATGGTGAGAAATGGAGACGTGTGTGTGTGAGAGAGAGAGAAAGAGAGGGAGAGAGAGAGAGAGGGAGAGAGAGGCGGAAGGGAAGGTGGGGAGGGGAGGAAGAGAAGGAGGAAGTGTTAGTGAAGGAAAAAGTGCCTTCAAACAGGCACAGTCAGCGAGCGTGCCAGTGTTCTAAATCAAACTCTAGTGCCCTACGTTGAAGCGTCCGCAGGAACACTCCAGCGTACCCTGCAAACGCCAGCAACCGGCCTCGTTCATTTCATTTCCAGGACCACCTTTACACCAAACTTCAAGCTTCTTTGATTAATATGTTTTTTATTTTACATTTCTGCAGAAACATCTGTGGATGTGTTCAGAAGCAAGAGTGGAGCTGGATGTTCTCCTCTCTCTCAAAGATGAAAGCTTTAAGGGCTGTTCATCTGACTGGGACAGTTTTGGGGGTCTACCAAGTCCTGCAGGGTTGTTGTGTTGTCTCTGTATCTGTTAATGAAACCCTTGTTCTTTCACCCAACACTTGGAAACATCCATCCACCCATTATCTTCCACTTTAACCTGCTAGTTGGGGTCACGGAGAGGGGGCTGGAGCCAATCCCAGCATCATCTGGTGAAGGCGGGGTACACCATGGACAGGTCGCCAGTCCATCGCATGGCCAAAACACTTACACCTACAGGTAGTTTAGAGTGAGTGATCAACTTAACATGCATGTGTTTGGACTGTGGAAGGAAACTGGAGAACCTGGAGCAAACCCACTCAAGCACGGGGGGCCCGGACTGGGAATCCAACCCGGATCATCTTGCTGTGAGGCGACACATTAAGACATCACCTAGAAATTGCACCTCATGGCCATTTTGACTGGAAATGAAACAAAGGGTCCGACTTTCGCAGAATACTGCAGTTTCCATGGATAATAATTTCTATGAACTTTAATAAAAACAATGTTGACTTTAAAACATGATGCTTGTTGTCATACTAAGCACAGTGTCCAATTACAGTCCATGGCAGGCTTGCTACAGAGGACGCAGATCAGGCTGAAGCACGCTGGAGTATTCCTTTAATTATTCATAAAAACGAGGGAGAAGAAGAGAGTGATTTTATACATAAACATCATCCAACAGGAAAGGCGTGTGGGATGGATGAGTGATGAGATTGGGTTCCGGGCATGTATGCTATATACATGTCAGTCTGGTCAACGAATAAACAGCAGTAGACAAACAACCTGACTGGCTGTTAGTGGCTAATGCTACTGATGTCTATGCACTGTTAGATAATATCTGTGTAAAGAGGCCAGCAGTGAAAATGACTGAGGTTGAAATGATTGCACATGTAATGCCTCCTTCAGGAGAAGCAGAGAACTGCAAGTGAGACACACTGTTCATGCATCAACCAATGAAAGGAGAATTGAACCTGATTAAAAAACACTCTCTATAATCAAATGGTTAGCATGTAAACGACGTTCAGAGCGGCTTAGGAATGCGGTCATGCAACAAGAAGAAGACGAAGTGATTAAAGAAAATAGAGAATATAGGCACTCAGGGGAAGATAGTTAGGGGGGAAAGGTACATGCAATATTCTTTCAGACAGAAGCAGAAGCCTTTCTAGTTATCACGGACATATGCACTCCATCAGTCAAAAGTTTGGACGCACCTACCCAGGTTTTTCTTATTCTTACTATTTTAATAGTAACAATATTAGTGATTCATTTGCATCTGGTTGAGGTTTAAAGCATGTTTATAGCTTCTATTGGAAATGAGCTCATTTGCTCTAAGGCAGTTCTATATACTTTTAACATTCTGGCCAGCAGCTTCATGAGGAGCAACATGAGCTGCTTTTCTAACAGAACTGAATGGAGTGTTGGTCTTAAAGAAATATGCATAGTCATTTTTATTTGAATGTAAAATGTTTGTTTTATAAATACTAGGCACCAAAATTATTATTTAAACTTGGCTTTCAATGCATCCATCCATCTATCCATTATCTTCTGCTTTATCCTGCTAGTTGGGGTCACAGAGGGGCTGGTGTCAATCGCAGCGTCATTAGGCGAAGGCATGGTACACCATGGACAGGTTGGCAGTCCAATGCACGGCCAACACACACTCACTCACACCTACGGGCAATGTAGAGTGAGCGATCAACCTAACATGCCTGTGTTTGGACTGTGTGAGGAAACAAGAGTACTCAAGCACAGAGAGACCATACACACTCCACACAGAACCACCCGGACAGGGAATCCAACCCAGATCATCTTACTGTGAGGAGACAGTGCTGACCACTACACCACCATACTGACCACTACACCACCATACTAACCACTACACCACCATACTAACCACTACACCACCGTACTGACCACTACACCACCATACTAACCACTACACCACCATACTAACCACTACACCTCCATACTAACCACTACACCTCCATACTAACCACTACACCACCATACTAACCACTACACCACCATACTACCACTACACCACCATACTAACACTACACCACCATACTAACCACTACACCACCGTAATAAACACTACACCACCGTACTAACCACTACACCACCATACTAACCACCACACCACCATACTAACCACTACACCACCTTACTAACCACCACACCACCGTACTGACCACTACACCACCATACTAACCACTACACCACCGTACTAACCACTACACCACCTTACTAACCACTACACCACCTTACTAACCACTACACCACCATACTAACCACTACACCACCATACTAACCACTACACCACCGTACTGACCACTACACCACCGTACTAACCTCTACACCACCGTACTAACCACTACAACCACCGTACTAACCACTACACCACCGTACTGACCACTACACCACCATACTAACCACTACACCACCATACTAACCACTACACCACCATACTAACCACTACACCACTATACTAACCACTACACCACCATACTAACCACTACACCACCTTACTAACCAATACACCACCATACTAACCACTACACCACCATACTAACCACTACACCACCATACTAACCACTACACCACCATACTAACCACTACACCACTATACTAACCACTACACCACTATACTAACCACTACACCACCATACTAACCACTACACCACCATACTAACCACTACACCACCATACTAACCACTACACCACCATACTAACCACTACACCACCTTACTAACCAATACACCACCATACTAACCACTACACCACCATACTAACCACTACATCACCATACTAACCACTACACCACCATACTAACCACTACACCACTGTACTAACCACTACACCACCTTACTAACCACTACACCACCATACTAACCACTACACCACCTTACTAACCACTACACCACCGTACTAACCACTACACCACCGTACTAACCACTACACCACCGTACTAACCACTACACCACCGTACTAACCACTACACCACCGTACTAACCACTACACCACCATACTAACCACTACACCACCTTACTAACCACTACACCACCATACTAACCACTACACCACCATACTAACTACTACACCACCATACTAACCGCTACACCACCATACTAACCGCTACACCACCTTACTAACCACTACACCACCATACTAACCACTACACCACCATACTAACCACTACACCACCGTACTAACCACTACACCACCGTACTAACCACTACACCACCGTACTGACCACTACACCACCGTACTGACCACTACACCACCGTACTAACCACTACACCAGCGTACTAACCACTACACCACCGTACTAACCACTACACCACCGTACTAACCACTACACCACCATACTGACCACTACACCACCTTACTGACCACTACACCACCATACTAACCGCTACAACCACCATACTAACCGCTACACCACCATACTAACCACTACCCCACCGTACTAACCACTACACCACCGTACTAACCACTACACCACCGTACTATCCACTACACCACCATACTAACCACTACACCACCGTACTAACCACTACACCACCGTACTAACCACTACACCACCGTACTAACCACTACACCACCATACTAACCACTACACCACCGTACTAACCACTACACCACCGTACTAACCACTACACCACCTTACTAACCAATACACCACCATACTAACCACTACACCATACTAACCACGCAACAACGCTGTGACTGTCGCCAAGCACTGCTCTCCGCTGGTGGAGTTCGTCATAGTTAAGTGCAGACCTTTTTATTTAGTACGGGAATTCTCCGCCGTGCTGATAGCCGCCGTGTACATACCGCCTAGCGCTAGCGCTAATGCTAAAGAGGCACTGTGGGAGCTGCACGGGGGCGTCAGTGATCTGCAGACCAGACACCCAGACGCACTGTTCATTGTCGCCGGAGATTTTAACCACGCTAATCTCCAGTCAGTCCTCCCTAAATTCCATCAGCATGTGGACTTTGCCACGAGAGGAGCGAACGCGTTGGACCTTGTTTACACAAACATACCCAGCGCGTACCGGGCGGAGCCCCGCCCCCACCTCGCGTTCTCGGACCACATGTCTGTGTATCTGACTCCAGCTTACACACCCCTCATCAGACGCTCCAGACCAGTTCAGAAGCAGGTGAAAACCTGGCCGGCAGGAGCCATCTCTGCCCTTCAGGACTGTTTTGAGTGCACTGCATGGGACGTGTTCAGGGAGGCTGCGACTGAAGGCGACTCTGTTAACTTGGAGGAGTACACAGCATCAGTCACTGGCTACATCAGCAAGTGTATTGATGATGTCACTGTCTCCAAGACCATCACCATATGCCCAAACCAGAAGCCGTGGATGACTCCTGAGGTGCGTGCGCTACTGAGGACCCGCGACTCGGCCTTCAGAGTGGGTGACAAGGCGGCCCTAAGGAGAGCAAGAGCCAAATTGTCACGAGCCATCCGAGAGGCAAAGCGCGCTCACGCCCAGAGGATCCACAACCACTTCCAGGACACGGGTGACACGCGGCGCATGTGGCAGGGCATCCAGGAAATCACACACTACAGGACAATGCCACCGTCCTGTGACAGTGATGCCTTCCTCCCCGATGCCCTTAACGACTTTTATGCACGGTTTGAGGCACAGAACAACACGTTGGTGAGCAAGATCACACCCAAGCCAGACGAGCAGGCGCTGTGCCTGACTGCAGTGGACGTGAGGAAAACTCTGCGCAGAGTCAACCCACGGAAAGCTGCAGGACCAGACAACATCCCTGGCAGAGTGCTCAGAGAGTGTGCAGACCAGTTGACAGATGTTCTCACGGACATCTTCAACGTCTCCCTGCGCAGCTCCACTGTCCCAACGTGCCTCAAGACCACCACCATCATCCCCGTGCCGAAGAAGTCCACGGTGTCCTGCCTCAATGACTACCGTCCCGTAGCTCTCACGCCCATCATCATGAAGTGCTTCGAGAGGCTAGTCATGAGGAACATCAAAACCCAACTGCCCTCTTCATTGGACCCCTTGCAATTTGCATATCGTCCCAACCGCTCCACGGACGATGCCATCACCACCACCCTTCACCTCTCCCTTACCCACCTGGAGAAGAAGGACACCTACGTCAGAATGCTGTTCATAGACTTCAGTTCAGCATTCAACACCATCATCCCGCAGAATCTCACCAGGAAGTTAAGCCTGCTGGGCCTCAACACCCCCCTGTGCAACTGGATCCTGGACTTCCTGACAGGGAGGCCCCAGTTAGTCCGGTTCGGGAACAGCAGCTCCAGCACCATCACCATGAACACTGGGGCACCCCAGGGCAGTGTACTGAGTCCTCTGTTGTTCACCCTGCTGACTCATGACTGTGTTGCGAAACACAGTTCTAACAGCATCATAAAGTTCGCCGATGATACAACTGTGCTGGGTCTCATCAGCAAAGGCGACGAGTCAGCATACAGGGAGGAGGTGCAGCAGCTGACAGACTGGTGTACAGTCAACAACCTTCACTGGAATGTAGAGAAGACCAAGGAAATGGTTGTTGACTTCAGGAAATCAAGACCGGACCACTCTCCGCTTAACATCAACGGCTCCTCTGTGGAGATCGTTAAGAGCACCAAGTTCCTTGGTGTCCACCTAGCGGAGAACCTCACCTGGTCCCTGAACACCAGCTCTACAGCCAAGAAAGCCCAGCAGCGTCTCTACTTCCTCCGGAAGCTGAGAAAGGCCCGTCTCCCTCCACCCATCCTCACCCTCTTCTATAGGGGAACCATAGAGAGCATCCTAAGCAGCTGCATCACTGCTTGGTTTGGGACCTGCACAGCCTCTGACCGCAAGTCCCTCCAACGCATTGTGAGGACAGCTGAGAGGATCATCGGAGTCTCTCTCCCCTCCGTCTTGGACATTTACACCACCCGCTGCATCCGCAAAGCAACCAGCATTGTGGATGACCCCACCCACCCTTCACACAGACTGTTCTCCCTCCTGCCATCAGGAAGAAGGTACCGCAGCGTCCGGTCCAACACGACCAGACTCTGCAACAGCTTCTTCCCCCAAGCCATCAGACTTCTCAACACAACTCAACGTCTGAACTGATATCTTTCTCCAACCATTTACCCCAGATAAAAAAAGGGAAGCATTTTTTGCACAAAGCATTGCACTAACAACTTTACTACCTCACTGGACTCTATTTATTACACATTGCACAATTTGCACACAACCAGCAATTATTTATTAATCTCTGTCTGTACTGTGTTGTGTTGTCTGTCCGTACTTGTTTGTTTGTGTTGCACTTGTGTCTGTATGCACTGTCTATGTTGCACCATGGTCCTGGAGGAACGTTGTTTCGTTTCACTGTGTACTATGTATGTAGTTGAAATGACAATAAAAACCCACTTGACCACTTGACCACTTGACCACTACACCACCATACTGACCACTACACCACCATACTAACCACTACACCACCGTACTAACCACTACACCACCTTACTAACCACTACACCACCATACTAACCACTACACCACCATACTAACCACTACACCTCCATACTAACCACTACACCACCATACTAACCACTACACCACCGTACTAACCACTACACCACCATACTAACCACCACACCACCATACTAACCACCACACCACCATACTAACCACCACACCACCATACTAACCACTACACCACCATACTAACCACTACACCACCATACTAACCACTACACCACCATACTAACCACTACACCTCCATACAAACCACTACACCACCATACTAACCACTACACCACCGTACTAACCACTACACCACCATACTAACCACCACACCACCATACTAACCACTACACCACCTTACTAACCACCACACCACCATACTAACCACCACACCACCATACTAACCACTACACCACCATACTAACCACCACACCACCATACTAACCACTACACCACCGTACTAACCACTACACCACCATACTAACCACCACACCACTGTGGTGCTGTCTTTCAATGCAATATTATCAAAATGTCTTTATAATTATAATAAATATATTTAGTTAGATGTGTCCAAACTTTTGCTTGGTAGTGTTCGTTAATGAGTTCTCACTCCGAAGCACAACAGGCATTACATGTATTGTCTGTAAGTAGAAGAGCAAATATTATATTATGAATTGAATTTGATGGTGAAGTACTTGGTGCAAACTCTATAATCACACAACTGCAGTTAAATAGCATAGCCAAAGTCTAGACTGTCTTCATGTATTGCACCCATACGAGCACATCGGAACAGATGGGCCAATGCCCCGTCATTGAAGACCGTAAGTTATAGAGGGTGTGATCACGGGGGGCAAAACCTACCGGGCAGGACGGAAGCAGGGCAGATTGGAGCTCAGCATGCTCGGAGAGAGCACTCCATTGTCAGGTAAGTAACGCAGGAATAGATTTGGGGGGAAGGTTGCTCTTTTTTTAAAGACAGCAGGCTGAGGCAGGAGCCGAAAATACTCCACCCCATGCAGCGAAGCTGGAACCCACCCCAGTCAATGCTCTATTGATGTGAAGGCAAAGGCAGCACTGAATGGACTTTGGCGAAGAACTGCTGGCTAATATCCTCTTAGCGCTCTTTTGGGACTGGTTGTGTTTTTTAAGTGTGGTTGGGATCATATGACGCTATATCTGCAATACAATTGAAAACCTGTTTAATAGATTCCTCACAGGTGCCCAAAGAACTTTAGAATGGATGGTTCTTTACAGGAATGCTCCAGCATTTCAAAGAGGTGCTTCAAATCTTTAATTTCAGAAATTTTAAAACTGGTTCTATAAACTTTAGAGATATTGAATGGGTTCCTTTGAGTTTAAAGAACCACTCACTGAATGAATATATATATATATTGTGTGTTGGAGTATAGATTTATTGGTAAAGATTATTATGGGATCCAAAGGTAGGTCTTCTATGGCATCTATAGTTACATAGAAAATACTGAATATCATAATATTTGGTTTTGTGATACTGTATCGATATTTTAAAACAGTACTGATTATTAATCAGTACTTCACAAAGATTTGCGGCAGACCGCGGTTCATTTTGTATTTTAACCCCCGACCACTAGATAGCAGTGTTCTTCACCATTAGCCTATTTCTATTCCAATGTTCCACAAGTACCTCATTGCTAACATTAGCATTAGCAAACATTAGCAAACCTGTGCATATGGTGGTGTATTTTTTTAAGTTTATTATTTTCCTAAAATTTGATTTTAAAAGTTGTTATGTCGGTATGTTTGCAGTATCACAATATATCACAAAATATGGAACTGTAACCAAAGAATCAAGATACGCGCTGTATTACCAGGTTCTTGCCAATAAACAGTCCTAATGGCATCACGCCAAGAACGCTTTGGACAGCTTTATTTTAAGAGTGTTCTGCCCTGCAGTAACTGCCCTGACACAAGTTAACAACAAAAACTATCTAGAACTTTTTTAAAATACTGGTTCTAAGGGTTTTTTTGGTGTGATGCTAAAAAAAGAACCACCTTTGGCTTCCTGAAAACAGTAGTTCCTGAACCTTAGTGACCTCCAAACCATATTTCTTTCCTCTAGCCCTGCATGTTGGGATATCTCAGGTAGGCTGGAGCAAAATCTGGACCTAGTCTGCACGCCGGCGCTATAGAGTGCCTCTGGTTGAAAGAAAGGTCTATAAAGGAGCTTTTGTTACAAACACTATAAAATATATTAACAAATTACACTAATCTGTTTCAAATTCTGCATATGTTTTATGTACTTATTATTATTATTATTATTATTATTATTATTATTATTATTATTATTATTATTATTATTTCTTTTTCTGAATTTGGGTTTGTGTTGTGTTGTATGGTGGAAAATCTTCTGCTTTGGCAGGACAATAAAGGTTTGTTCTATTCTATAATGTGTAAGTATCTTGAATCTTAATTCATATAGCAACTGTTAAAGGTTTCTATGGTTCTTCTATGGTTCTTCTATGGCATCTCTCAGAGACGCTATGTGACCAATTTGTTTTTAGCAGTTCTCTGACCAGAGTGACCAAACATGAAACACTTAAGTCAGACATTAAGACAAGTTAATGAGAGCAAGACTGCACAAGTGGATGAATGAAGGAATGGATGGATGGATGGACAGATACATCAATAGTATTGGCACAAGGTTGTAGAAAGAAAGTCGAAAAGAAGATGTAACGCTTGTTTCTCACATTGTTGGAGCGCAGAGACACCCTCCCACCACAGCGGGCGCAAAATTTGGTCTGGCAGTAGGAGCAGAGGTGACCGCAGCCATCGGCGAATTTGGTCTTGCGGCAGATCCCGCAGGTGGGGGCGTCATCCTTGTGGGTGCTCTGTTGGCGTTTGGTTTCCGCCCCAATCCGCCTCACTTGTTCCTTATAGCTCTCAAATTGCTGATGGAGCGTCCTGAGAACAAGAAAGAAAGGAAAAGAGTCTTAACATCAAATCTACCAGCCAACCAACGACAAGAAGGGCCTTGCAAACAAGATGGAATGGTTGGAACGGATAAGGCTTCCCTGTGGTATCTAGGCAGATAAAGTTAAGGGGGCTTTCTCATTGGAAACTGCTAACTGCTAACATAATTGGGATCCGACAGTGGAATCAACCAATCACTGGGGTTGTCACAATTATAACATATTTACAATTACTTGTTGTTGAAATAAGCAGTAAAATGTATGATTGAGACGCCTACATGCTGACCTGTTTAGAGAGCAGCACTGAGTAATATTAGTGTATTAGCTGTTTAGCTAGTTTGACTCTACAACAAATAGAAGCTACTAATCAAACATTGGCAGCAAACAAAATAGCTAATCAGTTCATTTGGCCACTTCTGGCTGGTACTTCAACAGTTGCATACAACTAACGTTTGAATTGCTAATCACAATAATTTAAATAACAATTAATTGTCAGCTGAAATGTATTGATCGTGACAGGCCTGTAACATTTGGATTCTCAATGATGTTTCAGTTGATAGAAATGGAAAACAAAGGTCATGTAGTCTGATGTTAAGGTTTATTCCTATAAACTTGGAATGTGTTTCATGAGCTTCAAACAATTTAGACGAAAAATATCCACAAAATGTCCAAAGTCCACACAGGATAGTCTGTCCACTCTACGACCATCTTGGAAACACAGTCGATCAGTTATTTCCAGTTATTACAGCACCAGACCCCTCCGTAAATGAAGAGAGCGTTAAAACTGACACTAAGTGCCGCTTAACGTATATTTGTATAATGTTTATTTGAAATCTTTGTTTACTGCACATACCCCCACCGCAATGCGGGCAGCTAAACCAAGCCAACTATTTTTACTGAACAGTGAGACTGTACTCATGAACAGATGCCATGTTGGTTTTTTTCCTATTATTTTCCAACTGGTGACCAGTTTCCTCTGTTGTATTGTCCCAGCACCACTTACCATTAGAAACCCACAGGGCTGATTTTTTCCCTAATGTTGGACAGATTTTTGACATTTATGGTCCCATATGAAGGCCCATCTCCAAGAATAGCTATAAAAACCAGTTACATATCTATTTAGCATTTCATCGGCGTCCAAAGAAAAACAAATATCTCTAAAAAATAAATAAATTAATTAAATTAAATTAAATTCCAACTTTACAGGAGAGGACAAAAACCTACTTTACTTTCAATATGTGAGTCAATAGAACCAGCATTTGTCTTTTGTCTATGCAACACGTCTGTTGGACCAATCATCATAACAGTTCAACACAATGTAAATAACGCAGCTCCGGTTATGTAGAAAACTAAAATTCTCAAAAAATGGTTTTCTTTGGACGCCAACCATTTGCAAATACATGTAAAGAAGAAAATCCATATCCGAATGTCAAAAAAACAGCTGAACCAGCAAAACCAGCACACATTGTGTTCTGAATGCTGATATGCTGGTCAACAGCTGAGCCAGCACCACTTAACTAGCTTAAACCAAAATATAACAACTAAAACCAGACTGCAATTCATACTGGGCTGTGACCACAAGCAATTAAACCCACAGATAAATCACACACGATAAAAGCAGTTTCTCAGAAAATAAAAAAATAAAAACCAAAGTAGCGTGTTGCTGTTTTAAACTTTGATGAAACCATGTTCTAGAAAACATTCCTTGAAAAAGTGTCATATTAGCGGTTCTGATGTAGCAGCTTGCGCTCTAACGATCACGCTGGGATGCAAATGTTACTGAAGGGAATTGCCAAATTTTGGACCATCCTCCTAAAAACATACAGAAATATGTGTAAAAGTCTATCTGGACATTAATGGACATGGTACGAGTCAATTTCACACTGTAGAGGGTAACACTGTGAATTCTGTAGTGTGATAAACAAATAAACAAACACAATCTAGACTACAGGACCCCCATTCCCTTAGACCCACCATGTTCAAACTGGAATTGCCGATGAACAACAAAACTCTACACTGACGTTATCTAAACAACGCGGTATGACTGAAAACATTTTTACATCATCCTTCACATATTAAGATCCCTATAATTCATATCCATGTCTCACGAGCTACGAGCATGCACATCCAGGACGGCCCATTTATATATTTCACCTCTCATTGTAGCGCACTGCCATGTTCTCTGGTGGCTTGTTAGAATTCCCAGAAGACCGAAGCAAACAATGCTAAATCCAAATTCCACTGAGACGCACTAGCAGAGCTGTTTTTACCCTCTTCCATCTCCTTATCTAGTGGCTGTAGCCGTCTCTCCCCGCATCGGAAGCTTCTCCTGAGAGAGGAGGCAGCAGACTGTGGCCCCAGGTAGCTGGAGCCTGGAAGTGACTTTGGCAGCCTTGGCCCAAAAGATGGCGTTACGCAGAGGGGATTAAACCATGACGTGGAACCTTGAGAGCACGGGGTGCCAATGACGGTGGCTAACGGGTCTATGAGCATCAAATCACAATGACATGTTCAGATCATTTCAAGAACGGACTTCTTTGAGATGCTGAATTGGCTATATTTTTGTAAGTTGGTATTAGAAAAGGGCTACGCTACCTGAAGTCTAAGTGTTGAGTGACAAAGCACAACAAGTTGGCTAAATGTATGAAATCTTGCCAAGTGTTCGCTGCTAGCTGCTAGTAGATAGTCTCGTCTGTCCAAACTCTATCAGTACCTCCTCATCACCTGGCCCTAACCAGTTCTCCTCTCATCTGATGCACCTTGACCTGTAACACCTGTGCAGCTTCTTTCCTTTTACTTACTACTCTGTTATAATCAGATCTGCCAGAGTCTCCAGCTACACTCTAAACGCTTCTCATCCTCTGTACTAACCCAAACCAGAACTAACTCAGTCTCTGTACTAACCCAAACCAGAACTAACTCTGTCTCTGTACTAACCTAAACCAGAACTAACTCCGTCTCTGTACTAACCCAACCCAGAACTAACTCTGTCTCTGTACTAACCCAAACCAGAACTAACTCTGTCTCTGTACTAACCTAAACCAGAACTAACTCTGTCTCTGTATTAACCCAAACCAGAACTAACTCTGTCTCTGTACTAACTCAAACCAGAACTAACTCTGTCTCTATACTAACCCAAACCAGAACTAACTCTGTCTCTATACTAACCCAAACCAGAACTAACCTAAACCAGAACTAACTCTGTCTCTGTACTAACCCAAACCAGAGCTACCTCTGTCTCTGTACTAACCCAAACCAGAACTAACTCTGTCTCTATACTAACCCCAACCAGAACTAACTCTGTCTCTGTACTAACCTAAACCAGAACTACCTCTGTCTCTGTACTAACCTAAACCAGAACTAACTCTGTCTCTGTACTAACCCAAACCAGAGCTAACTCTGTCTCTGTACTAACCCAAACCAGAGCTAACTCTGTCTCTGTACTAACCCCAACCAGAACTAACTCTGTCTCTGTACTAACCCAAACCAGAACTAACTCTGTCTCTGTACTAACCCAAACCAGAACTAACCCTGTCTCTGTACTAACCCAAACCAGAACTAACCCTGTCTCTATACTAACCCAAACCAGAACTAACTCTGTCTCTGTACTAACCCAAACCAGAACTATCTCTGTCTCTATACTAACCCAAACCAGAACTAACTCTGTCTCTGTACTAACCCCAACCAGAACTAACTCTGTCTCTGTACTAACCCCAACCAGAACTAACTCTGTCTCTGTACTAACCCAAACCAGAACTAACTCTGTCTCTGTACTAACCTAAACCAGGACTAACTCTGTCTCTGTACTAACCCAAACCAGAACTATCTCTGTCTCTATACTAACCTAAACCAGAACTAACCCTGTGTCTGTACTAAAACACAAAATTCTAAATGTTTATATAAACTTCCCTACAAGCTGAAATTAGCTGAGTTTAGGTGTTCTCTAAAATATCAGTCTGTTTGTAGGAAGAGCTAGTTGTACATACATATCACATTGCTAGCGCTAAACTTTACATCATAAAGCCGGATGCACAGGTTGAAAAAGAAGATCGAGTTTATTGTCTAAAATCTAAAAGTCAACAATACACAGATAGAAATATGACAACAGTGGTGGATAACTCACTGACATCACTGGAGAAGTTCCCTTAGAACATTTTTTAGCACATGTATCCACTTGGGGAAGGGTTTTGATGCACAAGCCACATCATAAGATATGTTCTTCTGCACATTGCATGCAATTACGCATTGCCACCAGCGAGGTCTCCAAATCCCCACAACATATAGTGCAGTAAGTTCATTGTAAACAGGTTCAGTTTATATATTTGCCTATTCAGTCTGCAGCAGTTTAGAGGTTACTGAGGAGGGTTTTCAGTCTGGACTTATAATACAGGACAGCCAACCAGGAGAGAGCTCAGTGACATACATCAGTCTTAAAGGCACAGTAACAAAAACAACCATTTAATTCTAGAGAGTTAAGAGAGGCTGGAAAATAGTCATGTACAGATGAACCAGGGCTGTTTCCAATAGGACCAGTCTCACATCACATACATTTTCGGAGCTCTATCTATAGTGCGTATTGTCCAGCAAAGGAAAGACGCTAAGCACAACAGCACAACATCCCAGCAGTTCAGATCAGTATTTAACACACCACTGCTATGCAACGACTGTATTACTTCCCGGAAATGATCTTTGACCTGTGTGAGGTGTGTGGGATGCGAGAGAAGAGCTCTAGGGTCAGTCCTCTCGCCATGGGAACAGCTGTCATGGTAGCAAGAGACCCAGGCAACAGTCGTCATGGAAACACCACTATGGCAGCTCTCTTCTTCCTGTAAAAACGAGGCTGTGCTCTATTTCGGCAGTTGAGAATAGAAGACGTGCAGGATCAGAGAGACTGAGAGAGAGAGAGAGAGAGAGAGAGGAGAGGGAGGAGAGAGAGAGAGAGAGAGAGAGAGAGAGAGAGAGAGAGAGGAGAGGGAGAGAGAGAGAGAGACTGAGAGAGAGAGAGAGAGAGAGAGAGAGGGAGAGAGGGAGAGAGGGAGAGAGAGAGAGAGAGGGAGAGGGACAGCTGAAGCAAAACTATAGAAAGACAGAACAGCGAAATTGTATGACGCCTCATTTGTTATGTCTCTATACCAGACATCCATCTGCTCCACTAAATATGCTCCAATCAGACACAATGGAAGAGAATCAAGAATCTATATGATTTTGCATTGTATCTGAATCAAACAGAGTTTTTTTTCACAACTCCAGTAGACGTACACTGATAGCTGACCTGTCCATGCTCCTCTACAAATACACTCTTTCATAGCAACTGTTGAGAAGCCTTTACAGAGCATTGACCAAAACACTACACAGTACTTTCTAGCAGACGGATGAAAGAATTGCATGGGCTTAAATCATTGGGAGGTCAGAGGTTTATACCTCTAGTGATGTTTCAGTCAGTAGGATGGGGGGTTATGTGCCGGACAGGACTGATTAAGATTAGAGTTAAGTCTAGTGCTGGATTATATATACCATTTCATCAAATGGTTGGAAAATAAAATAAAAATAAAACCTATAAAACTCTGCTCCACATTTTCACATCATTATTGAGTTTTCCGTTCACAGGCGGAGCCTAATTTTAGCCACACCTATGCCTTTTAGAGCAGGAGGTGAGACTGCATCCCTGTCCCTCATGGCCAACTGGTAAGTGGTTAGATCCCTTTGATTAAAAGTTCATGCGTTTGAAAATCAGTTGTTCTCTTTATTTACCACCTCTTGTTCAGAAATGAGTGCTGTGTTGGTGCTGCACTGTCCTCTCTGTCTACTGTGTCTTATGTCTTTTAAATTTATTGTATTTATTGTGTTGTTTCTAGTTCATTTTTGTTGCACACTTATGTCTACACATGTTGCACCATGTTGTTCCTGGAGGAACGTAATTTCACTCCACTGTGTACTTGTATGCAGATGGAATGACAATAAAAGCCTCTGGACTTGACTTAACAACTTTCTTTACAATATCAGACACATCCGACCCTTTCTCTCTTAGGAGGCCTCCCAGGTGCTCGTCCAGTCTCTTGTCTTTTCAAGGCTCGACTACTGCAACTCGCTCCTAGCTGGTCTTCCTCTACAGACCATCAGGCCCTTACAACTGATCCAGAATGCAACAGCAAGGCTCGTCTTCAAGCTACTCCAAGTTCACTCATGTCACTCCACTGCTGCGCTCCCTTCACTGGCTTCCTGTAGCTGCTCACATTCAGTTTAAAGTTCTGATGCCTACAAAGCCAAGAATGGACCAGCTCCTCCTGAGCTTATGGCAATGGTCAAAAGCCGATCCGATCTCGAGCCCTTTGCGCTTCAAGTACGGCACGGCTTGACCCACCATCTCTCAAGATTCATGGAAGACACGCGACAAGATGCTTCTCTGTACTGGCACCCAGATGGTGGAGCAAACTTCCACTGGCTGTCCAAACAGCAAACTCTCTCGTGGTCTTCAAACGCAGACTGAAGACCACCGTCTCTTGGTGAAGCACTTATAAGCGCTAATCTACTGAAGCATTGGTAGAAACCATAATTGTACATGATCTTCTAAGAACACTGGATAAGTATTACACTGATACTGTATGTAGTCTTGTGTTTATTCTCTTCTCTGTAGGTATTCCAGTCTTGCTATAATCTTATATTTTGATGTCTTTCTAGGTATCAGCACTGGTTCTTGTTTATGGCAGTGTTTGAGTATAAGAGTAGTTTGGACTTAAACCTGTTTGTACTAGATAGAGATCCTCATACTCTAACCGAACACTAAGCACTTTTGTAAGATTGAAAGTTCAATTATTAGTTCTAATAAAATACACATAAACAATGTATGGAAAACAGATTTGGTCTAAAGTCCAAGTCACTATGAACGGTGTTTTCAGGTCTGACTTTGAACCAGTTTGACTGAATGATCCACAGAACTTTTGTGCTTATAAAAAGCAAGAAGAACTCAAACAGTTGCCCTTGAACTAATGTAAAAGGGTTACTTCCGCCAAGTTTCTGAAAATAGTGAAGCGCTTTGCCAAGTTGCGATTGAGTGAGTGAGTGAGTGAGTGGCAAACTCCACCACTTCTGCAGTGAACCTCCTGGAGAACAGATGAGAAAGTAGAGGCGCTGAGTCACCTGGGACGCAAGAAGACTCGCGCTCTTGTCTGGTTTTTTTTTCTTAAGGACTGCGGAAACCTCGGAGAACTTTAAGTGTTCTTTTTCCTCGTCTGAGTCAGGGTCATGTGATGTGGATGGTCTCGTGGGATTGGAGAAGAACATGGGGATGCCCTCATTCTGCCAGGAAGCAAGGCGCCTCATTGGGATGCCCGAAAGCAGACTAAAAATACAACAACACGACTGAGTTTGTTTGTGTTTAGACTGTGTGTGTGTTTTTGCTTATGCAGTGCTGGATGTTTGTGTTTATTTACATTGGTAAAAAAAATTAAGGCTTGTTTGGCGTCTTGCCAGAGTTAAAATACGAGTTCCTTCGGAAATCTTGTGTTGGATAGTAAATGCAAATATTCCAAGTGTACAAGTTGCACTGAATGAGTCGACTACTTGTTCTGTGATTCAGCTCCTAGTCAGTTGAGAAGAGTACTCAAAATTTAAGTGTCTGCATGACTAAAGACCAAATTCTATTTGCTGCTTTGGTGTAGCACACAATCTCTTTTTTTAAAGTATCACAATGTATAGCCCACTGTATAGACTGTATAGACTTTACATGGTGCCGCCTGGCTCGGTGCGGTTGCTCTCCACGAACTGCACGAGCCGAGAGACGGCTTGATGACGACAGAGCTTAATCCTCATTGATCAGAAGCTCTGTGGACACCTCTGACGTTTGACTCTTTTTACTGTAAAATATATAAAAAATGTATATATCTCCTCTAAAACTCTTTAAAGACCTCATATTTACACTAATACTATCATATCTAGTAGCATGACAGTTCATTTTCATACAGTATTCAACATATTTCTATTTTTCATAATTAGTTTTTCAGATCATGAAGAGGCTCCAGTGCTGTAGATTTTTACTCTTAGGATTTGTGAGTGTCTTTAAAAGCACTACATCACTGTTGCGTTTGGATCTATTTTTCCTTCTACTCTTTCTAATTCTTTTCTTTCTTTTTAACTATTTTTCTATTGTGTCTACTTCATCAACTGTAAAAGAGAGTAAACGCCGCAAGATCTGCCGTAGCTCACGTAGGCTGCAGGTGGCGACTGTCCGATTTAAGGCTCTATTCTAACCTCCTCCCCCCACTGCGTTCGGCTGCTCTCGCTGACCACTAAGGCCATGCGCAGCCATATCTTGAACATGTCTATTTCCTCATACCCAGTGTTTAATTTGTAAAACATCAGGTAATGGAACACTAAAGGTGTGAAGATCCAGCAAGTGGCAGTGAGGGAAAAGGTCCTGGAACGCATAGACACAACAGTGCTTCAAGTGTCCATCTAACATAGTAGCAATCTATACAATAAAATAATCCTAGCTTTAAGGAATGCAGTAAAGAGCTGCAACCATAAAATCTCAGAGGTGCCACTGGACGAATAGTTTTTGGTGTCCTACAAGAAAAAAAAGTCAAAGAGGTGGTGGATCCACATAAATAAGTTCTGGAATGCAGGTGTCTGAAATATGAGATTAAGCACTGCTCATACCTGCATGCCTGGAGCAGCTTAGCCCCGCCTATTTACCCTGATCTTAAAACGTAGACCAAGTTTATTCTGACATAGGGCTGGAAAACACAAGAATTGTGACTATAGCTGTGTTCCCAGTTCTGGGCTGTAGCCGAGGTTGGATTGTCCTATGGAGACCCCTCTTTAGTAACCTAGGCCACACAAATCTAAGAAACAATATAAAAAGACTGTGTTGTGACGGCGTAGCGATGTGCCTTATAATCATATTAGCATTTGCTGTTGTTAATATGCCAAACATATATATATATATATATATATATATATATATGTATGTCACGCCCTGTCTGGTCTCGTCTGTCTATGTTCATGTTTACTTTCCCCCACATCCTTCATTTGTTTACATTCCCAGTCATGCAGTCATGTTTTGTCATGTGATCCGTGTTTCCACCCTCCACCTGGTTCCCATCTATGTCTCCTTCTATTGTTCTCAGGTGTTTCTTGTTCCCTCTTGTTTTGCCCTCTCCCTCGTGGTTCGTTTTCTGTGATTCCTGTGTTTCCGTGGTTCCTGTGTTGTTGTCCCCTTGTTTCCTCTCTGTTTCTGGTTTGTTCATGTTGTTATATGCTTTGTGTTTTGTTTTCTGTTTTATTGCTTATTAAATCTGGTTAAACTTGCGTTTGCACCCACCCTTCCGATTTGCCTATTCCTCCTCCTCCTCCTCACCTGCCCTGTGTGACAATATATATATATATATATATACTGTATATATTCCACTGTATTACATATATACACTCATTTTTTCAACATATTTTAGTTTCTATATATACAAACTAAAATCCAGACTAACTGCCTTGTGCAGCATGGACAGCAGCTAGATGGGCTGGGAGACTCAATAAGGTCCTGTTAGGTTGTCCCAGGTATCTGGAGCAGTGCTGACTGCAGTGTATCACACAGCTGCTGGAAGGCACATGTGAGAGACTCCATAGAGTGAACACAACGATCCAGATGGTCCCACAGATGCTAAATTGGATTCAAGTTGCATTGTCTTGCTGGAAGATCCCATCCGCCCCAAGGAACACAATCAGTAGGTATGGGTGTACATGATCTGCAAGGATGAATTCATACCAAAATTAGTTGAGAGTGCCTTCCACGTGGATGATTGCGCCATGAAAACCTTTCCCAGACCATAACGCTGTCACCACCAGCTTGTGTTTTACCAGCACTGGTTGCAGGGTATTTTGCAGCCTGGGACTGTGTCCTTAATATATGGTGGTAGTATGAGGTGGGAGTGTGGTTGAGGAAGGGGAGAATGCTGGAGTTCTGGTGTCTTCTGCTTGGCACTAGAAGGCCAGAACCTAGTTTTTAGGAATTAGAATTTAAAATTTACAACTATTTGCCATGTGTCTTGGCAAATAGAGGAATTTGACTTCTGCATTTAACCAATCAGTGCAGTAAAACACTCACACAAACACACACACACACACTAATGAACAGGTGGGCAGCCCTATCAGCCGGGGATCAGTTTGGGATTAGGTGTCTTACACTTCAGTCATGTCCTGTCAGTTCAGGAGATTGAAGCAGTGACCGTCCAGCTGGAAGGCTGGTTCCCTAACCTCCAGCCCATAACTGATACAAAGCCCATTAAGACTAAAACTGGGGTCGAGATTTAAACAGATATGGACGGCAGTAGGACTGACAAAACTAATTCCTGCTACATTACAGACAGTTTATCATTCCATCATTCTTCCACTGTAACAGTTTGCACCTGCATCTAAAGCATCTTCTCCAATTGGATTACATGATCATGCATCTGCAGCTGGGAAAAACAATATTAACCAATAATATCCTGTTTCACCTCCCACCTAAAAAAGCTCTCAGCAAGCTCAGAGCTCTCAGCAAGCCCTCCCTGATACCTTGCTTCACTCAAGTACGTCACAGTATGGAAGGAGAACGCGTTATGATTTCCAGTCATGTTGATTTTATGTTTATGGACCCATTTTTCTTTTTTAGACCCGTAATGTGTGAAATCTGGCTCCGTTATTGGAGCTCCTCTGGTAAGATGCTTTGAGAATCCAGGGCCAAATGGGGGAAACCCCATTCTTTCTTCTTTCCTTCCTTCCTGCAGCACACTCCATTGCTCTTCCCTCGCTTCTGTCAGACTGGGTATCCTCCCTCTCTCTCTCTCTCAGCCTGGCTGGTAATTATCACCCTATGAATACACTGGCAGAGAAAGAGGGAGCGAAAGATCGATGGGGAGATAAAGGATGGATGGACTGAGAAGCGAGAGTGAGGAGGAATGTGTGGAGAGGAGGGGCTATTTCTGTCCTGTCAGCTGCTTCTTGGCGGATGTGCCTTGGAAGGGTGTGACTCTTCTGGGGTTTTTTTCGCCTCCTTGGTTGTTTCTCCCACATATTTCTTTTTTAGGTTCTACCGTTAAAAAGGTAGTGTTGCACCGACACCATATCAGTACTGGCACCATGTCAGATACTGGTACTTAAACACAGTATCGGTATCAGGGACAGAGAGTACCGAGAGCGTGAAGCGATTTCCGAATGGTGTGGATGCTACGGAGGTAAATATCTTCCTAAAGCATTGGCCACGAGGGCAGATAACACCACAAGACCACCAGAGAAGATCTCACTATCTTCGTTACCTGAATGGACAGTCTTTTTTCATTCATTTCCTGTTGTGTAGTCACAGTTTGAGCTAACGTTTGGTTGTTATCGAGGGAATGACCAGAGAGATCTATGGAGAGAACATCTATGGCCATTAGTTTTCTCTAACACTGCCCACGCTGTGCCTCTCTTGGTCAACTGCAGTAGACACTGGAGTGGTCTTGTGGCCTGGTGCTTTAAAAGAAGCCAAGAAATCCGAGGTTCACTGGCTGTTGACAGTGAGAATGACTAATATTTACAGAATTCCAGTAAAGCCGGATGCTCATACATGTAAGCATCAGTGTACGGGATGCATATAGTAGAAATAACATAAGGCACCAATCAGTCAAACGTGTAAACACACCTACTCAGGTTTTTCTTATTTGTACTATTTTAATAGTAATAATAGTAACAGTAATAGTTTAATAGTAATAATATAAGTAAATAAAATAATTGTGATGAGATCAAACCATTAAAAAAAAAATTGTACAAACTTTTGAGTGGTAGTGTATACCGTTCAGTACATCAGTAAGCTTTTTCAGACATTCTCAGATATTTACTCTTGGATTTGAGCATTTACATTATGTACTGTGCTCAACTAAATCATTCCACAGCTTGCTACTTGGACTAAAAAGTGAGAACAGCCACATCGTTGGCAGATCCACAAAGACGCTACAGTCAACTGTGGCCAGGACCATACCTGGACTTGCTCTCTACCAATTGCTCAGTGCAGTGTTGGCCAACATGGGCCTCTATTAGTTCAGTTGACCAATGTGGGCCTCTATTAGCTGACGCAAGACAGTGAGTTAGAGTTCTCCTTCAGGTGTGTTGAGCGCTCCAGTTTCCGTTAGCAGAAGAATCAGTGGAACCTTGCTAGTCTTCAGCTTCCAAGGTGGGTAGCACTGCATGACCCAGACATTGCCCAGTGCATTTATGGAACAGTTAAGTAAAAGCTTAGAAGATATAAGATCTGGAAAATCTCCAGCACATTTCAACACAAACTGTGTCTCTGTGCATTCATATCACTTGACTGATTACCACAGAGTTCAATTTACCAGTTTTTCCACTAGGGGTTTCAAGGAGGGCTCCTCTCCCTGATGAACTGCTAGCTGGAAATACAGGAATTCGGCTCATTTGTTAAACGCCATCGATCGGCTCTCAGGATCGGCTAAATTTGAGAAATATTTACTGATCGCATATTTTGATTTAAAATCAGCCGAAACCGATATAGAGCCGTTCAATCCTTCCATCTCTACTGAAAGGTGTTTCTAAATTATGCTCCACTTTAAAACTGGACTAGAACAGCTTTGGCTGTGAGATATTCAATCATTTTAGAACCATATGTGTCAAAGTGGCCTATTTATGTAAAACAATCATTCACATGGAATCATTTCTTGTATCCTTAATCACTTTTAGGCTGTAAAGAAAAAGCAAGTGTTGCTTTTTGAAAAGAGGCATTGTGACTTGCCATAGTTAATAAAAGGACTGGTATATATGCTCCGCCCACAACTGCATTCAACTACTGTGGCTAGGTTGGAAAAGCTGTAACTCTGGGGCACTGACTAGGTGAATGTGTGCAGATCGAAAACGTAGAGTGGTTTTATTTGCAGGCAGTGAAGAAAGATTAACAAAGACAGCTGTTTACCAGAGAACAAATTCCAGAGCAGCCATAACCAAACAGAAGAGACAAAGCTAAAACCAGAGTAACAAGCTACAAATTAAAAACCAAACAGCTACCAAGAAATCAAGAACACAGCAGAGACAGGAAACCAGGGAGAACGCTCAGTATGGAACGCTGTTGGCAGTACTAGCAAAAACCTAAACGAAACACACTAGTATATATATATATATATATATATATATATATTAGACACAATCCAAAGAAAAACACATACCTCCGTTTTTGTTTGGATATTTTACATTGTGCAAATTTTATGATAAACATATCAATAGAAATGCTCCAAATAAGCATTTCTGGTTCCATTGACTTACAGTGAAGACAGTTTTTGTTCCCTCCTGTAAAGCTGCCATTTGTGAGATGCATGTTCTTCTTTGGACATGGACGATATGCAGACAGGCTGATTACAAACAAGTGATGAGAATCAGAACTCTGAAGACATGACCAAGAAGGCTGTTGGTGACTGGATGATGGGGAACATGTGGTTATGATGTCATGAGGAGGTGCTTTATGGGAAGTGTAGTTTGAAGACTCAATGGAAGCGTGACACAAGCTACTTTGCATGTGTGTGAAAAGTCACACTGGTAGGACATGCTGGTATCGTTTTTGGTTGTATAAATAAGCTAACATCATGCTGACTGAACAATGTGCACTTGTGGAATAGCTACTGGATGCCTTGAATTTCCCTCTGGGATCAATAAATCTATCTATCTATCTTTCTCTCTTTCTATCTATCCATCCATCCATAACACAGATTTTAAACAGGAAAGCCAACATTTTCCAACATTAGCACCAAATTCACTGGGGGTTTTGTCAGTGATATGTAAAGCTTGTCTAATCTTTTAACAGTTGCTAAGAAAGAAAGCAATAGTGGGCGGGGCATGAGTCAAAAAGACAGCATTATAAGGACAAACAGCGTTCCTCTACAAGCAGCCTCTCATGCTGTCTTCTGTATAGGAGGGAGAGAAAGAACAGGTGCTGGAGGAAGACCAGAAGAATATCGATCGGCATCTATTCTTATCCCAGTAAGAGCAGTGTCTATGAACAGGAGGGAAATGATGTGAGAGGGAGAAAGAAGAAATGAGGAAATGGAGAGATGGAGTGATACGGATAGACAGAGTGGAGAGAAGAGCCACCAGAAAGATAAACGACCGCTGGAGAAGATTAGTGAATACAGGAGTCCCTAGACAATCTCTCTCACTCTCTCTTTCTCGCTTTCTCTCTCTGTCTTTAAAGTAGACAGCCATTTTTTAGATAGGTGAGAACATTTTAAGCCAGAATTAGAAAAGAAAGCAGATGTTGACCATGTATACACTTAAATAGAAACCACTTGCAATGGTGCCACAGTAGGCCAGAGAGAACTACCAGTGCTTTGGGATGGATAGTTGAGGGCAGGCTGTTTGAATATGTATTCGCTTGTTGGCTACAGCAGAAAAAATGATTAATGTTACTGAATATTAGGGCTGTGTTTTGGCAAGAACCTGGCGATACAATACATATCACGATACGGCGTTCATGATTCAATATATCATGATATATTGAGATACTGCAAGCAAAGTGATATACTGTGATTTTTCAAATCCTACTATTAAAACACACCACTATATTAACAGGTTTGCCAATGCTTACAATAGCATTGCACCCTTGTGCCGCTAGTTAATGTTGGAGTGGAGCTGAAAATGGATTACAACACTGCCATCTAATGTTCAGAGGTTTAAACCCAACACACAATGTATATAGTATGATTCACTGTCTGCCAAAATCTGTGAATTGATACTGTGTTTTTAAGAATCGATACAGTATCACAAAACATAATATCCTGATGTTCGATATTTCTATATGTTCTTGCATCCCTACTGAATATTATGTCTAATTGGCTTCCACATCACAGTGAGGCGGGAATTCCAAATGGGTGTGCGACATATTTTTTTAAGTTTTGTATTACAGTGAGAGCACACATTGCGTCAAACTAAAGAGGCTGAGCATCCATGCTGGTCAACAGAATACTGCATAACTAGTGTGTGAAATACAGCCAGGTATTCAGGGGGTCCCAGGTTGGCAGGCTTACTCACTATAGTGGCACCAATGTTTGGTTGAATGGTACACTCCATTAAAACTGGGAAGTGGGAATTTTAGACTTCTTCAACAACTGAGAAACCTAGAGTCTTAACCAACCCTGAGCTTTAAATCTAGAATGGGTACATCGCGCATCAACTCTACTGTTTAAAAGGACTCCGATTTTTGATTTCGAGACATTTAGGGTGCCCTAGAAATTAACTGTACTTTGCAGACATATAGAAGACGTATTGTTTGCTAGAGCATCCCTTTAATTACATTAACATATGAACTGAGTACATCCAGGTTCTGATCATGAGCGATTGAAGTGTGGGCCTGTTTTATACAATCATTTCTATTTAGCAGTCTTGATGAACACGGCCTAAAGGAGGCTAGGAAAAGAAAGAGGGAGCTGGAGGAAAAGAGATGGACAGACTTCTAAAGGTATAGTGTGGCAAAAATACAGCAATAACAAAACAGCTCTGGTTCAATTGCATGTTCTGTTCATACAACCTCTGCAGAGAACACACTTCTATGTTCCAGCACACTGTAAAAGCTAAAGCCTAAAATATTGAACATGCCATCATTTTTGCACAGGCCACATTTTGTGTTGTCCCCTGTAAACGATGCGTTTACTCATTTTCACTTAATGCATTTGCACTGTATACATTTACACCATGTTCCCCTTCTCACAAATGTAATTCCTCAGGCAAGACGTGTCTGGGGTTAGTTTGGCCACGTAGTCAGTTTGCCTTGCACTCGAGCTATGAGCTTGTGTAGCTTTCAATTAATAGAACTTAATGCTCCATCAATTAGCTCTGTGGAAACCGCATGTGTAGCTCATTCGTCTTGAATAGAGTTGTTAAGTAATCCCAAACAGGCGTACTGATGTGCTTCCTGACACAGTATGTCATTCTGTTATCCATACAAATGCACAAAGGTACACGGTATACAGCTGAGAACGCAATGTGAAGCCTAGGTTTTGCCGATCTCGGCTGGAGGACTACATTTGAGGTACAAAGAGAAACTGTGCACACTTTACCTTTAACTCAACTACAGATATGTGTGAGAGAACAGCACCTGCACTCCCTCGTGCACACACACACACACACAGTTGCACACCAAAAAAGTGAAGTGTGATAGCTATAGTTATCTCATAAACTCAGCCTAACACTCTGCTGCTGATGGTGTTTGTTGTTGTGGTTGCCTGCTGTTGATGGCGGACCGATTTATGTATTTATAGACTTGAGTGCTTTTTGTAATGGACTCTATGCCTACCCTCTCTCTCTTTCACTTCTCTCTCTCTCAGGTTTTATGGCAGGTTGCCTGTTTCCTGCCTTCTGAGTTTTTTTTTTTTGTTTTTTTTTCCATAGAGAAGAGCGGCCTTCTGTTCATACATACATACACGTTTTCACACTAAGTCTGTCATACATATGTCCCATGCATTATATAAATCTACATAACTATATGAAATAATAACACAGCTAAATGTAAAATCATGACCCATATGTATATATATGTATGCATGAGTCTATACGATAATTATAATAACACTAATAATAATAATAGTAGTAATAATAATAATGTATATGTACTACATACATATCATATCAATTAATATGTAATAGAAATATGATTTCTGGCACACCTATAGTAGTCACTTTGACATTATTTTCCAATATATATATAGAGGATAAACTCCAGATTAATATATATATATATATATATATATATCCAGATACAATCTGGAGTTTATCCTGACCAGCCAGTCTCCAACAACAAACACATGCAATGGATGGCTGATGCAGAATGTCTGTTCATTAAACTTTAATATAGTGAAGTACTAAACAGACCACTTAATAGAGCTCTCTCTCTCTCCCTCTCTCCAGTATAAACACAAACACTGTCCTTATGTTTATATAAGTTGGTGGACACCTGTTCATCCAGCGGTTCTTCTGAAATCAAAGATAGTTTTTAATTTGCCTCTTCTATGCTGCAGTGACAGCCTCTGTTGTTCTGGTAAGGTTTTATACTTGAAGTTGGAACCATGCTGCAGTGATTTGATTGTATTCAGCCACAAGAGCAATACAGAGTCCAGATACTGGCAGTGGATGATCTGTTCTGGATTTTATGGAGCTCCATCGCTGCAGAGAACACAGTTGTGCTTCGCAGCCCAATGTTTTTTTTATACAAGCTGTAAGTGCAAAACTAAACGCCTGTGTCAGCACCCAGTGCACCTTACAATAGCTGTGCGCACTAATTTGAACTTTTGGACATACAGTGTGCAATGTATTGTGTATTTATACACATGCTAATATTGTGAGGAATAGAATGGGGTAGAATATTATTATGTATATTATGTAGTATAGAACATAAAACAATATATATATATATATATATATATATATATATATATATATATATATATATATATATATATATATATATATATGCTCTAAATCAAGGAACTGCTGCTGAAGGAACTGAATACATTCATACAATGTCTGGGGCGTCCAGGAGAAATCTGGAACTACACTTTGTTCTTCAAACTGGAGCTCAAGATCTGATCTACTTCTTTCACAATAACATATTTATGTTACTGTGTATTGTATGCATGATTATTTACATCTGTTCTAATCATATCTGGTGTTCTTACAATACAAATGGCCGCTGCTGCGTTTAAATGATGGAAAATGAAGATACATATTTTATATAAAACCTAATATATATATATATATATATATATATATATATATATATATATATATATATATATATATATATATATATATATATATATATATATAATTCTTCGGCTTTTTTGAAGAACAATATTACAGCACTATAGATGGACACGTTCCCATCCCAGGACCGCACACCAACCGAGAAAGGAACTATTATGTATTCAAAAACGGAAATAAACAGGCTGAAAATGGATTTGGAACATTAACAGGAGCCAGGAAGGAGCTGAATTTTTAAATATTTCAGGACAGGCTTCCAACTGTGAGCTATTTCCAGCACCGATTCATAATTTAACACACCGACGTTTTTCTCCCAGAAACCCTGAAACCCTCCCGTTAGTTCAAAAAAGGGGACGAGGAACAATACTTTGCTGTTTTTCCCCCCCGATCAGCCTCATCTAGCGAAACATTACTTCCACCGCACACAAGTTTTCTCCTCCACTGAGGAGAATTTGTGCAGTCGGTTTCAGTTTGTTTCTAGGAGCCGTCAGAGCCGAGTGTTCCTCACAGCCTGCTGAAACATGGCCACCCTGCTAATGCTACAGGCTACAGCCGAGTACGAAGAAGGCCTACGGAGAAGAGGAGGAGGCTATAAGGAGCAAATTATTCCTCGCAATGACGAGGATTACAATTAGCGGCAGACATGTGAGGTCACATTCACATTCACTCGCGCAGGCCAGCTGTACTTATCGCAGGCAGAGAAAAGCCAAAAGTGCTCTCAGCCTTTTCCCCAGTCCCGTGTTTCCATGGTGTCACCGGTTACCCCTGGCAACAAGGAACATGTCAACATCGGAGGAACGCTCGGCTTGTCAGTCACACATGGCTAATGGCACTCAGTCTGTGTGAGTGTGTTTACGTGTGCTTTCCTATTTGTGAGTATCAGGGGTGCAAATTCGGTCTCATAACTGGGGGGTGGGTTTGGGGGGCGGGGGTTGACATAGGAAAGATGAAGCTCACAGTAGCTGGAACGTAAACTAGATGAAAACATACAGCTGCAATGACCAAATTGTCAACCATAACGTCAAATATACTGTCGCTGTCCGAAGAAAAACATGAATCCCAAATACAGTAACTTTACAGGAGAGAACAAAAACTGTCTGTACTTTTAATGTAAGTCAGTGGAACCAGAATTATTATTTTCTATTTTATTTTGGAGTATTTCTATTGGTCCATTCATGATTGTAAATGACAGATGTCGCAATGATGCAATACAAATGGACAAAAATGGACTGCTTTGGACAACTCTATCTATCTATCCATCCATCCATCCATCTATCTATCCATCTATCTATCTATCTATCTATCTATCTATCTATCTATCTATCTGTACTGTATATATATATATATATATATATTTATATATATATATATATATATATATATATATATATATATATATATATATATATATATGGAGGGTGTTCTTGATCTGACCAGAGCAACTATGTCAACCTAGCTGCAGGTTTAAACTACCCTTGAGCGCCAACACTGCCAAAACAAGAGCCTGGGCTAATAACTAGAAAGAAAACAAAGACAAAGTACAAGTGCAGTAGCTAGCAATTCCTGGCCAGCGCTCAAGCCTAGAAAGAAAACCTATATAAAACCAGTATAAGAACAAAAACAATGCATTTCAATAGGTGTTTACACCACTTGAGAGTCTGCGGTTCAGACAGCCAGTGAAAGTTTATTCCACCATCTAGGCGCCAGGACAGAAGAGACTTGAGGCTTGTCGTCCACGTGTCTTAAAAGATGGTGGGTCAAGCTGAGCTGCACCTGAAGCTTGGAGGGCTCCAGGTACAGACTGAATCCTGGCCAGTGCCATAAGAAGGGGTGGGGCTGGTCCATTGAAGTCATTTGAGTTTTAAACCTGATGTGAGCAGCTGCAGCAAGCCAGTGAAAAGAGTGGAGCAGTGAAGTGGCGTGTGAACTTGGGAAGACTGGATACAAGCCATGGGAACAACCAGGGAAAGAATTCTTCTGGCCTTCACCACAGTTGGTTTTGTGGTCTTCCCGTCCTTATGTTGTATCTGAGTATGCCTGAAAACTGGTGTATCACATGACTGGGTCACTTTTGTGGATTTACTAGGAACTATGAACTGTGTTTATGCTGGAGTAGATGGTTGTAATAGCTGACAGCACCTGCAGACAGTTGATTTCCAAAATATTAACTACACCATTTACCTCATTTTCATATTTGGTTAGGTAGACAGTTAGACCTGTAGACAGTTAGACCTGTTAAAGAGGTGTCCCAAGTCCGGCAATCCTGTAATAGTCAACACTGACACTTGGCGAGGCATAATACTGAATAGCAAAATGAATATTTGTGCTTTTCTTTTTGTATTAGCATTGCTTGGGTACACCTCAACATGCCAAGCCAACTCATCAGGTCTCATACACTTCATGTTTTTGCAAGCAGTCCTAGCTCTGCCATTGCCCCAGGCTCACATATGACAAAACTTATGACAAAAGCGGCAACAAGATCTGCCAACACATGGGTCATGACGTTAGTGCCATAGTCAAGAAAAGAAAACAAATATCCATTGATGTGGTACCTTTTTAAAAAAAAATCTGTCAACAGTAACAAGTAATGGCACAGCAACAAGGTCTAGCTGCCTAATATGCCATATTTAGGCACTTAGAACAATAATTCTCTTTATATAAGAGTGTACGTTGTCCAGCATACCAGTGTCAAAACACAGCTTATGCTGATTTTGGCTCAGCTTATTAACTTCCATTAGTTCTCACCTGCATACCAGCTCATATGCTGTCTCACTAAGCTTACTTAGCCAGCTTGATTCAATCTAACCCTGTCTCTTGACGATGGGTCACTTTTTACTCATATGCATCACCACAGTAACCTAAGCTCCAGGGTAGTTAAGGTTGAACTGTGCTTCAAGGTGAACCAACACTTTAATAAGTCTACATTCCCACCTACACTTAGTCCAAATTTCTCATGGTTGCCCCCGTATGTTTACATTCAGAGTAACATATCTTATCTTATCGTTTTGCATGCAAATCAACAAGGTTCGTCCAGTATGGTAGTCAATTTGGCAGCAGTAGCCAGTTTGAGTAGCCGGTGCTGAAATGTATAAATAGACTTCCACTGCAGGAGTGGTAGTTTGCTTGTGGCATGTATGTAGCATTAACTGTATTTCTACTGCTCAATGTCCACATAATCCAAAGGACATTACATTTACTACAAAGCAAAATAGTAATTATTTCCAAAACACAACTTTGGAAAACCGAACAACACCCAACAATGATCGAGCTAGTTACACTCTGAGAACTGTGATGTACTTAATGTTCTGTTTCTATTAATGTAGCCATTAGCACGGTTGTCTATCTTTGTAAACAATGCCTGAGCAGGTGCTGCTCTCAAACAGACCTTCTATCTTTCCTCCTCTCCTCAATGATTAGCCCTTCGTCTGTGCTCAAGGCTGAGGTCTGACACACGTCACAAACAATGTTATTGACCTTTATTGGTTTATCTCTCCCAGCTGGCCTGTTCTCACTAACAAACCTGTAGACTTCCAGATTACTCACCCTGTTTTACACGACCTCCCTGACCCTGCCGGAGTCCATCATGTAGTCAATCAGCCAAGACATATTTGGCATCTGAAGATTGCCTCTTCATACACTGGAGCTACAAGCTAATGTAGCTAACAAAAAGAGGCTTATGTGCCGTCGTTAGCAGTGTGCAGACTGCATGTCAGTCATTACACACTTGTTTCAAACTGTGTTAGGCTTTTTATAACTGGCTTCACTGTTCTCTATAAATCAAAACAAAATATAACAGACAAAACACAGGTTTCCTAAAGGCTGCTACTACTGTTTTTAGCTATGTTAGCTTAGCTTAACTACCTACTTTTTACAGATAAGTGTGTCATACAGTGTCAGAAACCATGTAAGCAGGGCTATTTGAAATTATTTTACAGCTCAACACAGTTTGAGCAGTTAGCTAACCTGGTGTCTACAAGCATAAATTCTTTGTTAGCTACATTAGCCTCCAGTTTAAAACTAAAGAAATAAACACCAACCATGGTTGTTTACCTTTAATATGAGGATAAACTTGAAGCCAAATCCGATTTGAGAACATACAACAAAAAAGAAATGCTGTACACTAGTTAGAAGGTTTCCTAGAATTATGTGTCCAAGCCAAGAACCGCTTAAGAACTTTCAAAACAATGCAAAGATTTTATTCTCCTTGAACTGTACATCCAAGGATAAAACTTTCAGCAAATTGTAAAGGTTCTAGACAACTTTTCTTAGAACTGCATGACTAGGCCACAAAACATTTAGGAACATTCAACATATTGTAAAGATACTATGCAAGTGTGAAATTTTGCCTAGAACAAAGTCATCATCCCAAACCATTTAGGAACCTTTAACAGAATGCAAAGATCCAATGCCAATTCTATGTTTTTCCTAGAACTGTAAGTCTAAAAATACATTCAGAAACATGTCATATAACGTTCTACACCATTAAGAAGGTTGTCCTAGACCGCTCAAGAGTTTTTAAACAATGTACACATTCTTTTCCTTGAACTGTACATCCAAACAAAGAACACTTTAGAAACCTTCCACGAAATGTAAAGGTTCTAGGCAACTGGACGCTTTTTCTTAGAACTGCTTGACTAGGCCAAGAAACATTAGGAACCATTAACATAACTAACGATTCAATGCCATTATATATATATATATATATATATATATATATATATATATATATATATATATATATATATATATATATATATAGCAACTTCTAATATTCTACACCAAAAGGTAATTTTTCCTAGAACTAACCACTTAACTCTCAACAAAATGTGAAGGTTCTAGACAACTGGACACTTTTTCCCAAAACTGCACAACTAGGACAAAAAACATTTAGGAACCTTCAACATAATGTCAGGATGCTATGCAATTAGAACTTTCAACATAATATAACTGTACATTCAGGCCAAGAGCCATGTAGGGAGCTGCAACAGAATTTAATGATTCTACAGAGTTTTAACTATGAGTCCAAGCCAAGAACCACTTGGGAATCTTCAACATAATGTAAAGGTTTTGGACAGTTGGACTAAGTCCAAGCCAAGAACCATATAGGGACATTGGCCTAGAATGGTGGTGTCCAGACCAAGAATGAATTAGGATCCCTCAACAAAATGTGAAGGTTCTACACCAATTAGATGGTTATTTAACAGAGCCAAGAAGCATTTAGGGACCTTCAACACAATGTTAAAAAACAAATTCCCAGGAACTCTACACATTATCTTCCTGCGAGTTGGGGTCCTGGGGGGCTAGAGCCAATCCCAGCGTGATCAGGCGAAGGCGAGGTACACCATGGACAAGTCACCAGTCCATCACATGGCCAACACACTCACGCACTCACAATTTAGAGTTACTGATCAACCTAACATGCATGAGTTTGGACTGTGGGAGGAAACCAACTCAAGCACAGGGAGAACATACCAACTCCTCACAGAATGGCCTCTTGAGGTGAGGCGACAGTGCTGACCACTACACCACCCTACCACCTGTGTCCCATTTAGAAACCAAATAAAACCCTTCAATGCTGTATTACTGTACACCAAAACCAAAAGCCCTTTAGAAGCTTTCATCATAAGGTAAAGGTTCTCCAAGCTTTGTTCTACAAGTGTAGTGTATAAACTACCCAGATTAATTTGGGCACGGTTCTCTTCCAACAGTCAGTTCAAGCAAACAAGCTCAGAATGCATGTGAATGTTGCCTTTGTTCCTTCTTAGTCTATATTTTGTGCAAAACTTAACCATCAGAATTCACAACTACTAGCAGGTATGGGCTGTGGTGTAAGGTCTCCATTCACTGCGGCTGTGTTCCAATCCCTCATGTCACAGCACTTTTCAAACTCTGAGTCGTGACACAGAAACGGGCTATGACTCAATGGTCTCTTTGGACAAAGCTCTGAATTTCCTCGCAAGATAGTCGTCACACAGACGGGGGGATGGGGGGCGGGGTGGAGGGGGGGTTGAGAGGAAAATTGCATAACCTCGCCTCGGTTTTGCTATCGCGTCATTTCCGTTTAACTGTGGCAGGTGCAGGACGAAGTGAAACGTCACGAAAACCTTCAATCTGACGGCAAGAGCTCAGAAAGTGTGCTCTCACCGGGAAAGCGCGTGCGCTCCACACACCATCCACTCTACACGGTGACCACCGTAGAGCAGGTGTGACCAGCACTCGTTCATCATGACATCTCTCTCTCTCTCTCACTCTCTCTATCAGTCTATCTCTCTATCTCTCTCTCTCTCTCACTCTCTCTATCAGTCTATCTCTCTATCTCTCTCGTTTGACAGCCACGTTTGAAACCGACCACTCAACCACACCCCGCCGGCCAACGTTGGAAGCGCGCGGCACATTTCCTGGTGGTCGCGACTGCCTGTTTGCAAGAGTGGGTGGGAGATGCGCGCTGCTCTCAGCGTCTCGTGTTTTTTGGGCTGGTTGAGGAGCAACCGTAACCCCCCCACCCCGGTGGCGCGGTGGGGGCTGTATAGGGGTGGCACGCTGTAGGAGTATGATTCATCCTCATCCTCCTGTACGGCACACCCCAAACTCGCCTGACCCCCTTCTCTTCCTCAGCCTTCACCCACACCGACACACGCACCATATCCACTTCTATTCTCCAGCACTGTTGCCCCCAGTGTGCCCCCCGCCCAGTAAGCCATACTGGGCTGAACCGACTCACCAGACGCTGTTAAACGCGCCCCCCTCGCGTTCTAATGAAGAGGCGCGAGGAGGGTTGAGGAGCCGGTGGGCTTTTTTTTTTCCCCTGGACTTGTGAATGGGCGTGTATGCATGTGCGCGCGCGCGTGTCTGCTATCCAGCCTTACTTCAACATGGCTTGCTCCTTCTCCTCCTCCTCCCTTTGGCGAGCCATCACGGCCATGATGATCTTCCGCTCTTCCTCCGTGAGGTGACTCAAGTCCGGCAGGTCTGGCATAGACGCCGGCGCCGTGGGTGGGCGAGGGCCGCCTTGGGGCCCTACCGAAGCGGACATCTTTCAGGTCCCCCCCACCCCCTCCCCCGCCCCGGCCGCTGCCTTTTCTCCCGTTGCTTGGCGCGTCTACCGTCTCACTGGCGGCGATGGGCTTGGGGACCACACCTCAGGCCATGGTGGTCGGTATCCGCGAGCCCTCTCTCATGCTTGCAGGCGCCCACAATTGAGGAGCTTTTGTCTCCCGGTCGGCGTTGTTCTCCTCTCTCGCTCTCTCTCTCTCCCTCTCTCTCTCTCTCTCTCTCTCGCTTTCTCTCTCACCCCCCACCCCCAACCCCCCGCCTTTCCCGCCTCTCCCCTCCACCACCTCCGGTTACGGGAAGCCCATCTTTACACGCCAAGAGACGTCGAACGACGCCAGGAGCGGGACTCCAGCATCATCTGGCGAACCCCGTGATGTGCGCGTCTAGCGGACTCCCCCTTTCGCTCGCTTGGCGCTGGACGGTGGATGAAGGCGGAGTCCGTGTCGAGATCTCTGGTTCTCTCTCTCTCTCTCTCTCTCTCTGTCGTTTGTTAAGCCTACTGTACGCGCGCCGGCTTCTGTACCGTCAATGGGAACGTGGCGGATCTCCCCTTTAAAGCGGACACGCGCATCCTCTTGTCTGAGGGATGGGGGGAGGGAGGGAGATAGAGGGATGGTCGGGCCGTATAGGCAAACCGTTGCGAGACATCCCCTCTCTCTCTCTCTCTCTCTCTCTCTCTCTCTCTCTCTCTCTCTCTCTCTCTCTCTCTCTCTCTCACCCTCTCTCTCTCACTTTTCCCACAGCTCGCTGGGGCGCACCTTCGCCCGCGCTCACGAAGCCCTCACTTTAGATGCGCGCTCACGAACCGCGGTCTATTTTTGGCGTTGCGTGCTTAAACGGGCCTCGACAAACTAATCGGATATTTTAAACCGAATCAATACGGCTGTTGTGGCCCGGTGTGGAAAAAAAGGATCATACAGACTGCATTAAAGACCCCCGCCCCCGTCAAAAAGCGACCCTCATTACAAATACTGACTCTGTAGTTGTGGATATGCTTATTATACAAGAACAAGGTCTGTTTCTTAGATCTTTTGCTTAGGGGTTTCCCCCCATCATGTCTGCCATAAAAACTAATGTTACTCAGCTGTGTGTAACTTAAGATGTTCTTAAGTGTATATATATATATATACTTAAGAACATCTTATATACTTACACTTTAGAACATATACCTATATTGTAACATCTTTATAATATATATATATATATATAGCAGAGAGACTTGACTTTACCTCCTTTATTAAACAGTATTCAAAAACATAAGCTGTTAAAACCCCAGAACATATCTTCCACAATTGAATCATTATCAGAGCAATAAAAAAACAATAAGAGAAAGAGAAATAGAGAGACAGAG
Organism: Megaleporinus macrocephalus; assembly: GCA_021613375.1. Taxonomy (NCBI): domain Eukaryota; kingdom Metazoa; phylum Chordata; class Actinopteri; order Characiformes; family Anostomidae; genus Megaleporinus; species Megaleporinus macrocephalus. The sequence continues at coordinate 29,156,529 of CM038722.1, forward strand.
AAAGAGAAAGAGACAGAGAGAGAGAGTGAAGAAAGAGAAAAAGAGAGAGAGTGTGAAGAGAGAAAGAGTGAAAAGAGAGAGAGAGAAAGAGTGAAGAGAGAGAGAGAAAGAGTGAAGAGAGAGAGAGAAAGAGTGAAGAGAGAGAGAGAGAGAGTGAAGAGAGAGAGAGAAAGAGTGAAGAGAGAGAGAGAAAGAGTGAAGATATATAACTGACCACTTGATAGGGTACACTTTCTTGTATCTGCACTCATTCATTTCATCAGATTCATCACTTAATAGTCTAATTAGTGTCATTAATTACATATAATCACATAATTGTTATTATTTTTCAATTAAAAGTCATTCAGGGTGGTTTGATGTACTGTTTTGTTCAAACACTGACTTACAATGAAGCTTTAGCTAAATGTAATAAATTCATGGCCGAGTGGTACATGCAGGTGACTCTGAGCTAAAACAGTGCCCAAAGGATTTGCTGCCATCATCATCATCACCATTTAAAAAAAAAAACATTAACAAAGGTAAATAAAATAATTGTGTTGTAGACATACTGATGTCTGGTTACTATCACCGCCACAGTAAAGAAATCTGTGGAGTCTGGAAAGTTTCTCCACAAGGAATCGTTACACATGAAACATATACTAAACGTTTATATCTGAACTACTGAATAAGAGTAAAGCAGTTTAAAAACCAGTGGAATTCCCTTTAATGATGTTTTCAGCACCCCGGACAGCGACCCGCCGAGAGCAGAGATCATCTCAGACTCCACTGACTAGAGGGTTTTGTTGTTGTTGTTGTTGTTGTTGTTGTTGTTGTTGTTAGATGTGTCATGTAACTAACGTTGCTAATGAAGGCGTAACTGAAGGCTTGTTTAAAGTAATGTACTAATTTTTTTATATATGCTCTGACAATTAAAAACACTGAAATGAACACAACCTAATTAACTTCACACTTCATCAACTAGAAGTTCTACTAACATGAAACAATGTTACAGAAACTACAGGAAGAAGCTGTTACTGTAGAGAATACAGGAACAGATATGAGCTGCTGTTAAACTCCCACTACTGAACAGCCTCCTGCAGCAGGTTCACTCTCAAACGGGCTGCATCTGCCATCTAGTGGCTGTAAACTCACACTGCAGTCTAAGTACGCTGGAGTGACTGTTCAAACAGAGAGCTGTTCTGAATTCAGTAGATGTGGTCTACTCTCCTTCTTTCTTTTATTATATTTTACTGTTTATGTTTTAAAAAACAGAGAGCAGAGAGACTTACCTCCTTTATTAAACAGTATTCAAAAACATAAGCTGTTAAAACCCCAGAACATATCTTCCACAATTGAGGAAGAAAGAGAAAAAGAGAGAGAGTGAAGAGAGAAAGAGTGAAGAGAGAGAGAAAAAGAGTGAAGAGAGAGAGAAAAAGAGTGAAGAGAGACAGGAGAGAGAGGGAAAGAGAGATAGAGAGTAAAGAGAAAGAGAGTGAGTGACGAGAGAGAGGGAAAGAGAGAGAGAGAAAAAGAGAAACAGAGTGAGTGAAGAGAGAAAGAGAGAGAGAGAGAAGAGAAAGAAAGAGAGAGAGTGAAGAGAGAAAGAGAGAGAGTGAAGAGAGAAAGAGAGAGAGAGTGAAGAGAGAAAGAGAGAGAGAGTGAAGAGAGAAAGAGAGTTGAGAGAGAAAGAGAGAGAGAGAGTGAAGAGAGAAAGAGAGAGAGAGTGAAGAGAGAAAGATAGAGAGAGTGAAGAGAGAGAAAGAGAAAGAGTTGAGAGAAAGAGAGAGAGTGAAGAGAGAGAAAGAGAGAGTGTAAAGAGAGAAAGAGAGAGAGAGTTAAGAGAGAGAAAGAGAGAGAGAGAGAAGAGAGAGAGAGTGAAGAGAGAAAGAGAGAGAGAGTGAAGAGAGAAAGAGAGAGAGAGTTAAGAGAGAGAAAGAGAGAGAGAGTTAAGAGAGAGAAAGAGAGAGAGAGTGAAGAGAGAGAAAGAGAGAGGGGAGAAAGAGAGAAAGAGAGAGAAGAGAGAAAGAGAGAGAGAGTGAAGAGAGAAAGAAAGAGAGAGTTAAGAGAGAGAAAGAGAGAGAGAGTGAAGAGAGAGAAAGAGAGAGGGGAGAAAGAGAGAAAGAGAGAGAAGAGAGAGAAAGGGGAGAGAGAGAGAGAAGAGAGAAAGAGAGAAACAGAGTGAGTGAAGAGAGGGAGAGAGAAGAGATGTGGATCATTCTGTTGAACTGAAAACATATTTGGAACTTTTAACTAAACTGTGATTGAAGTCCTCTGACTGAGCCTAAACTTTAATTATCTTTATTTAATTAAAACACTCAGTGTGTCACTACCAGAACAGCCCTGTCACCTCCGAGACTTTACCAAACCTTTCAGTAGTGATAGTTTCGGGAGTGACAATTTTTGTTTATTTTGATCAGCACTGAAAAACAGCAGTTCAGCTCTAACAAACAGTTCTGAACAGCTGTACACACACCATCATATTTTTTATTAGAACTTTAAGAAAGTTTCCTTAACTCCAGAAAATGTGTCAGTAATGACATTCTTAATGTTACACACTGAGTTTCAGACTTTGAAATACATTTACTTCAAAACAATGGAACCTAACTTTTCACCACTTTTCATTTGCAGTCTCAGCCTCTAAAATTCTGGGGTGTGGCTTAAATAAGGCCCCGCCCACCAACTACAACTTTCAGCTGTGACATTAAAATGTAGAGCAGCATTTTTGGAATATTTTCTTTTTTTATTGAACATTTTACCTTTTTAGACCTTTTAACTTCACTTTAAACAAAACAGAAAATATGTATAAAAACTCAACACTGACAGTAAACAAGCATTATTTTACAAACATAAGAATTTTGACCAATGCAGTTTGACCAATTTTGGTAGAACCCTTCATATCATCACTGTCCAATGAAAAACATGTATATGTATTTTTGTTTTTTTCATGATTTGGGCGCAGCAGCTGCCGTTTACACTGTGAAAACATTGCACCATAAATAGACCAATAGAAATGCAATAAAATCTGGTTCCATTGACTTCCATTGAAAGTAAAGGACAAAAAAGACAAAGAAAAGTACAAACACAGAAAGTAGTTAAAAACACAATATTATATTATTAAACTATGCTGTGATGTTAATATGTCATATATCGTCGCTGTCCAATGAAAAACCTCCAAAAACATGCTTTACTTTCAATGTAAGTCTATGGAACCAGAATCTTTTCCGAGATACTTTGGAGCATTTCTATTGGTCCATTAGTCATGACGTTTTCACACAATGTAAAAGACCATTGGCATGTCCAAATGATGTAGAACACTCAAAATCGACAAAAATGTTTTTCATCAGACAGCGACGATATGTACCATCCAGTTTTAGCATTATGTCTTGATAGCAAATAAGCATTTAATGCACAATATCTACTCAAAACTTACAAATATATGTATATAATTTTCATAAAATAAGTATTTTCTTTTTACCAAACGGTTTGTTTTTAGTATTTCAGTTCTATTATGTGAGCTTTAATCATACAGCTAACTGTATACTTGTCATGTTTTTAAAACTATCCTAACAGAGTTTCATTTGAATCTCTATCCGCTCTGGAATAAGTGTTCAGTTATAAATGTAGTCCTCCAGCGTGCGGGTCTGAGAAGTAAATGAACAGCCAGCGGCCTTTAATAGACTGTCCAACTACACAAACACCAACACAGGTGTGTTCCTTCCCACTGCGTCGGGTGAGTCACCTGTTTCCAGTGTTTAACTTCACAACACACCATTACCATGTACAGCATAAGCCCAAAAGTATTTGGACACTCCTAACTTACATTGCTGACACAGGTTTTCAACTGTGCAGGCACAGCTCATATATTCTGTTTAGAAACACACTGCCAACAGAATGAAAGGCTCTGGAGCAGCCTTCCATGAGCCTAAGGTCACCAAGCCCAACCCCAGACACTGACTATAGGGGTGTAGACCCCCCAGCCCTGGACTCTGGAGCAGTGAAACTGTGCTCTCTGGAGTCGAATGCAATCTGAACACAATCAAATCCTCATGTTCCAACCACTAGTGCACAGCCTTCTCAGAAGAGTACAGGCAGTGGGTGGGGGCAGGGGGGTCGGACACCCTATTAATATTTAATTGGTCACATGGGATTATTGATTTTTTTTTTAAACAAACCAACAGAAAATCCAGATTTGACCAAAGACACACGAAAAATAATTAAATACAATAAATCATGATGGTCACTATTAGATGCCAAAAGCATAAAATAAACAAACAGTCCTCACTTTAGACCAATCAGAAGTTCCGTGGCATTTTTTTTAAAATATTTTATTTTAACATGAACGGTTTAAAGTGTGTGTGTATATATATATATATATATATATATATATATATATATATATATATATATATATATATATATATATATATCAAAAAAAAGGACAAGAAAGGAAAATAGGGGGAAAAGAAATGATAAAGGGATGATGAAGGTCAGTGCAGGCGCGCGCATGCCCGTCAGCGCGCGCACGAGGTCTGTCCCATTGATGTGAGCGAGCCGGTCGCCCATTGGTGGAAGCGCAGCGCGAGGCTCACAAATACTAAAGGACACGCGAGGTGAAAGTCAAACCCACACAGCTCATCTGGCGCGGATCTTAATCCATTCATATCAGCTCGGCGGAGCAGGTGAGTGCTGTACGACTACTGCTTATTAAAAACAATCAGCCCGTCTTCGCGGAAACACACTTCGCTGGCGGTTAATCCGTTTAACCTGCTTTAAAAACGTATAGATCGGGAAATCTACTACTTCGCTCGTACTGCGCATGCGCGGATTTGACATTCCGCGAGTACAGCGAAAAGCAGCGCATGAGTCACGTTATTATACAATCCAGGTTAAAGTGTTGCTCTGAATCGACCTCGAGGGACATATACTCCACCTGCAACAGTCTCGTGGGAGGACAGCAAAGTTGCTAGTCACTTCAAGACTGCCCCGATGCGTTTCCACCTATTTATTCACGTGCACGTCCACGCAGAATGCAGGTCCATGCGTGCCTGACGTCATTAACAACACCTTTATTACGTAAGAGAGTATCATGGGCGCAATCTTGCAGGGACCTTATTGTTAAGAGCTGGGGGCTTTTTGCATATCAAGGGCAAGTGAGACGTTTCACGAAGGGAATGTCTTCAGCTCCCTCTTGTGGGGACGTGAGGGCATGGCATGTTTTGTAATTAAAGGGCAATTCCACCAATTTTTGCATCTTTTAATGGCTAATATGTAAAGAAAGCCATTCATTGTGTTTTGAGGCGGAGCGAAATGCTCCACTCTAGAAGCACGTAGTGGTGGTGACAGGAACAAGACCTCTGAAGAGCTGAGAAAACCATGTGACCTCACAGTAAAACAATTGCCTGCTACCTGGAACGCTTTACAATAGTTCTAATTTTAGACATTAATATATTGCATCCTGGAGGGATACATGCACTGTAAGGCAAAAGCGAGCCCCAAGGAAACATCTTTGTCAGACTTATGATGCCAACAGAGCATTGGTTTACTGGTCGTTATGGAACCTTAGTTTCTATCACCACCACTGCAAAGAAACTAGTGTCAGTCCTCCATAATGAATAATTTCATGTCAAACCACTACCTCTGTGCGAATATATATATATATATATATAAATATACATATATATATATATATATATATATATATATATATATATATATAAATAAATATACATACATTTTGAATTATCAGTGGAATACTCCAAAAGTTGAAAACAATCATTCGTATTAGTGAGGTGCCATGTGTATCCTACAATGCCCTCCCACTCTGGGCTAAGGAGCAGTGGAACTATGTTCTCTAGAGTGATGTAGCTCTATCCAATACCTTTGGGATGAGTTGCAGTGATCCAGAACTAAATCATCCAACATCAGTACCTAATGCTCCAGTGGTTAAATGCAATCCAGCTCCATCCAGCACTTGGAGTGATCCACAACTGATCGTCTAACATCAGTACCTGATCTCACTAATTCTAATGTGGTTGAATGCAATCAAATCAACAAAACTACAGAATATCTAGATTTAATTAAGTAATAAAACTGGTTAGTGGAACTGTGTTGTCTGTGTGATGGAGCTCTATCCAACACCTTTGGGATCATTTAACATCAGTACCTGACCTCACTAATGTTCTTGAGTCTGAAAAAAACAAAACCTTGCTCCAAATGTTTTAACATCTAGTATAAAAGAAGAGACCGTTACTACTGCAAACAGGGGACATACTCTCTAATAATACTCATGCATTCAGAAGAAACATGAGTATGTAGCCATTACAGCAATAGGAACAGCTTAGTAACAAGCAGCTACCTCAGTTAAGTTTTCTCTCATATCTAATACTGTTTTTCCCAGATTACAGAGCAGGCCTGTGAAACCCTGCCATGCACTGTATGTTGGTGTGCTGTCAAGGGCAGTTTCCCTTTAGAGGTGAGTCGCCATAGAATCCCTTGCCTGAGAGGTGGAATGATTCATATGCGGTGAAACCAGAACCACAGCAATAGTCTCCAACAGACTGCTGTGGAAGCAAACAGTGAACTGTGTCTTCAAATAGCATGTAATTACTAACCATGCCTATTGTTTCAAATACAGACACCTAGTGACCTTGCTGCACTTCCGGATGGAGCAGGGAGACGAGAGACTGCTGGTAGTGGGGAGCCTGTAAACATCTTTGACTGGAAGCTGGGTCAGTACAGTGGGCTTTCAGTCAGATGTTTGCAGTCGCTGACTGCCATAGGACTGCATGCAACTAGGAATAAAACAAACCAGTTAAGGACCACTGCATAGGTGCACAAATTTGGTAAAGGCTCTTCTGCAGGACATCAAGATGACCAGGACCAATCCCTAAATATGTTTTGAATGAAAGATTTAAAGGGCAAGCAGTAAGAGGCAGTCAGTTCCAACAGCATTGTTCTCCTTCCTTTGCTTTCTGTATTGTCCTATATGCACTGTACTGCCTCACAACGGTAATTGGCATCATGGCCTACCAGCTGAGACAACCTTATCTGACAATATACAAGATATATGATGGTATAAATCTCAGCCCAAACATTCAGCCTTCATTGCATTCTCTTTTCCTACCACTAGAGGACAGTGTAGTAACATACTAGTTAATACTAACAGACTGATCTGGCTTTAGGCAAACCTCAGACTTTTTGCCCTTTAAAAATTAATCAATGCAGATAGTTTGATCTTTAATCTTTTTCTTGCTTCAAGCACAGAGAAACGTGATGATGTGCTGTTATTGTGAGCGATTTTATTTAACAAATGGATTCTTATTTTAAATACAGTATAATAAAACATAAAAAAGTTTAAAAGTCTGTACACAGTGTCTCTTTACAACACATGACGCCTCGTCAACATAAACTAGATTTACTTACAAGATTCAATAAAAATTTTCCAGTCGGATTTTAGTGCAGTCTTCTGGGTGCCTGACAGCAATGCCATTACGAAGGAGCATCTCTATGTACGGTGGCCAGAAGGAGTCATCGATAGTCACATAGGGCTCATGAGGCGTTTCCAAAGTTTTGTTTGTTAACTGCTGCATGAGACAAACAAAGAATACACACATGAATAATAGCCAATAACTACTACATACAACTACATACTGCTGTCTACTAGGTTCAAATTCATGAGCAGACAATTTGACAAACCTCAAGAATCTCACTGAGTGAAATTAGGTTAGCAGCAGCGTTCGGAACAGCTCCCTGCAGAGGAAACACAAAGGAGAAATAGCTGGTGAACATTATTTAACGTCTATATGAGCATTAGGCTTGTATTAGCATTTCCAGTCTGACCTGCATGCCCTATGATGAGGATGATGAGCATTTTAAAACAGTGTGAATATTGTTTAGGCAGGTACTGAGAGTCAGACTTGTTAGAATCTTTATTATGTTCATTTGTCATGTTTTTATCGGGTCTTGACATGTCTTGTCTCTTTTCCTTGCTGTATCAACTGTGTGCTTTTTAATTAAAAGAATATCTGCAAATAAATCAATGTAATGATGTAATGTGTGTAATATATATATATATATATATATATATATATATATATATATATATATATATATATATATATATATACACACACACACACACACACACACACACACACACATATATATATATATAGCCCTAATTCCAGCATGTTCATGTCACATTTACGGACAATTATGTCCTGAAGGATAGGGATCCGGTCTTGTGACCGGAAGGTCGCCGGTTCGATCCTGGGATCCCCCAGGCCACGACTGAGGTGCCCTTGAGCAAGGCACCTAACCCCTACGGCTCCCCGTGGATAGGGCTGCCCACCGCTCCGGGCACGTGTGCTCACTGCCCCCTAGTGTGTGTATATGTGGGTGTTTCACTGCACGGATGGGTTAAATGCGGAGGTCAAATTCCGCTGTGTGCAAAATCACATGTGGCTAATTTGAGTGTCTAAATTCTAATTCTAAAAAATATATCATATACAAATGAGCTGTATGTAAAAGTGTTGGTGCATTCAATTAAATGCTTATATAAGTGAAAATATGCTCAATCATCTATTGAACACACTTCTGCACATGTTAATACAAAGTTAATGTTTATTTTTAATGTTAAAAAAGTTAATGTTTATATTTAAATTTAGTATAAATATGACAGATGAAATAAAAAAAATGTAGCAAATGCAAAAATTAGGGTGTAATTAAATACATCTATCATTTTAAATTAAATAATAAATAAATAAATAATAAATATTAATATAATTATTTTTTAATACCTTTTTAAGACCCCAATATAGCAAAAATAATACCATTTCACCACAAACAGCAGTACATTATAATATGCCTGGACACCCTCGTAGGTAAAGAGCTCTAAATTCAATTAAATATATCCTGACATTTTTTATTAGCTTCATTTTTATATATTAAGACCATATAAGACTTTTTCAGGACCTGCTTTAACACTGTTATGTGTTTTCATGTTTGGAATGTATTATTGGAGTGTTAAATTGCACTTTTAATGCCAGGCTGTTTAGGGTGCCTTTTAACATTTGGGCAGGAGCAATGGATAAAAGTAACGTCTCTGCTAACATTTATATTTCTGTCGATACTGTTTACTAACGGGAACTGTTCCTAACAAATCAATTTATATGAAGACCCACTATGCTCATGTTCATATCTGTTTTATATCTGTGGTCTACTAGAATTCAAATGTTTCACATAATTTGTATTATTTTTCCATGTTGTACATTCGTATTCAGCCTCTGCCTGAAACACTCATAAAGCTCCTGTGTCTTTAAGCCCTGGCGTCCGATGATCCCAGTGTGATTGATTGGTCAGCTCACACACTCTTCTCTGATTACCAACCAGAGTGGTATATGTTCCGCCCCTACACATTCTACCCTGTGTCAATCACTGATTTGTGAGAGGGTGCGGCCAGCTTGTCGGTAGGTGGATAAAGTATTGTGTTACAAATGTTTCAGGCAGCTGAGAAAGGTGGTATTTGAAGCTTCTGCAGACTGTTTACATACACAAACTCTACATAAACACACCAATGAAACGAAAAAAATCAAGGATCTAAAATGAATGAATGTAGTAAAACTGTCTCTACAGAATACAGAGAAGAAGCTCACCCTCTTTTTCTTGTTTCCGACTGCCGGCTGATTAGGAAGAGGGAAATGTTCAGCCAACATGTCACTTAAGGTCTCCATGAGGTTGCCATGATAATCCTTCACCCTGGTGATTTTTCTCTTCATGTCCTGTAGGATACTGTGGAATCCACAAAACACAGCTCATAAAATGAAACACTAAATTATAGGTTTGTGCTGACAGTCCAAATATTAAGTTCAGTATCTTCGGTAAGGGATTGGCATGGATCTTGTCTCTCTGGTCCTATAGGTCAATCCTATTGGCTACACTTGACCTGCAACAGTTCTAGGTATGAGTAATACTGTAGTATCGATTCATTTTGTTTAAACTCAGGTTCGAATGTTCACTCTATTAAACATTATTATTTATCTTCTACAATTAACTCTTGCTGACAAAAGGAAGCCCTGGTATTAGGAGTTAATGCTACAGTGTGAACTGTAACACTGTGAACAATAGTGGCTCGCAGACTGAAGTGAAAGATTTTCTGCTCAAGATGACAGATGTTCAGCATAATTCAATCTCAGAATTAATTCAGTCATTAAAAAAGATGAGACTGTAAAAAGAACCAGGAATTGCTTTCTTTTTCCTTATAACAGCCTGCATGCATCATTCTGCCCTTCAAAAAAAAAAAACAAAAAAAAAAAAAACCTTCTCAGAACAACCTGAGTTGTAGCAATTCTGATGAGGTGAACTTCTTTAGAACTGACCAGACTGACTGAATGATTTAATCAAGCAAAATTTAGAAAAATTTAAAAATTAAACCCTGAAACTTGTTTTGCTGTATCCCTCCTACACGAAGGCCTGTCTCGTTCAGAAGCACACCCCTGTGACACTATACCTGTGCTCTGACAGCTTCTCGTTCTCACTGCGCAGTGTGGCGACTCGCTCCGTCGCTGCACTCAGCACTTCCTTCTTCTCTTGCAACCATTTCTGTTCCCTATGAAGCACAACAAGTGAAGCGGCTTTTATCCACCTGAGCAGCGTACAGTTAAATCAGTTGTTATTCATCAGTTTCATCTTCGTAGGTCTGTGTGTAAATCTGAGTGCAATAGATTAACAACCTTAAAAAAACGTTTAAAATAACTGAAACAAAAAAAATCCATAATTTTAATAATAACAAATGAAACCAGAAAATTATAATTAGGCTACAATATAGCTCAGATAGGAACCCAGTAGAAAAGTATTTTAAAAATTATAATAAACACATTACATTTGACTCCTATGTCGCAATAAAGGCATATTACACTTCGCTTTTGTTGCACACGCCACCCTAAGATAAACACTACACAACACAGCTTGTGCAGACGGTGTATTGTTTTTTTCATGAGTCAAGTTAAGTTTATTTATATAGCGCTTTTTACAACGATGTTGTCTCAAAGCAGCTTTACAGAGTTTTGAAAACAGACAGTTACAATATATACCCCAGTGAGCAAGCCAGATGCAACAGTGGCAAGAACACCTCCCTCAGACTGGAGGAAGAAACCTTGGGAGGAACCAGACTCACAAGGGGAGACCCATCCTCCTCTGATCAAACAGTATTTACAGTTTAAACTAAATACCAAAGAAAAGAGTCTCCGTTTGAAATTTGGATAGCAAAGCTTTAGAAGCTGCACAGATAGAGGCAGTGTATGACATGAACTCATGTATGAATGTGATTCATGTGATACGCAAATTGAGGTGCTGGTTGGCTGGCAATGGATTTCACACACGTCCCACATGCTTGTTTTCATCTTGTGAAAAAGTTTTAGAAATCAGAGAGGTGTAAGAAAATATTGAAAATATTGAATATTATATTCAGTGATACTGTATCGATTCTCAAAAACACAGTATCGATACACAGATTCCTGGCAGACAGTGAATCATTGTGTGTTGTGTTTAAACCTCTGACAGTGTTGTAATCCATTTTCAGCTCCACTCCAACATTAACAAGCAGCACAAGAGCGCAATGCTATTGTAAACATTGACAAACCTGTTCATATAGTGGTGTGTTTTAATAGTAGGATTAGAAAAATTGCAATATATCACTTTGCTTGCAGTATCGCAGTATATCACTATATATTAAATCATGACCGCTGTATCACAATACGCATTGTATCGCCAGGTTCTTACCAACACACAGTCCTATTCAGAGTAGTTTGTATGTCGTCAAAGACGGTCATTTTTACACACCTTCATATTAAAAAACAAAATGCCACATTTTGTTCTCCAGTATCACAGCAATACACTCTTGGTCCAAGAGAACTTTTTTTCCTTATTAAAGGTTCTTTTTGCGCTGTGTCTTATTATCATCTCCCCAAAGTCTAATAAATGTCTGCTGCATATCCCATATTTCTCTCGTCTCAATGTAAACTGGACCCAATCTTGGGTAACGCTTCCATAAGCATTTCTTAGCCAATCGCATGGCTCTAGTTTAAACTGTAAATACTGTTTGACCAGAGGAGGATGGGTCTCCCCTTGTGAATCTGGTTCCTCCCAAGGTTTCTTCCTCCAGTCTGAGGGAGGTGTTCTTGCCACTGTTGCCTCTGGTTTGCTCACTGTTATATGTTATAACTGTCTGTTTTCAAAACTCTGTAAAGCTGCTTTGAGACAACATCGTTGTAAAAAGCGCTATATAAATAAACTTGACTTGACTGACTCACGTCTCTGGTCATTCCTTTAATAACACTTTTTGCTTTGTCCATCTGTCTGTTGGTTTGTTTTTTCAGCGTGGCTTTGTCTGCGTTTATTTGTTCATCCATCCACCTGCAGGTCTGTTTGTCTACGCCTAGTTAGCATCTCATAGAAACTGGATAACGATTTTAGTTTTGTATGATTTACAGAGCAGGGCAGCTTAGGAGTGTTGGACAGAGAGTCAAGAGAATCAAGCTGCTCATTAGCCACGCCCACACTGTTCTCAGGTCTCGCTGAGAGTTTTTAAGCTGTGCTTTACCATATCTAGATCGTATATTCTTCATGCAAGCGGCACTGGATGTTTGCCATTTAAGTTGAGTCTGATATAAACATTTAATGTGCTGCTCTGAGCTTTAAAAGCAAACATCAGAACACATTTCAGCAGATCAAGAAAAACAGACTGTAATCTAATAACAGTAAAGGATGTTAATGGATTGGTTGGAAACCTTTGCAAAACATCTTTTAGGGCATCACGCTTTGCTTGGGAGCAGGAGAGGACCATCTTCAGCTGACTGTTTAGTCTTTGCAGCTAGGGAACGAGAAGAAAAAATAAAAGTCATAAAAAAGACAAGCATTTTTCAAGCAACAGATTTCGTGGCATTTTAAAGATCACAGCTCACCTCATCCGTCCCGAGGGCCAATAGAATTTCAGGATTTGTTGACAGTACTGAGATAATGAGAAAAGATAAAGGGGGCAAAAGAAGAAGGGTTTACACTGGTGCAGCAATTTTTTGCATAAGAATCTTTGACTGTCAGACCCCAATAGTAGCTTACATTTGGGTTCCATTTCTTGCCACTGTTTCAACTCTGTAGCCATGGCGTTCAGACGATTCATTGTCTGCCATTACAAAAAGCAACTTGGTTGGAAAGCATCCCAGTTTAGATAATGCTTTTTAAAATTTCACAAACACACATTATAAGACCTTTAGTTAATACGAAAGTACAGAAAGATCAAATAAACAGACCAGACTAATACTTAAGTGAGAATTACATATTAATGGATCCTCTCACCTCGTTTGATTCTTCATCATTGCAGTCTGTGTCTGCAAAAATGATCTCTCTTTGAAGCTGAAAAAAAAAAAAAAACATGAAGGAAACAATTGAAGGGGACGTCCACCAGATGATGTGACATTTTTACATAGATAAGCAATTAGGATGTAAACCAAGTCGTGTCAAATGCCACCTTCTTAAGAAATAAGTGGTGATCACAGCAGTGGTGATAGGAGATCTAGACATCTGAAGAGTTTAATGCCAGTAAAAGCTCAGACCGAGAAAGTTGTAGAAAGATGTATTTTATACACTTGAAACATCTCTGTATACCTATTAAGCTGTTCACCTGAACATTAAGCTGCTACGCTCTTTTGTATTTACATCAACTGTTTACAACCACTACGTAATCCTGGCTACCTCTAACACTGCACCTCTCCAGTGTGTACACTTAACTGTATTCGCTGCACTACATATTAACTGCTCTACCACATGTTTGTTTATTTATGCTCTCTGCTGTTTGCACCAGTTCCAGACACATTCTGACAATGTCAGTTACTGCTTTTGCACATCATGTACTTACTGGCTTTGCTCATATTGTCTCATGTTTCTGACTTTTGTACTGTCTGTTGCATGTTTATCAATTTTTCCCTTTAACTTTAACCACGTACTGCACTGGAGAAGCAGCCTTAGTATTTCTTTACAGCCTGTACAGCCTTGTATTGGTATAATGATGAAAAAGTTGAACTGAACTGAAATATTATTACATTAAATATTTACAGTCTGCCTGACGCAAGCCACTGTTAACCAAACATTCTAAGAAAAGGTAGGGGTGTTGTTATTTAACACATCAAATCACTGTTTAGGGTACAGTTGCCAAGTTTCTCTACAGTGAGCCATTTCACATCAAACCCCTCTAAATGCTTACGTTTCAATAACTAAATCATCCAAAAACTTTATACTGTAGTTCAAAAAAATCATCTTACGTTTTGTAATAGCTCAAACTGTTCCTCACAATCGTCCAGCAACTCCGCTCTCATCGCTTCTGAGCAGCTTGTGTCCGTGTCTGCTGGGGTCTCAGGCATTTCAACCTGTTTTTCCATTTCTGATTGCCTAAATACACAGGCAAGCACATTGTGGATATTATCAGTAATACTAATCAATAGAATTAGATGAATTTTTTGCAGCTTAGTGTAATAAATATGTAATAGTTTGACAGATTTTGTAAATGTGGCATTATTGGTGTAAACTGTTCTATTATTATAAACGCAGATGTGGATGTTATTGAGAACAAAATGCAACAACAGTAGCTCTAATGCAGCATGTATGAGTTGAGAAATATAAAGGAAGGAAATGTTTCTACACAGGTATACCACATAACACGCCTTAACAATTTACATCCTACCCAGTCTCAGCCACAGACGCTCTGCCTACACATAGACAGAGAGTCTGATATCTTTGTTGAGTTAACTACAGTGTCTGTATTCTGCTAGTTATATTATAATTGGCTATTCACACTCCCACACGAGAGTTTTGTTGCTCCAGCCAAGTTCAGCTATACTTCTGTGTTTCCTGGGGTACTGTATTCATTGTGATCCCTTTTTCAAGATCGTCTTCTTCTGTACATTATGCCTAATAGCAGGTTTTTAACGGCAAAGGGTACAAGACGAGAGTCTTCCTAGTATCCGGCAGTGTAAGACTACATACTATCAGGCTCTGTAACAAAACAAAACGCACAGCAGAGCCAGTTAATCTCGATTCAGGATCAAGATTGCAGGAGGACAAGATCTAAGTGACTTTGAAAGAAGATTCATAATTGGGTCTGGAGCTCAAAACAACAGCACAACTGCATAAGGTTTTGACAATAACCGACTAAAGTGAATCTAGTGCTCAAACATAAGTCCGAATACTGCCTGATCCATGTAGACCCAGAGTTGCCCCATTATTATAAGTGCGTGTAAAAGGCAGGGAACAGATTACTGCAGTTATGGGATTATCAAGTACACACACTCAATGATCTGTAGCACCTTTTTATCCAATTAAAACAAGACAAATAACGTGTTCTTTGCTATCAAACAGGCAGTTCGCGTGCACTGCTAAGTGCAGCCAATTTCCACAATCAGAAAAGCATACTGGGCCATATTGCAATGCATCTTCTCAACAAAACAATAAACACTGCCACATTGCTCAGCTCTAGCCACACTTTGATAAATGAGGTTCCATAGTGAAGTGTTTAATGCCTCTAAAAATCCCCTAACAAACATGATTACACAAAGCAGTTACGAACATGCTGCCCAAGGTTTCACAAGGTTCACCATAGGAAGTTGTGCAGGCGTTATGTATTGAGATTTCTTTGTTCCACCAAGAAAACACATAAAAACTCAAACTACACATGAATGTGTTTCTTTTTTTTAATTAAAGAAAATATACTGATGTTGGGACCCCTGATTCTTGACAACACCACTGTATTGTTGTTTACATACCAACAATACAGTGGTTGGCCACTACAGTTCATGGTGGCTCTGAGGCAGCCATGACACTGTAGCAGTAATTCCTAACACCAGGGCTTCCTTCTGTCAGCAAGAGTTAATTGTAGCAGACAAATAATGTTTATTCGAGTGAACATTCGAACCTGAGTTTAAACAAAATGACTCGATACCACAATATTACTCATTACTGAAAGTGTTGCAGTTTAAGTTTAGCCAATAGGATGTTCCAGAGAGGCAAGATCCGTGCCCTTACTAAATATGCTGAACTTAATATATTGACTGTCAGAACAAACGTTAATATTTAGTATTTCATTTCATGAGCTGTGCTTTGTGGATTCCGCAGTATCCTACAAGACATGAGAAAAATCAGCAGGGTGAAGGATTATCATGGCAACCTCATGGAGACCTTAACAAGTGCAGACATGTTGCAAAACTGGGCAACTTTATTTTAATTTAGTCACCTGTCTGTATCTGTAGATAGCCAGTAGTAGTAGGTTAGGGCTTATAAAGATGTTAATGGTGTTGTATGTTACGTTACCTTCTGACTAAAACTAGTCTGTCCATAAATACACTGAACTGACAATTCTTGCCACTCCTGGACACTATTTGACACTTTGCTGTACACCCTGTACATTTGCACTCCTGGACACTATGTAAACACTATTCAATTTATATTTATATACCTTATTGTTTTTTTTGTACTGTGTTTGTAACTGCTACTGGCTGCTAAATTTCATTCTGGATCAATAAAGTATCTATCTATCTATCTGTCTATCTGAGGTCGTCTATTACATCTTAAATGGTTAAACGCCTACAAGATGCATAATTTAAGGTGGTACGTAAAATTCGTCAGTTTCGTCGCGAGCAGTAAACCAGTCAGCCAACTATCGAGTTAGTTAAATATAAACTGAGATTATTATATACACTGTTTATTAGTGAGGATGAAAAAGTAACGTTGCTGCTGGACGTCTTACTCGAATTGTCCGTTCCACCTTAAATAGCGCAGCAGCGAACTCATGCACCATTTAAGGTAGAAAGGATAATTTGTAGATGCTAACTCCAGAAAGCAAGCAGTTGAGCTTATCCAGCGAGTCCGAGTTTTACGGTAACCCGGTACATTCTGGTACCTGAGGCTGAAGTTATCTTTTTATTCTAACTGTCCGTTCCACCTTAACTGGTGCAGCAGTTATCGTAAATCTCTACGACTCCCACGGCCGCCAGAATGTAACTGCTGCCCCATTTAAGGGGGAACGGGGAACTTGAATAAGAAGCTAACTTCAGAAAGCAAGCGGTTGAGCTTTTTTCAGCTTTTTAAACTGATAGCGACTCTGAGTTGTGCCCCTTAACTCTGCTGTAACGTTAGCTGCTACCGTTAGCCGGCTAAAGCTAAAAACAGTGTGATTACTCCGGTTGTTGTGAAATTAGCAGTAACACTAACAGTGTGTATGACTGTACATACCGTGCGCGTGTTTTAATCCGTTAAATCGGTGTTTTCTGTATTTCGTCAAGAGCTGTAAGACTTTAATACAGTGACATTTGTTTCGGCTGCTGCTTCTTTTACACATCCAAACAAAAATACCGCCACCCCGCCAACCGGAGGTGACGTGACGTGACGTCACTACCCGGGCGCGTCACGTGAGCGCAGTTTTTTAGTTTATCGAATATTTGATATAAAAATACAAAATTAAAATGACATTTTAATGAGAAAACACATCCACAACTCAAATATTTGTTTCTGTATTTACTATAGTATTGTATTGCAGCTTAAACTGAAATCTGCTGGAATAGTTGTGAATAGTGTTAGAAGCTGGTTTATCATTTTCTGCTTCTCACCATCCAAACAAACCCAAACCCATGTGTAAGATTAAAAAAATAAATAAAAAAATGTTTTATATATATATATATATATATATATATATATATATATATATATATATATATATATATTTATATATAAAGTTTTTAGAATTACTAAATCAATATATGGCTTAATCTTTACATGCTAACCATATTATACTGTAGGGTCATTGTAAGTGTGCTGGAGTCATCATCATACAACTCTGTCTGGAGCAGGAGGCCTTGGTCTGGTGGTACCAGCTTGGCTTTGGTCCTGGTGGAGATGCTCATTAAAAAAGGCAGCACAGTAAAATTATCTAGAGTCTAAATCTGTGCCTAAAAGAGTCCCCGTTATAGTTAATGATATGATTATTGTATAAAATGCAGTATAATTACCTATATGGCCTGTAGTCTATGATCAACGTGATTAGGTGTAAGTATTAGTACCATTACAACTGATCAGTAGTGAGCTGTAACTGACATTGTTTGTTATTTGAGCAGCAGCAGTGACAGACGTGATCATTATGTTTTGTAAAAGTTCAGAACAGCAGGTGTTGATAATAAATGGGACACTTGTTGCAGACGGAACTGAAAGTTAGATATGACCCTGGCTTTACACCCAGAACTGATATGTTTGTTTTCATAGTTATATAGCTCATCCTTTGGACACAAAGGCATCTTTTTGATAGCTGAATAGTTTATCGGTGGGAAAATAAGATGAGTTACTTTTGTTAGAAGATGTAGATGCCAGTACTGGAAAAAAACAAATGGGAATGATTTCATAGTAGGTGGTTCAAACATGTTACCAGTCAAATGAAAAATTCACGTGTTTAAGAAATATTGGGTTCTGATGGGCTGTGAAAAATGGTAAATTGGGAGGGGCAGTGGGAAGTCAGATGAAGACCCCACTTCGCCCCAGGTGTGTAAAAACAAATGTGTTTTCTTTGATCTCCAGTTGTGGCTACAAGATTTACGATTGCAATGCCTTTAATATTTAATAAAAGAAGCCTCACCCTTAACTACCAATCCTGGTTCTTGAATTTTACTGTATATTTCTAAATAAAAAAAAAAATCAATGACACCCATTTAGTGATGTTGGGGTCTAGTCCATTGTTCTGAGAGCTTCTTGAACAACTACACACCCTTTTAGACCCACAGTCTTAAGCTGTCTGTGGATTGTTTAAAAATAATAACTATAATAGTAGTAGTAAAACATCCACATGGCTCTGTTAACGTTAAAGATTTGGGGCTGAAGGATAAACTTTATAAACATAAATCCAAACCTATATCACCCATGAGTTTATTTGTGTTGTTTTAGTTGTTGCAGTTGTATTTTTTGCTGATTTTATAATCAAAGGTTTGCAGTTACTTTCTAAAAATAGCATTTCTTTAAATACAGGAAAGAATCTTTCCATAACCACCTGACTTACGTTCAGTCACAAACATGTGGACAAGCCAGAAAAACTGGTTCAGAGCTGCACTTGTATGTTAAAGTGAAAACAGTCCAAGTGTCTGAAGCTGAGCTGAAGGAAGCACGTCTTTATTTTCTTAATGTTGTTTTATATTTTTATATTCACAGCAAGGAACTCTGTGTTGCTGTTGGTGAGAAAAACGGGACAGAAGGGATCAATCACACTGCAAACTAGTATGTAGAGCCGGATTTCAAACATTTGCTTTTGCAGTAATGATTGAACTTACCTAAAGGATAGTTTCCATGCTTGAAGAAGAGTGACGGCCTCAAAAAGAACCATGTTTGAAGAACTTAAGGGTTCTTCAAAATCTGAGAGGTAGGAGTTAATACAGAATTAAGAAAGTTTTTCTTTTCTTGTTGCTTTTGTATTGTAATGTGCATTAAATCAGATCATGTTTCAGCTTGAACATTACATTTCAACTCATTATGTTTAATACCTGGTCTGTCCTTTAGTTTAGAGGATGGATGCAGCTTTATGATTATGAAAAGAGAGCACCCTGTGAAACATCCACCACAGCTCAGAAATGCTGAGCTGAGAAAAATGGTAAATTGGGAGGGGCAGTGGGAAGTCAGATAAAGGCCCCACTTCGCCCCAGGTGTGTAAAAACAGATGTGTTTTCTTTGATCTCCAGTTGTGGCTACAAGATTTACGATTGCAATGCCTTAATCTTTAATAAAAGAAGCCTCACCCTTAACTACCAATCCTGGTTCTTTGTGTGTGTTTAGTTTTCATATGTCCTAGTAAATTGTATGTATTGTCACTGTACAAGAAAAAAAACATGGTCTCTGTTAAATTGATTTCTGAGGCCAAAAACTTGCTTAATGTTAATGTAACAAGATTCCAAATCATACTGGAACTTTGAAATATCATGGAAAAACAACAATTTAATGACATGACATTAATTTAAATATCATCACTGTCCAACAGAAAAAACAGCAGAGCACAAAAACAATCTTTGCTTTCATTGTAAGTTAATGAAACATGGATGTCTTTCAAGCTATTTGGATCATTTATTTTGGTCCATTTATCATGAAATTTTAAACTCGTGTTTAAATAAAGCAGAAAAACACAAATTGACAAAATTGGAGATATATGTTTTCTTTGGACAGCAACAATACATAGGTACATGGTTTTGATAAATAGGTGAGGATCTATTTTTCCTAGGTGAGATATAAATAAGGTCGCCATGCTTACTGTTACATTTTCAACATTGCCAATAATCTGGACCTGGTTTTAGTCCGATTCAGATGGAGAGGTCTGAGTCTCCAGAGCCTAGCTGTGTGTCTATGAAGAGTGATTGCTCTAGAGATCCTGCCCTGTATTTCAGAGACTTGGACACTAAACTGAGGTAAGAATAGCTTCATGATCAGAAAGTCAGCTTGTGTAGATAGACTCATAGACTATATGTTGGCAGGTAGCACAAACACTTTTCAGTGAACTCACTGTAGTAACACTTTATCATAGGATAGCGTTCGTAAGGTTACATTAGTTCTTAATCACAACTTATAATGTAAACATTTATAAATGTATAAATAATAATAATTAATACATTATTCCAGCAGCGTCATTTTTCTGTAATATTAGGTTGTTTCATGACACTTTGTGGGGAGTTAGTACCTTTGTGTATACCACAGTGACACAAGACTAAAACTATCTAGTCTGCCAAGTCTGGCTGTTACACAGCAAAGTTTACAAATTGTACCATATATCTCCATAATGGTAACTTTAGAAGTGAAGGCAAAATTTTTTAGAGGATGAATGGTGATTAAGGTATTTAAGGTATAAATATATTTAATCTCTTTTAGTTATAAATTAGATCACTGTGCTTACTGTTATTCAAAAAAAAAAAGACGTTTCAACATTGCTGATAATCTGGACCTGGTTTTAGTCCAATTCAGATGGAGAGGTTGGAGTCTACCGAGCCCAGCTGTGTGTCCATGGGGAGTGATCACTCTAGAGAACTTTCTCTGTATTTCAGAGACTCAGACACTAAACTGAGGTAAGAATAACTTCATAACCAGAGAGTCAGTTTGTGTAGATTAGCCTGCATTTCATAGACCACCATGATTACAGATTATATGTTGGCACGTATTCCAAACACTTAGTAGGCTCACTGTAACAGTCTTATGTTTAAACACCTTTTACAACTGCATTGTATCATAAAGGTCTCCAGAGCCCAACCGTGTTTCCTTTAAGAGTGATATCTCCAGGGAACTTCCTCTGAATTTCAGAGACTCAGACACTAAACTGAGGTAAGAATAACTTCATAACCAGAGAGTCAGTTTGTGTAGATTAGCCTGCATTTCATAGACCACCATGATTACAGATTATATGTTGGCACGTATTCCAAACACTTAGTAGACTCACTGTAACAGTCTTATGTTTAAACACCTTTTACAACTGAATTGTTCATCATAAAGGTCTCCAGAGCCCAACCGTGTTTCCTTTAAGAGTGATATCTCCAGGGAACTTCCTCTGAATTTCAGAGACTCTGACGCTAAACTGAGGTAAGAATAACTTCATAACCAGAGAGTCAGTTTGTGTAGATTAGCCTGCATTTCATAGACCACCATGATTACAGATTATATGTTGGCACGTATTCCAAACACTTAGTAGACTCACTGTAACAGTCTTATGTTTAAACACCTTTTACAACTGCATTGTATCATAAAGGTCTCCAGAGCCCAACCGTGTTTCCTTTAAGAGTGATATCTCCAGGGAACTTCCTCTGAATTTCAGAGACTCTGATGCTAAACTGAGGTAAGAATAACTTCATAACCAGAGACTCAGTTTGTGTAGATTAGCCTGCATTTCATGGACCACCATGATTACAGACTATATGTTGGCAGGTAGTCCAAACACTTAGTAGACTCACTGTAACAGTCTTATGTTTAAACACGTTTTACAACTGCATTGTATCACAAAGGTCTGCAGAGCCCAACCGTGTTTCCTTGAAGAGTGATATCTCCAGGGAACTTCCTCTGAATTTCAGAGACTCTGACGCTAAACTGAGGTAAGAATAACTTCATAACCAGAGAGTCAGTTTGTGTAGATTAGCCTGCATTTCATGGACCACCATGATTACAGACTATATGTTGGCAGGTAGTCCAAACACTTAGTAGACTCACTGTAACAGTCTTATGTTTAAACACCTTTTACAACTGCATTGTATCACAAAGGTCTCCAGAGCCCAACCGTGTTTCCTTTAAGAGTGATATCTCCAGGGAACTTCCTCTGAATTTCAGAGACTCTGACGCTAAACTGAGGTAAGAATAACTTCATAACCAGAGAGTCAGTTTGTGTAGATTAGCCTGCATTTCATGGACCACCATGATTACAGACTATATGTTGGCAGGTAGTCCAAACACTTAGTAGACTCACTGTAACAGTCTTATGTTTAAACACGTTTTACAACTGCATTGTATCACAAAGGTCTGCAGAGCCCAACCGTGTTTCCTTGAAGAGTGATATCTCCAGGGAACTTCCTCTGAATTTCAGAGACTCTGATGCTAAACTGAGGTAAGAATAACTTCATAACCAGAGAGTCAGTTTGTGTAGATTAGCCTGCATTTCATGGACCACCATGACTACAGACTATATGTTGGCAGGTAGTCCAAACACTTAGTAGACTCACTGTAACAGTCTTATGTTTAAACACCTTTTACAACTGCATTGTATCACAAAGGTCTCCAGAGCCCAACCGTGTTTCCTTGAAGAGTGATATCTCCAGGGAACTTCCTCTGAATTTCAGAGACTCTGATGCTAAACTGAGGTAAGAATAGCACCCTATAAGGCAATTCAGCTCATGATACTTTAAATGCATCTCCCTCTGTGGTTATAGACTGCATGTTGACTGGTTTAAAATTTTTATTCAGCTTTGTGTGTTTTGGCAACATAACATACGCGACACCTATATAACCCCCTCGTGACAACTGTCATAGATTTACATATTACAAATAAGTTGATATAACATCAAAGTCATGTGACATTAGACTGAGTTATCTGTAAGGTGTTACCCTCGTTGCTTTGTTTTGTCATAACAGTGAAAAACAGGACACGGCTTCCAGCACTAAAAGAACACATCACCTGGACTACATTTTCATGGTGAGTGATGGGCAGAGTAAAAGAAAACTCAATAAAAGATGTACTTTTAAACATTAGAATACCTCATTCATTCATCTTAATATAGAGTGACTATAAGTATGTAGCAGCAAGTTTGGACAGTAACAATAATGAAAACCAAAAACATTAAAGAAATACACTTTTAACAGTTTTTAAACCCTTTAAACCTTTAAATCTTTGGTGCATAAAAAATAGTTTTCCTTTATCTTTTTGAGTTTCCTACAAGGTGCCTGGAGACGGCTACTAGTGGATGATCTAAAGACATGATCTGGAATCAGTCAGGCTTTCAGAGATGAGAATATTAGATAATTAGCAGGTTTAAACACTAATAATAAACTTTTGGGATCAATTCTGAAAGTGGGTTTGGTCTCAACATTGGTAGGGACACCCTACAAGCCCACCCAGTACAGCAAAAATCCAAAATGACCCCCATCTCAGGGCTGCATACACTGCAGAATTTCGAAACGTTGAATGACAAATCAATAAAGAGAGAGAGTGAGTGACCACTGCAAAAAAGCATTGATGAATAAGATACATAAAATACATGATGAAACTTGGTGTCCTTGAGGGCAGTTTTAAATACTATAAGATCTTATTCTAATGATTTTTTAAAACAAATTCATAAATGTTTTGTCTTTCAAATGTTATATTTCGTTGTTCGTTTCGTTATTGAATATTTCTGTTTTATTTGATAACGACAGCTGCTCTTTATATGCCTGTGTTTTGACCCCTGGATTCTGAAAATTGGACCACCCCTAAATAAAGCCACTCAGCACATGCAACTGTTTTTACCCCTCCATTATAACAAGCTTTACAGAACAGTGTAATACAAATTTGTAGTACTTGACTCGTTTTTGGACAAGATATGCAATCATATTTATTTTCTGTGCCTCTGTAAGGTAACCGTGTCCGATCAAGGTGACCCTGGTGGTTGAAATTAGGTGTAGCGTGTTGTCATTTAATATGAGCATGGTGGCAAATTTGTTATTGTTTCCAGCTTGATAAGTATCATAGTCCCATTTTGTAGCACAGCATTGTTCTTTTTATCATATCTCCTAAATGATAACTTTACTTTTAATGTAATGTAATCTAGTCTGTTTTTTGCTTTAGGAGCTGGAAAATAAAGTCATCTCTCGGTTGAAGAACGAGCTGAAGAAGTTCAAAAAGTTACTGTGTTCAGATTATTTTGCATGCACCAAAGAAGAAGAGGACAATGAGGAGGATCAGAGCAGTTTCAGAGAGGGTGCTCTGAAAATAACACTGCATGTTCTGAACAGCATGAACCAGACAAGCCTCGCTAACCTGCTACAAACAAGTAAGTGTATATATGAATGAAATCAAAATAAATCAAACACAATCGGGACAAATGCATAGTTGGCACACCGGTACTGTAATATATGTTATGAATAGGATAGTTTTAGTGTGGGGATACAGGGGAGAGAAATTGCTCAAATGAATTTCTATATTGTCATTTCTTCAGCAAACTATAAAAAGGTTTTAGTGGTCTTAAAATATAGAACATTTCCTGAAAAATGTTTATGTCACTTAATAATTTTAAACTAATACCTTGTTGAAGGGTGCCAATAATTATTGAGCTGACTCAATAAATAATTTTATGACACTACTTATAACGGTAATAAAATGTGCTATTTTTTAGATGTTTCTCATTGGACAGTGATGATTTATCAGATCTAGGCTTTAATCTATGTCATAAATAAATAATTTTATGACACTACTTATAACTGTAATTTAATAGCAAATCAAAGATGGATAGCAAGGAACTTAGAAGGAAAACACAAAGATTAGACTAGCTCCCTATCCCTTGATTTTAACAGAAACAATAAAAGAGTGGGTGTCTACAAACTTTTGGACACAAAGTAGCATATGGCAATGCTTATTCTCAAATCGTAATTCTACAACACTCATCCATTCATTCATTTTTACTCTATTCATCAGAAACGGCCCCTGTGTGTCAGAAAGAAATCAAAACAAAGCTGAAGACAAAATTTATAAGGCTTCATGAAGGAATCTCAATGCAGGGACACTCAACACTGATCAATGAGATCTACACAGATCTTTACATCACAGCTGGTGAGAGTGGAGAGGTGAATAACGAACATGAGGTGAGACAGATTGAGACAGCGTCCAGGACACCAGCTGAGCAGGACACTGTGATTAAATGCAATGATATCTTTAAATGCCTGTCTGGAGAAGACAAACACATCAGAACTGTGCTGACGAAAGGTGTAGCCGGAATTGGGAAAACCGTTTCTGTGCACAAGGTCATTCTGGATTGGGCTGATGGGAAAGCGAATCAAGACATCCACTTCATATTTCCTCTTCCTTTCCGGGAGCTGAACTTGCTTAAGGATAAAAAGCTCAGTCTGATGGACCTCCTGCGTCACTTTTTCCCCGAAACTAAAGAACTCAGGTCACTGGACTGTGCCGACTACAAAGTCATGTTTATATTTGATGGCTTGGATGAGTGCCGGCCTTCGCTGGACTTCCAGAAGGAGAGCTTGAGCGATGACACAGAAGCAACATCAGTGGATGTTCTGCTGACAAACCTAATAAAGGGCAATCTGCTTCCCTCTGCTCTCGTCTGGATAACATCTCGACCAGCAGGAGCCAGCCAGATCCCTCCTGAATACGTTGACCAGGTAACTGAGGTACGAGGGTTCAGCGACAACCAGAAGGAGGAGTATTTCCGGAAGAAGGTCACCAACCAGAGACTGGCCAAAAGAATCATCTCACACGTGAAGTCCTCAAGAAGTCTCTACATCATGTGCCACTTGCCTGTGTTCTGTTGGATTTCAGCCACTGTTCTGGAAAGGATGTTAAGTGGGAAAGAAACAGAAGACTTTCCCAAGACTCTCACACAGATGTTCTCCCATTTCCTGATCTTGGAAACCAAACAGAAAAGTCAGAAATACCATGGACATCAAGAAACAGATCCTCAGCAGATGAGAGAGACTATCCTAGCTCTGGGAAAGCTAGCTTTTCAGGAGCTAGCCAGAGGAAATTTGATCTTCTATGAAGACGACATGAGGGAATGTGGCATCGACGTGAAAGAACTGGTTGTGTACTCAGGAGTTTGCACCCAAGTCTTCAGAGAAGAGTTTGGCCTCTTCCTGGGGAAGGTCTACTGCTTTGTACATCTCACCATTCAGGAGTTCCTCGCTGCTTTATATGTGTTTATGCATTTTAACATCCACAGAGAAAACCCTTCTGATGTCCAGGAACAGCAAACGTCTGATCTTTCTGATCTCCTCTACAAGAAAACAGAGACAGATTTGCTCAAGAGTGCTGTGGACAAAGCCATATGCAGCGAGAACGGACACCTGGACCTGTTTGTACGCTTTCTTCTCGGCCTTTCGCTGAAGTCTAATCAGACTGTCTTGCAAGGTCTGCTGATACCGACAGAAAGGAGCTCCCACAGCAGTGAAATAGCCCAGTACATCAAGAAGAAGATCAGGGAAAATCCCTCCCCAGAGAAGTCCATCAACCTCTTCCACTGTTTGAACGAGCTCAATGATCTTTCTCTAATGCAGGAAGTTCAGAAATATGTGCAGAAAGGAGTTCATCACAGTCTCTCCCACGTGAGACTCTCTCCTGTTCAGTGGTCAGCTCTGGTGTTTGTGTTGCTGAACTCAGAGAAAGAGCTGGATGAGTTTCAACTCAGTAACTATGGCCAATCAGACGAATACATTCAGAGGCTGCAGCAAGTCATTAAAGCATCCAGGAAGGCAGAGTAAGTGTTGTCTTTTCTTCTGGTGTCTTATTAGGCTATCATTTTTTCTGCTCTGCTGAGCTTCAATTCTAAGAATCATTGTAAAGGCACTTTTTTCAATGGTAGATATTTACCTACACTATATTGCCAAAACTATTTGTTCGTCTGCCTTTACAAACATATGAACTTGAGGGACATCCCAGTCATAATCCATAGAGTTTAATATGATGTTGGCCCACACTTTGCAGCTATAACAGCTTGAACTCTTCTGGGAAGGCTCTGCACACGGTTTAGGAGTGTGTTTATGAGAATTGTTGACCGTTCTTCCAGAGGTGCATTTGTGAGGTCAGACACAGATGAAGGATGAGAAGGTCTGGCTCACAGTCTCCACTCTAAACCATGGCAGGGATTGGAACACCTGAGTATAATGATTTGGGTGTATGAGAAAATACTTTTGGCAATATAGTGTATGTTTCTGCATATAAAAAATTGATATATTTTGAATCACCAGCTATTCCTCTCCGCTATGCTGTTCGTTTGTTGAATAAGGCAGGTGAAAATTATGTAAATGTGTTTCCAGGGTGTGTTTTCATAACATTTTAGGTATCACCAAAGAAGCTGACTGGAAAAAAGGTTTTATTGGCATTTTCATTTTTACAGTCTACATCGGCAAAGCTTTAAACTACCAAGTATTAAAATTACTCAATGCCAGCATTAAAAATAGTCTTTGGATGAAAACCTAGTTTGTGTGAAGTCAGAGATTGACACCCATAATATGATCTGCAGTAATTTAACTGAAATGCACTAAGCCATTTGTTTTTATTCCAGACTGTGCAACAGCAACCTTACAGAAGTAAGTTGTATAGCACTGGCCTCAGTCATTCAGTCGAGCACCTCAAGTCTGAGAGAACTGAACATGAGTAAAAATCGGCTGTGTGATTCAGGAGTGAAGCAGCTGTGTTTGGGACTGGTGAATCCACACTGTAAACTGGAGACGCTGAAGTAAGACCCTTGTCCCATACAAACATCTGCTTAACCGCTGATTTACTGTGGTTCTGTATTTAATATAACTTGATCTTAAAAATAAACACCTTTTATAATGTTGACATGCCTAAATGGGGACTCACATGTTGTAAATGGGGAGCCACATGTTGATTGATTTACAGCTCATGGAATCTCTACACAAATAAAATTGATTTAAATAGGACCTGTTAATGTGCTACATGAATAAAACCTAGACGTGTGACTCTTTCTGTCAGTTTTGTTACAGTCATGCACAGCAATTACTATAATGCCACTGCACCAAGCTCCTAGCAGCATTTGATACTGCTGAAATAATGAGCCTAGAAAAGGTTGGAGTAGGGAGTGTTCTAGATAGCACAGTACCTAGTACAGCAGAGTTGTTATCAAGTTACAGATCACATTCAGATTTAAGCTGTATGAGCTATTGTGAGCTATTATGTAAACTCAAGACTATGCACAGTTTTAAGTGTAGCTCTTCATGTCTGTCCTTCAGTGAAAAGGCTGTTCTACATTAAAAGGCTTCATACTGGATTCTAAGATATTTAAACTGCTAATTTAATACAGCTTTTATTTTTTACATATACAGTGCCTACAAGTAAAACCAACGCTAAATTAAAACCTGTTTATTTTTTTTAACAAAGATTCAACTTGAAATTATATGAGCCTGCTTATAAACATCTCTGTTTATGCATTAGGTACTAAACATGCATTCTATCTTGAAGGCCATTGTGGCATTTTTTAGAATCATTGTTTTAGACATTTGAAACAAAATGATTTCAATTGGTATCGTTTTTTCTTTACCAGGCTGATTGATTGTGAACTCACAAGAAAAAGTTGTGTGTATCTGGCCTCTGTTCTCACATTAAAGTCCTCAAATCTGAAAGAGCTGGCCCTGAGCTGCAATGACCTTCAGGATTCAGGAGTTAAGCTACTTGCTGAAGCTCTGAGGAAACCACAGTGTAAACTGGAGACACTAAGGTGGGTGCAGCTCTCGGACAGTCTCACACTTTACTCCAGTGTCTTTTAGTAGCTGTGGCTTTAGGTGGGTTTGACAGTGGGCAAATTGTTTCTGTTAATACACACTGTAACTATTAGCGCCTGCAGTTTGTGTCATGCACATCAAATCCTGGTCCAAAAAGGAGAAAATTACACCTATATTTGTTTTTATTTTTTGGTATTCTAGATTAAACATGGACAACTAAAGCTAGTAATGTCTTTCCTGTAAATCTGCCCCCAAAGTTTATGAAAAGTATTTATTAACCTGTAGAATTGTATGCTTTTCCATTAAAATATGTTTTAATTGTAAGTGTAAAATGTCTTTTCCCTTTACAGCTTGAATAACTGTGGAGTTACAGATGAAGGCTGTACTTATCTGGTGTCAGCTCTGAAGTCAAATGTTTCCTGCCTTAGAGAGTTGAATCTGGGAAAAAATGAACTTGGAGAATCAGGAACAAAGAAGCTCTCTGCTCTCCAGGATGATCCATCCCATAAACTGAAGAACATGCAGTAAGTTTAGAATAATTATTTCTCAGTATGAAACATTTTTCCCCACCAGGATTAACCTCTAAGACAAATTGACAGAAGATGACTACAGTGCATATTATTGCTGTCCAAAGATAAACATGTCTCTCTATCATTTGAACACAGCAGCTGCTGTTTACATTGTGTGAATAGTTTATGATGAATGGACCAATAGAAATGCTCCAAAATAGCTAGGAAATTAATTCTGGCTCCACGGACTTGCATGAAAAATAAAGAATGTTTTTGTCTTCGCCTGTAAAGTTGCCATTTTTGGGATACTTGATTTTCTTCGAACAGGGACGATATGTGTATCAATTGTTTGAAACTGAGTTTAAAACTTAGCCTTCTATTAATGCCTTCTAATATGTCTGAATGCTCTTTCTTGTTGTGTGTCTTGCAGCCTCTAGACACCATCCACCAGATGTGATCTTTGAGGAAGACCTTTCAGTTGTCTTGTTCAAATTCGAATTGGAATACAGAAACTATTATGGAGGAAGTTGGATTCGGGCCGATTTGTTTTACCCAGTGTACTGACAAGGCCTTTTATGCTTGGGTAGAAGGTAATAGGAACAACACTTACCATACCATCATACAGCCACCAGCATGCCAGCACAGTCCTAGTCAAGGTTCTCCAGAGGATACTGTAATCATACTTGGAACACTGATTTAAGAAAACATGAGGAAAAAACATGTCTTCTTGTGTGAGATGGATTCTTTAAAAAATTATAGAATTTTTGAAGCACTTCAGTGATTAGCCATCTGACAATCGCCCGTAGGGCTGCCACGAGTCAGTGTTAAACAGACAATAGAAGGTCAGTCAGAGCATCCCACTGAATCTTATCCCAACAAAATCCAGCCATATTTGTTTCTGCTATGATGTCTGGATGCAGAGAAACGGAGCAGAACAATAACATTCTAAGCTCAGTATTTACCATTCAGTACTTTACTTTCAGTACTTTATCTAATTAATCCTTCATTAAATGAACTCAGATGTGTTTCTGATGGAATTACCAATCACACAACAACCCTGTCCAGTGGACGATTTGCAGAGAGAAGTCCAGAACCAAATTTATGTTTATCTAACTTTGTACTTCTATTCTGCATATTAATAACTTTTTTAAAAAGCGAAACATCATTCATATCGTCAGTGTGCAAAGAAAAACAAGTAACACAAATACTAACTTCACAGGACAAACCAAAGATCTTTTGTACTTTCAATGTAAAGGTTTTATTGTAAGGAACATTGCTATTGTTGATAAAAATCAACAAACAATAGATATGTGTTTTTTTGCACAGCGAGACATGTTTTATTTTATAAAACGTTTGTATTTGTATTTATTTGTAGTTTATTCCATTGTTAAATAGTCTTTTTGTACTGCCAAAAACACTGAGGGATAGTTCACAGTGACGCTGAAGGTCTTGACAGAGCTTGACTGGGGTCTTGACAGAGGAGTGAACTTGACTTGGCAGCTGAGTCCAGCTGATCCTGTCTTGAACAAAGAGACAACAAGAGGCCTATTGTGAACGCAAGAGTGTATGTTCAATACCCACACTAAGGGGAAGAATGAGGAAAGGTTTTAAAGAGGAGAGTGCCATGAGCTACAGGTGTGTAATCAGCGCCAGGTGCATGTGTTCTAGCCTACCTAGTACTCCGGAGTCAGAGACCTCTGGTGGTGCTGAGCAGTAGTGCTTACAGGAGTATTTCTATTGGTCCATTTATCATGTAATGAAGAATGCCTGTTGTGTTCAAATAATATAGAAAAATGAAAATCAACAAAAATGAAGACACGTGTTTTTCTTTGCACAGTGACGATATGTTTTATTCTATAAAATTCTATATTGTATTTATTCCAATGTTAAATAGTCTTGTTGCACTGTCAAAACCACACCTGCTACTAGGACAAATAGTTTTAAACAAGGCAGCTTTTAACTTCCTGAGACTTTTGAACAATACTGTATGTGTGTATATGAGAAAACATTCCTAGTTCCATATGGGACGAATAAATACTCCCTGTAAACAGAATGTGTAGTACAGTTTATGATGACTGATTAAAAAGTATGTTTCTTGTTGTTTCATGTCTATAAAGTATAACAGTCCTGCTGGTACTGACGTCTCTGTAACGTAATAACAAAACTGGGTAAAAGGAAAGTCATGGAGTCATATCCTATTCGCCAACTTCTTTACAGAATTTTTATTCCACCTTAAATGGTGACATTATGAGGCGTTTTAATAACTGCTGCACCGTTTAAGCTGGAACTAAAACATTTCAAAGAAGAACTGACAAAAGAGAAACTGACTTTAGCCTTGTGGAAAATGACACCTTTATTT
Source organism: Megaleporinus macrocephalus (assembly GCA_021613375.1). Classification (NCBI taxonomy): domain Eukaryota; kingdom Metazoa; phylum Chordata; class Actinopteri; order Characiformes; family Anostomidae; genus Megaleporinus; species Megaleporinus macrocephalus. The sequence goes on from CM038722.1 coordinate 29,188,356, forward strand.
TTATTTTATTACTTTATTATTATTACTTTATTTTCTTACTTTTCTTTAAATTAATGATCTGAAGACGAAGGTATCAGCTAAAACAGAGCTCAGTTTGACCTCTGAGGTTTCATTCGTAAGTTTATGACCAGAAATCCACAGCATTTTGGTGATAAGAAGAACAATCTGGGAACAAAATAAACTTCCCATTAATTTTTTTAATAAGACATAAGCATAATATTATATTACATAGTTAGAACAAAATAAATCTAGCTCGATACCAGAAATAAAAATAACATTATGATTGGATTAATTTCTGAGTTTGTGTTTCAAGAATTAACCTTCTTGTTTCCAATGAAAATTTCTGTAGAGTTTCAATACAAGTATGCTGATTCTGTGTTGTCATGCAGGCAGTTACACCAACAAAACATGTGAGAAACATGATGGAAAACATGGCGTGAAACAGAAAGGATTAAGTTTTAAGGCTGCACTGCTGTATCTGATCCACTCACACCAGCACAACACTCACTAACACACCACCACCACCATGTCAGTGTCACTGCAGTGCTGAGAATGATCCACCACCCAAATAGTACCTGCTCTGTGGTGGTCCTGACCATTGATGTGAGTTATCAGAAATGCTCATGTAGGATTAGTGCTCTGTTAAGCTGTTCAATGCTCAATGAACTTGGAGTGTTAAGATAGTTTACCTACTTGTATAAGAATTAATAATAATATATTTTTAAAAAACAATGTAATAATTAGAAATTTCTCTCATTTTACTTACCAAGAGCCTCCAGCAGTGGAAACAGGACTAATGCTAACTCTTGATTTGCTTCTACTTACTTTATATCAGTTCTTGTTTGCTGCCTAACATAGATTCTTGCTGAGAGTGGACGGCGCTGGCTGTGGTCATTATAGTGGTCGCTTGGCAAGAGCTGAGCCATCATTGTGTTTACTCCTCATTTTATTGGCTACCTGTACTTAAATGATCTAACCAGGAGCAGCGCCTTCAACATGATTCCACATCCTCTCAGGTTGGACTGATTCTAATAGGAGCTACAATGAATCACTACCACCTCTTTAATTTTATTACGAGACAGGCTGAGGCTAGATACATTGAGGTAGTTGACACACTGTGAAAAAATGTTATTTCTTCACATTCTGTTAATAAATTTAGTTAATTTAGGAATGTTTTAAACTAAAAATCTTACACATTGTTCCTTTAAATTAAATTTTATATAAATGTATATAAAAAGTAAGACATCCAGTTTGATTAACTGTATTTTTTTTATTTATAGTGTCGTCTGATATTATTTTTTCTTAATATTTACAACAAAAGCAGCAACAAATAAACACAAAAACATCAAAATATCAACACTACTAATCCTGCCACTACTACTACTCTACTTTGTTCATCAGCTTTCAATTCTCTGTGGATTATGTCATCAATTTTCTTTTAAACAGACGTGGGGTTAAACAGCCTTATTGCCTCAATGCCTTCTTTTCTTTTTCCCTGACTCAGATGCTCTTTCTCCCATCATAGTGTGTTTTCTGAATCAACAAAAGAGGCTTTTTAGCAGAAGATCCTCCGTCTGAAGTCTTTAAAGGCTGCCCTCGCCTACTTAACATGAAAACACACTAAATAAGGAGCCATTCAGCGACCCCCAAAATAAAAGTCCTCACACAAAAGTTCAACATATCATTTAACGTCGCGTCAAAGAGGAGAAGAAAGAAAAGGCGAGCGCTCTCCGAAAAGAGAGCGAGTTTCATTGTGATTCATTGACTTGTTCAAAACAGCAGAAAAAGCGAGAAAGAGAAAAGGAGAAAAGAGAGGAGAGCGCGCGGACATTCAGGAGTACAGATGCCCTCGCCGGCGGGCAGAGAGAGAGAGAGAGAGAGAGAGAGAGAGAGAGAGAGAGAGAGACAGAGAGAGACAGAGAATGAGAGGGAGAGAGTAAGAAAAAGAGAGAGAGAGAGAGAGAGAGAGAGAGAGAGAGAGAGAGAGAGAGAGAGAGATAAGGAAAAACAAAAAACAAAACAAGATAACCGAAGAGAGAGAGAGAGAGAGAGAGAGAGAGAGAGAGAGAATAAGAGAACAAGAGAGAGAGAGACGCATCAGAGGCAGAGAGTTAACGAGGCGTAGAGAGAAAGAGAGAGAGAAAGATAAACGAGAAAGCGAGGGAGGCTCATAGAGATAAAACAGAGAGAGAGAGAGAGAGAGAGAGAGAGAGAGAGAGAGAGAGAGAGAGAGAGAGAGAGAGAGAAAGACAGCGCATCATAGAGGGGAAAAGAGAGAGAGAGACTGAGAAAAATAGAGAGAGAGAGAGAGAGAGAGAGAGAGAGAGAGAGAGAGAGAGAGAGAGAGAGAGCATCATAGAGGGAAAAAGAGAGAGAGACTGAGAAAAAGAGAGAGAGACTGAGAGAGAGAGAGAGAGAGACAGCATCATAGAGGGAAAAAGAGAGAGAGACTGAGAAAAAGAGAGAGAGACTGAGAGAGAGAGAGAGAGAGAGAGAGACAGCATCATAGAGGGAGAAAGAGAGCGAGACTGGGAAAAAAGAGAGAGGGGAGAAAGAGAGAGAGACTGGGAAAAAAGAGAGAGGGGAGAAAGAGAGAGAGACTGGGAAAAAGAGAGAGAGCATTACAGAGGGAAAAAGAGAGAGAGACTGGGAAAAAGAGAGAGAGACTGGGAAAAAGAGAGTGGGGAGAGAGAGAGAATCATAGAGGGAGAAAGAGAGAGAGACTGGGAAAAAAGAGAGAGAGACTGGGAAAAAGAGAGAGAGACTGGGAAAAAGAGAGGGAGACTGGGAAAAAGAGAGAGAGACTGGGAAAAAGAGAGAGAGACTGGGAAAAAGAGAGTGGGGAGAGAGAGAGAATCATAGAGGGAGAAAGAGGGAGAGACTTGGAAAAAGAGAGAGAGACTGGGAAAAAGAGAGCGAGACTGGGAAAAAGAGAGAGAGACTGGGAAAAAGAGAGTGGGGAGAGAGAGAGAGAGACAGACAGAGGGAGTGAGAGACGCACGGTGGCTTTTGTTCTGGTGGAGTTGACGCGCTTTAAAACGGGAGGGGGGTGCAGAGGGGGTAAAAGGGTGGGGGGTGTAGAGGGGCTAAAAGGGGCGGGGGGGCGAACTCCATCCATCAAATTGTCTGAAACTGTGAGGAAATGTCAAAAGAGAAGAACCATATGGCCCCGTCCTTGTTTCAGTATGGCGAGCCGCGGGACGCCGAGCGGCCTCCATCGCGCGCAAATGACGGCTCGTTTGTCCTCGCGCCTTCATGCTTTACGCTTTAACACTGCGGAGAACAAAACCGGCAACACAGAGAGAAAGTGCACCAAAACTTTGAGGTTTTATGTGGCTTTCCTCCCCTCTCCCCCCTCTTTCTTTCTTTTTCTGCCCCTCTTTTCTCTGCCCGGCCCCAGATTGCTGTTTCTCACATAAATTTCACTCCAAATAGGCAAACACACGTTGCCGGGTCAGTAAGCCAAGACACGCCTGTAGAGAGTGAAAGGGCGAAGAGCGAGTCGAGGGGCTGCTGCTGCTTTGAAACCGAGTAAAAACAAAAGCGAGAATGGGGCGAAAACGAATGAAAAAAGAAAAGAGGACAGAAAGGGCTGCAGCAGTTAGCGCTGGATAAGAAGTTGTCGGACCCACGCAGTTCGTTAAGTGCTATAGAAGAAGAACCGGGCAGCCGTCCAGACCCACACAATGAGCTCAACAGAATGAAAGAAAACAAACCCCATCAGCCAAATACACAACACAAACAAGACCGAGCCTCCTCACACACACTGTTATTACAGTACTTAACAGCTCTATGATCACACACTCACGGCTAATAACAGTAGTACTACAGGAAACTATGTATGTATATAATACTTTTATGTTATATTGTCTCACAGTAAGTTATAATACTTGTGTATCTGGAGTAAACTGAAGCATTACTATAGTACTAACCTTTAATACTTGTGCACCTTTAATAAACTATAATATTAATGTAATACTCTTTTTCTATAATTACTGTGGATCTGTAATACACTTTAGTATTAGTGTAGTACTGTGTAATCATAGTGTAACTGTAATACATACCATCAAATCACTCAGTAACCCCCATAAATAATATATACCACTATTCATAAAATTTCTGTACTGTCTATTAATCTATTATATTGTGAATGCTTGTGTACCTGGGGTATTTGTGTAGTACTGTCTTATAGTAATCTATAGTGCTTATACATTTGTAGTAATCTATAGTAATTGTATAGTACTGTCTTATAGTAATCTAAAGTGCTTGTGCACCTGTAGTAATCTATAGTAATTGTATAGTACTGTCTTAAAGTAATCCACAGTGCTTGTGCACCTGTAGTAATCTATAGTAATTGTATAGTACTGTCTTAAAGTAATCCACAGTGCTTGTGCACCTGTAGTAATCTATAGTAATTGTGTAGTACTGCCTTATAGTAAAATATAGTACTTGTGCACCTGTAGTAATCTATAGTAATTGTATAGTACTATCTTAAAGTAATCTACAGTGCTTGTGCACCTGTAGTAATCTATAGTAATTGTGTAGTACTGCCTTATAGTAAAATATAGTACTTGTGCACCTGTAGTAATCTATAGTAATTGTATAGTACTGTCTTATAGTAATCTACAGTGCTTGTGCACCTGTAGTAATCTATAGTAATTGTATAGTACTGTTTTAAAGTAATCCACAGTGCTTGTGCACCTGTAGTAATCTATAGTAATTGTATAGTACTGTTTTAAAGTAATCCACAGTGCTTGTGCACCTGTAGTAATCTGTAGTAATTGTATAGTACTGTTTTAAAGTAATCCACAGTGCTTGTGCACCTGTAGTAATCTATAGTAATTGTATAGTACTGTTTTAAAGTAATCCACAGTGCTTGTGCACCTGTAGTAATCTATAGTAATTGTTTAGTACTGTTTTAAAGTAATCCACAGTACTTGTGCACCTGTAGTAATCTATAGTAATTGTGTAGTACTGTTTTAAAGTAATCCACAGTGCTTGTGCACCTGTAGTAATCTATAGTAATTGTATAGTACTGTTTTAAAGTAATCCACAGTGCTTGTGCACCTGTAGTAATCTATAGTAATTGTATAGTACTGTTTTAAAGTAATCCACAGTGCTTGTGCACCTGTAGTAATCTATAGTAATTGTATAGTACTGTTTTAAAGTAATCCACAGTGCTTGTGCACCTGTAGTAATCTATAGTAATTGTGTAGTACTGCCTTATAGTAAAATATAGTACTTGTGTAGTACTGTTTTATAGTAAGCTATTAGTAATCTATACAATTTAAGCACTATCAGTTTTTCCTCTAAATAATATATATATCAGCATTCACATTTTTTCTGTACTCTTTTAATAATCTATGTTGTGAATTCTTGTGTACCTGTAGTAGACTATAATATTTGTGTAGTACTATTCTAGTAATAATCTTTATGGCACTCTTTTACATTACTGTACAATTCGTATAGGTGTCCAGTAGAAAGAGTTATTACTATAATCACTTGTAATACTATGTAGTATTATGGTTTTTCATCCGAGTAGTAATGAGCATAACAGACACATTTAAAATACGTATGGATTTTTATTTCAGGCATTAGACCCACAAACTGAGCACTGCTCTGGATTGTGCAAACAAAGAAAATACACCTCACATAAATATTCATAAAACCTATACAATTAAGTGAACCTTCATTTTTCATCTTATATAAAAATACTGCACCATTTCGAGCAGGTAGTGTTGGAAATGGATCTACGTTGACAAAACCAGAGAAACTAGAATGTTATAAAGGAGCCCGTTAATCATCCACATCTATCTCCTCATCTTCGTCTTCCTCAGAGCTGTGCTGACTTGTGTGGTCTGAGAGGGACGTGGCGGGGGACCAGTGCAATTTGTGCTCCAATTCCTGCTTGTGGTCCAGCTGAGAGGGGGCCTCTGGCCTCGAGGGGCCCCCGTTCCCATCTCCACTCCTCTGCAGGTCAGTCAGAGTGGTCTCGCTTCCCAGGGCTTGGGCAGACTCCACGTCCGCTTTCATTTCATCCAAGTCCCGCTTTAACTTGGCTCTGCGGTTCTGGAACCAGGTGATGACCTGCGCGTTGGTCAGGCCCAGCTGCTGCGCGATCTGGTCTCTGTCTGCAGGGGACAAATATCTCTGATACAGGAAGCGCTTCTCGAGCTCACAGAGCTGCCGGTTGGTGAAGGCAGTCCTGGCCTTTCTGCGCTTTTTCGGGTGGCTCCTCTGAGCAAACCGGGTCAACTCGGTTCTGTCTGTGGGAGAACAATCAGATCACTTTGAGCTTTTCAGAAAGATAACAGCTCAGTCTTTCATACTTGTTGTGAAACCTTTGGAGAACATACTTTGTTCTTAGTATTTATGGTTTTATCTTCTTAATTATTATTAGTAGTATTATTATTAATATTATTATTGATAGAGGCTTTTTTAGTTACTTATGCGTATTTATCTTCAGTGATAAAACATTAATAAACATTGATTAAAGCGAACTCTTAACACAAAGGGTTCTGCGTTATACCAGAAAAGGTTCTTCAACAACAGCAAAACTCTTTTTGTTGCTATATAGAACCATAGTTCTATCACTCATCACAAAAATAAACATGTAAAATAGGGTTAACTATGCATTTACATTGAGGAGCCACTTTTGTTTTTTTCTTAAAGAACATTTAGTTAAAAAAGTAAAGGTTCTAGGGTGCAGAACCTTCAAATAATGGTTCTAGACCAATGTACACATTTCCTAGAATTTTCTAGAACCTGTTCTTTAAGCATTTTGGTATAAAACCTTTACATTATGGGGAGGTTCTGGACCAACTTATGGGTCCCCCCTAAAACATTTACATTATGTTCTTGTGGTTCTTAGAAGAAAATTCATTAGAAGGTTCTTTAAAGAACCATTTTGGTAAACGAGATGTGTGAGTGTGAAGATCCTTTTTTTAAGCTAAAAGAACCGTTACATAATGTAAAGGTTCTATACCAATTTATGGGTTCTTCCTAGAACATCTACTTTGAGCATTATGTAAAGGTTCTTTTGGTTTGCTAAAGAAGAACCATTTCTGTAAATGAGATGTGTGAGTGTGGAGATCCTTTTAAAAGTTAAAAGAACATACAGGTTCTAGGAAGAGCCTATAAATTCATACAGAACCTTAATGTCATGTGAGGGTTCTTTGAACTTTTTAAAGGTTCCTCACAGCCACAGATCTGTTTTTCAAGCATGGTTCTTAATGGAACCAAATGCACCTCTTCTATGGTATCACTCAAAGAACCCTATGCAGAACCATTCTCTATATATAGTATATTAGCACTATATTTGCTAAGGAAGGTATAGGGAGGGTTAGATTTAAATTAATCAATCAATCATCAATCAATCAATTAACTTTATATTAAATAATACTTGAGGTCAGAAATATTGAATATCTCTACTTCTGATTAAATTCTTCATTAGAACTTCGAGTCAATCTCACCTCCTGCTGCCTGTGCTGTGCTGAGCTCCAAGGCTCTGAAGGTGTTGTTGGTGAGCTCCTGCAGGGCGCTGAGGGCTGAGGGACACTCCTGCTCTCCTGTGCTCCAGCCTCGCACCTTCAGGCTCCAGCTGATCCTCCTGCAGGTGCTTTTCTGGACGCTGGGCTTGCTGAGGATGTCTGCGATGCTGAAAGGTGTGAGGGGCTTCGGTGGGACATGTTCAGAAGAGTTCAGTGTCCTTCTCTCATGACACACCTCACAAACTCTGAGGACCTCCACAGACGTCATTATGTCCAAAGCTGAGATGGTTTCCGAGGATGGAGAGGAAAGGAAGCTAGCAGGCTACTTCAGTTCAGGCTCAAGAAGGACGCTGGGTCATTTTAAAATAGTATTACTACTACTACTAATAATAAAAATAATAATAATAACAAACAGATTGGTCTCCAATAGCAACAGACCAAAAGTGTGTACAGTGGCTACCTCACACTAATTCTGCATATCACTCTGCTGTAAGTACTGAATGTTCTCAGATGCTGGCTGGTGTCTCCAGATGAAGATTCTGCTCTTTCTCCTCAACTCCTTGGCAGTGCAGTGTGACTTTCCCACTCTGAGGTCCATTAATTAGCCTGCATGTGGAGTAGGAGGAGTTCTGTTCAATACAAGGAGTTCCACGGGGTTCCTTTACTGAGCAAAACATACAATCAAACCAGCCAATGAAAACAGAGATGACGGCCGTCAGCTGTATTTGTTTTGTCAGTGTGACAGTTCTCTTAGATGAATGAAACAAATAACACATGAATGAATAAATGAATGAATGAATCAATAAAAGAATGAATGAAAGATGTGAGGGGTTTTTAAACTAGGCCTTGCACAGACACATGCAAACGCTTTGTGGTCAAATTACATGTTTTTTCTTTTGTTGTTGTTGCAAATGAGTGAACGCCTCCTCTACACTACAAACATACTGAATCTACTGAATTTAACACATCAGAAAATAAATAAACTAAATCAATCAATAAATACATAAATGGATAAATAAATACATTAAAAAACACAATACAGGAGCTTTCATACATGTATTCACATAAACATAAAAGTTGGGGTGGTTAATAACACATCGTAAGTAATACTAAATAATAAAAAAGTAAAATTAAAAAACAACAAAAAATAATTTATTATATTTATACAATGCTTTATATTTATTATGTACATATGTATATATGCAAATAATAATAATAATAATAATAATAAGATGCACTTTTAATCATTTCCACTTTAGAATAAATAAATGCTGTAATTCTAGTTTTGAAAGTAAGTCATGAGTGATTTGAAACAGGCAGAAACAGGGAGTTTGTTATGTATGATGGTGCTAACGATTTAAAAACCAGTTGCACTTTAAAATCTATCCTAAATGAGACTGGAAGCCAATGTAATACACTGGAGGACAGTGTAATGAAGTCATTACACAATAATCATCTAAAGTCATTAGACTATTTTTAATCTATAGTGACAAAGTACTTCCTACCAGAATTAAACTAACTAAGGTTTGTTGACAGTTCAACCCTTTGTTTTCACAATAAATGTGGCATGTGCAAAAATGGTACACTAAAATTCTAGACAATGTAAGTGAATAATCTACTATTATCATCATATTTTCATTCCTATAAAGTTAAAGTAATGAAAATATGACCTACCTTTTGTGCAATGAATATGGAGGGTCAGTCCAACAAAACAGCATTTAAACGGATATTAATGTTTATTCATATTTATTAAATTTGAAATCAAACAAACCATTTTCAACTTTTTCTGCATTTTTTCAGAACTGAATAAAATTGTTTGTTCATTGTTGAATTAGTCAATTAATAAGTTTGCTCAGCATATTATGCCATTGAAATACAAACGCACAGTTAAACATCATTAGCCCACATTCTTTCTTGATAACCTCATTTTGTTTAATGCAAAGCTATATTTATTGTGATTAGGGGGCCTCTACTTTGGATTATAGTACCCCTAAAAATAAGGGTTACTAAACAGTTCTTGGCTTGGATGTATGGTTTGCTTGGTAAAGAAACCTCTGGCCTGTAAAGACCCATTTTTTATATTATCCTTAAACTTTATGAGGTTTTCCAGACATCTCAGTCACAGATATGTTTCTTGAACCCATGAAATATCTGGGATGTAGCAGTATATACAGCCAGGATGCAATCGGTTTCCGACTTTAGATGCCAGACCTCCAAATGAGGTTAAAGAATGGTCCACTGAAAGGATCCAAACATGGTCTTCAGGCATTCATCCATAGAACCCTTATTGGCACCTTTATGTTTCAGAATATTGACCCCCCCACAAGCTTGGTAACAGAGCCCCAGGCCCCCTCCCACAGAAGAATATGGAAACTGCCACAATCTCAGCACTACAATCCACACAATACAATATGCACACATTTCCCCAGTGTGTGCGTCATGGGGTTCAGGGACAATATACCTCTTTGAGCTCTACGGTGGCCTTTTAACCCCTTTCTGCAGTTCTTCTAGTGGTCATTCTAAAACAGGAACATTAACTTGTCAGATATTTTTATTACTTTGTTAAGATTAAATATTTAAATTCAAAACATAATAAAATCTTAAGAGAAATATTTGAAACATCTACTTAATAATAAACTTATAATTAAAGACTGCACTTAAGGACCTCCCAAACAGGCTTAAATTATGTTTTATTGCTACTGTGAAAAGAGGGGTTAAGCCCCATGGTGGGAGAGTCAGATGGCTATAAATGGCCTCAAGCTCAGTAGCTTTTTTGAAAAATGCCTTGAGTAAAAGTATAAACGTAGCAGGTATCACAGGCTTATTACGTTATATGACATGTAACTCAGTAATAACATGGACTACAGTGCAAACTGTAATAACCGTTTAATAGACCACTGGCTGATCAGTTGAAAAGGGACTGAAGAGGAATTCCACAAGTGTTGAGATCCAATCATTCAGTCATTCAGAGAAGTGTAATAGTGAAATAGTTTGCTGTGGAGAAATTTACTGACTCAGACTCCTTCACAGTGGTGGAAACTGGTGGTCAGCATGTCTACAACACTTATACAGCCATTTCAATAACTGTCCAAAAACAACAGTGACTCTACATGTGCCTTTGATAATAATAAAGGTAGTAAAACTGCTAAAATAAATAAATAAATAAATAAATAAATAAATAAATAAATCAGACAGTATTATGTCTGATTAACTGTATGAGAAAGTACATAAAGTTAAAATAATGTGAAACTATGGTTTAATTAAATATCCTAACACTAATAGAGGTTTATGGAAGACTAGCAGTTTGAAATGGAAGAAAACAATCCGAACATCCAAAACAATTATGGGTGGGGTGGGTAAAAGAATGTTGTCCAGAATGCCCTGGACAAACCAGAAAGCAACAATGTTCAGTATTAATGTATAACAGACTGTATAACACTATATAATATTATCATTAAAATTATAATATTATCATATACATTTTAATTATGTCATATTACTGTATGAAGTATATCTGAAGTTATATATATACATCATTTTATGTACATGCAAATGTTTTTAGCACTTTCAAATTCATGAAGGAACTGAAATCACATTTTGAAACACTGAAGAGAAAATAACATTCAGTCAAGGCTTCAGGCTTAATACGTGTAATTAAATTCTAATTGTAATCTAATTTAATGGTTTAATCTATTCTTGATGAAAGCTCATCAAAGGCAAATGAACAGGAAAAAGAAGCATATCATTTTCAGTGTTGAGATGAGGTAAAAAAAATAATTTGGATTGAGACCCTTAAGTAAATTAAATGTGAATTTAAGCAGAACAAAGTCACAATCAACCTCAAAATGGCTCAAACCAAGACTGACCTAAACATGGCCCAAACAAAGATCATCTGCAAAATAGTCTGAACCAAGATTGACCTCAGCATGACCCAAATCAATATCACTCTCAAAACAGTCCAATGAAGATCAACCTCAACATGACCCAATTCAACACTATCTTCAAAACAGTCTAATAAAAGGTCAACCTCAACATGACCCAAATCAAGATAATCCTTAAGACAGTCCAATAAAAGGTCAACCTCAACATGACCCAAATCAAGACTATCCTCAAAACAGTCCAATAAAAGGTCAACCTCAACATGACCCAAATCAAGACTATCCTCAAAACAGTCCAATAAAAGGTCAACCTCAACATGACCCAAATCAAGATTATCCTCAAAACAGTCTAATAAAAGATCAACCTCAACATGACCCAAATCAAGATTATCCTCAAAACAGTGCAATAAAAGGTCAACCTCAACATGACCCAAATCAAGACGATCCTCAAAACAGTGCAATAAAAGTCAACCACATCATGACCCAAATCAATATTATCCTCATAATAGTACAATAAAAGGTCAACCTCAACATGACCCAAATCAAGATTATCCTCAAAACAGTCTAATAAAAGGTCAAGCTCAACATGACCCAAATCAAGATGATCCTCAAAACAATCTAATAAAAGGTCAACCTCAACATGACCCAAATCAAGATGATCCTCAAAACAATCTAATAAAAGGTCAACCTCAACATGACCCAAATCAAGACGATCCTCAAAACAGTGCAATAAAAGGTCAACCACATCATGACCCAAATCAATATTATCCTCATAATAGTACAATAAAAGGTCAACCACATCATGACCCAAATCAAGATCATCCTTAAAACTGTCCAATAAAAGGTCAACCTCAACATGACCCAAATCAAGATCATCCTTAAAACTGTCCAATAAAATGTCAACCTCAACATGACCCAAATCAAGATCATCCTCAAAACAGTCCAATAAAAGATCAACCTCAACATGACCCAAATCAAGACTATCCTCAAAACAGTCCAATAAAAGATCAACCTCAACATGACCCAAATCAAGACTGTCCTCAAAACAGTCCAATAAAGGGCCAACCTCAACATGACCCAAATCAAGATCATCCTCAAAACAGTCCAATAAAAGATCAACCTCAACATGACCCAAATCAAGATGATCCTCAAAACAGTCCAATAAAAGGTCAACCTCAACATGACCCGAATCAAGATTATCCTCAAAACAGTCCAGTAAAATGTCAACCTCAACATGACCCAAATCAAGACTATCCTCAAAACAGTCCAATAAAAGGTCAACCTCAACATGACCCAAACCAAGATCATCCTCAAAACAGTCCAATAAAAGGTCAACCTCAACATGACCCAAATCAAGATTATCCTCAAAACAGTGCAATAAAAGATCAACCTCAACATGACCCAAATCAAGACTATCCTCAAAACAGTCCAATAAAAGGTCAACCTCAACATGAGCCATAGATGCAGCACTTGGACCATTTCTCAACACCTGCAGGCTGAAGTGACATCACATCCCACTTCCATATGAATATAAAACAAATAATAACATAAATATGTACATACTCATATCAATTACAGTGTGTGTTCAAACACACTACGAGTTGTTTCTGCTTTCTTTATTTTTCAGAAGCAAAGTCTACAATAATGTCTTATTAAGAGACTAACATTATTGTGACTGACACAACCTGTATTTTAAAAAAATAATTAACAGCTTATACAGTTTATAGAGTCTTTCCAAACACTCTTTAACCTTTCATTACAAATAAATCATAAATCTAACAACAGCATACAGTCACTTGTTTAAGAAACTCCACACGTCCCCTCTGATGTGCCTTGTTAACTTTTGAAATTAAAAACAGATCATTTATATTAGTTATATTAGTTAGATCCTTCCAGGCAAAAAGCCCATGTCCTCAATTACTTGTTCCTGCTGTGATTTCACATTTACACACATCAAAATACAGTGTCGTTATCTTCTAATGGGTCTTCACAGTCTGCTATTAGAACCAGAGTGAATTTGTGATCATCTGCCTAATTAAGCTTCCAGACTCGGGCTAAAAGTGATTTCACTTAGCTTTAATGTTTTTAAATGGTTGCATTTAGGCTCCTGTGATAAATGGTTTAACAGACACAAACGAGTGAAGAAGACGAAGGTCCTAAATAACACTCCTAAAAATAAAGATGCTAAAAAGGGGTCACCAATTTTGGTTTGGTGCCACTGAAGAACCATTCTTGGTTTCCTAAACTTTTTAATAGATGTATTATGTAGATGTAAATGTAAATATGCATTTCTGTAAATTACATGTGCTATGGGGAATCTCTTCTCAGCTAAAGGAACCTTCACAATGTGAACTCGCAATGTTGTGTTGTAAAAAAGTAACAAAATAACCATTTTATTTACTATTCAATATGACCAGCTACATCTATCTAATAAATATTTACACACATTTTTTTTTTTGGAGCATTTCCATTGGTCCATTCATCACAAAGTAAATAACCAACGTCATTTTCAAATGATGTAACTTAAAATCAACAAAAATGGTCTTTCATTGTACCGTAACAATATATATATATATATATATATATATATATATATATATATATATATATATATATATATATATATATATATATATATATATATATAATATATATATGTTGAATGAATGAAAGACAAATATCGCCATTTTTGTTGATTTTGAGTTTATATATATATATATATATATATATATATATATATATATATATATATATATATATATATATATATATAAACTCAAAATCAACAAAAATGGCGATATTTGTCTTTCATTCATTGGACAATGACTATATATATATATATATGTTTTCTTATGATTCTATTACCACCAAATTCTGATTAAAAATGTTTACATTAAAGCAAAAGCATGAGGAATTTGGATTAATGGATTAGTATATATATATATATATATATATATCACTGTCGTTGGAATAAAACATCTATCAGTATAAAGGGCAACAGGCATTTTTTTTAAATTATGTCAAAAGCAGATAATTTTTTGTTGCAACAGCAGCAACACCAGTTGCCGCTGTATCAGAAAGATCTTCTGTATTGTTGGCCCATTGTCTCTGATTCTTTTATTCCTTTTTGAACTCCAGTCAGGGGAGCTCATGTTTTTTTCACTTGTATTCCTTTGATTTTCTCCTTCAAAATATAAACTGATTAAATTGATTATCTAATATCTGCAATCTTCAGAAACACCTCCTACAAACGATGGAAATTAAACAGATGAGCAGTCTCTGAGTTCATTATATTACTAATATATGTATTTGTTCATTTTTCCATCTGCTGACATCAGTCTATGTGTCTAAACACTTATTAATGGTCCATTTGCTTTGATTCTATTCTGCTTCTCTCTAGCTCTCTAAACTGACCCTTAGAAGTCCCCCTTAAAAAGTCCTGCTTACCCAGCATCCTCCACTCAGCTGCTCTACACACAGGCCTACCTTTCCTCTGACCTTTCCTTTAACGCTTTGAAAACCCACCCCGCAAGCCGAGCACTCCCTACAGAGACGTGCGTCCGCAGCAAGGTGCCCGGTTAGCACCGCAAGTGATAATGGTGCTGTTGCAGCTGGCTGTCCGTCATGACTAAGCACCCTCTCCATCACAGCAATCGGCGACAGTTTTTACAATCCTCCCGTATTTTCGTCTAACACTGCTTCTTCAGTACTCCAGTGGGGGGCACTTAGTGTACTCTGACCCCCCGTCACCCCCTTCACCCATGCATTTCTACTGTGGAGCAGCTGAACGGTGGCGGAGTGAATGGGCAGCACCGGAGGACGTGTTAATGTGTAGCTTCTCTTTGTGGCTCGGGCCTTTTGTGGGACAATGGAGGGGACAGGCGTGAAGGGGAAATGGAGTCGGTGTGCGGATAAAGCCAGTTCATTAAAACGAGAAGAAAGACGCCGCTGGGTTCATTATTGTCTTATTTATGTGTGCGTGTGGTTAGTGAAGCATGGTGCTGTTGTGATTGGGGTAGAACGGTGGTAGCATTACTGCAGGGGAACGGACTGTCCCTGTTAGAGCCGGGCCTTCAGATCGAGCCATAAATATCCAAACTCCACCACAGAATGAGGTAAACACTCCTCTACTATAATGACGGTTCAGCAAGCGCTCTTAAAGGATTCAACTGTTATGTTAGTGCCAGACTGATGGTGATGGACAATTTTTGCTTATTCTGGACATCTGACGCTTTCCACTTTATTTAGAACTTGTAACAGATGTTAGTTCATCTTGAAGGAGTTTGCTCATCATTTTCCTCAACACCATCTTGCTCCCATCACTGGAGCAGTGTTAGATGAGATGTTTCCACACTTGCAAAGAGCTGTAAAGTGAGTAGAAGTTTCCATTGCTATGCTTTAGGCACCAAACTAAACCATCTCTTATAGAACACCATGCATTCCATGCTGGTTTAAGCAGTTCTAGTGCTGGTCAGGTGCTGGTTTAGCTGGACACCCAGCTTGGTCATGCTGACTAACATACCAACATACCAACACACAAGCATTAAACACATCATCTACTGTTTTTACTGGTGATGTTTTGCTCACACATCATCTACAGAAAACTTCTGTATATTTGAATGCACAATCACTGTTTACATATAGAATTGAACATACTGGAAAAAAAGGAAACCAGTTTTGAAGCAGTGTTTATGTACAAATCTTTTCTTTCACAGAAGTGATTCGGCTTTCTGTTTTAAAGGCCTTTCAAAAATGTCCACCTTTTAAGTTGCCTGTAAGTAAATTTCTGGCGCTAAATGAATTCACACTGTTTTAATGATTTTTTGATTAATTAATTAATTAATTATTGTTTCTGGCTTTTACAGAGCAGTGCTAGAGAAATCCTTATTAAAATATACATTTCATAGAGCACGTGCTTTGACTCAAGTGTGGAGTTAAATGATCTTTTCTTTCTCTCTCTGTTTATAGACAATTCAGTGTGTGCTAATGAAAGCCCTGCTATTGGAGTTGGCTCATTAAAGTGTCTGAGAGGCTTCAGCTGAGGCCTGTGATTGATCACTGCCTGACAGGCTCACTGTGGGATAGCGCTCAGCCAGATTGACATTGTCACTAAGTAAAGGCCCAGTTGAAATAGCCATTAGAGGGGAATTCCACCCAAAAAAATCGGTGCAATTTGTTTTATGGGCATCACTAAACCAGCTTAGGGAGGATTTATCCCTTTATTAGATTAGATTAAACTTTATTGTCATTTATTTATTGTTTATTGGCAGTTAGCATCCAACCAGAAGTGCAAAACAGAAATGACTAACAATTTAGGGTTATTGTACATGTGATGGTATAGAAATAAATATATAGAATGTAGGTGTACACAGAATGTGAGATAAGGGGGTGGTATATAAAATAGAATATAAACTACTATACATTTATACAGTAAGGAGTGAAATGCAGCATATGTTGAACAAGTTGTAACAGTGTAAGCAATAACTACAGTGTAAACTAATAACTACATAATAATTATGCTCATCACTAATGTTGTTAAGAGACACAACTTTAATAAATGAACAATACACGTTCATACAAAGCATCTATAATTTATTCTTATTATTCAACCATGTCATCATTTCTTCAAATTTTCAACTCCACAATCTGGAGGAGGCGCTGCTAATGCTCTAAAGCGTCACTGCCTCTGCTGTACTACCAGAGACTTACTAACATAATGTTCAAGCATTAAACATAGGAGTTGTAGTATAAATTGTAGTTCAATCAGATCAGACCTTGTAAATTGTAATCCAATTGCATCAGACCTTGTAAATTGCAATCCAATTGCATTAGACCTTGTAAATTGTAATCCAATTGCATCAGACCTTGTAAATTGCAATCCAATTGCATCAAACCTTGTTAAATGCAATCCAGTTGCATCAGACCTTGTAAATTGTAATCCAATTGCATTAGACCTTGTAAACTGTAATCCAATTGCATTAGACCTTGTAAATTGTAATCCAATTGCATCAGACCTTGTAAATTATAATGCAATTGCATCAGACTTTGTAAATTGTAATCCAATTGCATCAGACCTTGTAAATTGTAATCCAATTGCATCAGACTTTGTAAATTGTAATCCAATTGCACCAGACCTTGTAAATTGTAATCCAATTGCATCAGACCTTGTAAATTGTAATCCAATTGCATCAGACTTTTTACATTTTAATCCAATTGCATCAGACCTTGTAAATTGTAATCCAATTGCATCAGACCTTGTAAATTGTAATCCAATTGCATCAGACCTTGTAAATTGTAATCCAATTGCATCAGACTTTGTAAATTGTAATCCAATTGCACCAGACCTTGTAAATTGTAATCCAATTGCATCAGACCTTGTAAATTGTAATCCAATTGCATCAGACTTTTTACATTTTAATCCAATTGCATCAGACCTTGTAAATTGTAATCCAATTGCATCAGACCTTGTAAATTGTAATCCAATTGCATCAGACTTTGTAAATTGTAATCCAATTGCATCAGACTTTGTAAATTGTAATCAAATTGCATCAGACCTTGTAAATTGTAATCCAATTGCATCAGACCTTGTAAATTGTAATCCAATTGCATTAGACCTTGTAAATTATAATCCAATTGCATCAGACCTTGTAAATTGTAATCCAATTGCATCAGATCTTGTAAATTATAATCCAATTGCATCAGACATTATAAATTGTAATCCAATTGCATTAGACCATGTAAATTGTAATCCAATTGCATCAGACCTTGTAAATTGTAATCCAATTGCATTAGACCTTGTAAATTATAATCCAATTGCATCAGACATTATAAATTGTAATCCAATTGCATTAGATCATGTAAATTGTAATCCAATTGCATCAGACCTTGTAAATTATAATCCAATTGCATCAGACCTTGTAAATTGTAATCCAATTGCATCAGACCATGTAAATTATAATCCAATTGCATCAGACCTTGTAAATTATAATCCAATTGCATCAGACTTTGTAAATTATAATCCAATTGCATCAGACCTTGTAAATTATAATCCAATTGCATCAGACCTTGTAAATTGTAATCCAATTGCATCAGACCTTGTAAATTATAATCCAATTGCATTAGACCATGTAAATTGTAATCCAATTGCATCAGACCTTGTAAATTATAATCCAATTGCATCAGACATTATAAATTGCAATCCAATTGCATTAGACCATGTAAATTGTAATCCAATTGCATCAGACCTTGTAAATTGTAATCTAATTGCATTAGACTTTGTAAATTGCAATCTAATTGCATTAGACTTTGTAAATTGTAATCCAATTGCATTAGACCTTGTAAACTGTAGGCCAATCTGCTGAAGCTGAAGACAGGATTTTGAATGAACAATAATTAAAATAAACATTAGATCATATTCAAAATATATAATATACAGAGTGTAATAGGTAGTAGTTACAGAAGTTACCCACCTACATAACAATGTCTGTGAGGGAGCTGTTAGAGGCGAGTTCTGGCTCGGCAAGTTTCTCATTTCACATCAAACTTACAGTGACTCTGTTAACATCTTAATCATTTAATTACATTGACATTTTGAAAACTTGGTGGAATTTCCCTGTAAGTTAAGTCTAAAGACTGTAAAGGCTGTAAGTTGAAAGATAAAGGATATAAGATACTCCAGTTGAAGAACTCAAAGGAAACTGAATAAAAGAAAATGTAATAAATTACCAAACACCTGGAAGACCTCCAAAAGTGTCAAACGTTCCATCTTTCAGAGAGAGGAGAACGTCAAGCTCCACTCTTACTTCAGATCTGAAAACATCCACAGGTGGTTCTGTCCCACCTTCTACTGGGAGCCTCAGCGTTTTGAGGGGTCTCAGGGTCTGAAAGGATGTGTAGCTGTTCAAGAAGCTCCTCACTGAGAAAAAGAGATCAAATAAAGAAGCTGCCGTTGTTCTTAGAACAATGGACTGACCACCCCAGAGGTCCAAAACCTCAATATCATTGAATGTGAACTTTGGAAGTGTGCAACATCCCTACAGGTTTCTTTATAATACTGAAGCTAAGTCTTCTGAAGAAAGTGGACACATTAAGTGTCTATAGATTTGATATAATGTAGAGTTGTTGGGGCATCTGGTGCTGAAAGTGTTATTGAACCTTTTTTTTTACTTTGATTTTTTATTTATTTGTGCTTCAATTTTACTTTATCATACTTTATATCTCTACTTTGCTGCAATTCAGAGACAAATATTATATTTTTTACTTACTCATAACTTTGCAATAATAATATGTAAACTATTGTATAGCCATGTTTAGCGCTTGAAATAAACAGTTTACATTGTTTACCAATTGTTTAGCCAATTGTTTCTTTATTTTATCACACAGTAAGATAGACCTATTGTCCTCGTACAAGGACATTGTTTTTTTTGCAAAAACGACTTACTGTACAAAGACTAAGTTTAGTTTTTATACTTGTTAGGTTCTACTAATCCCAAATTTAAAATTAAAAATGCACTCCAAGCAAAAGTCTAGTTCTCAGGAGGTAAAAATTAAACTGAGTTCATTAAAATGAACTGAAATTAACTTTACAGGAAATCAAATAAATGGTCAGATGGTCTCTGATGTTTGCACAGTACCGTATGCCTAACAGAGTCAGGTATTAATCTAATATGTGCACTCTCACAGCGGGGCAAACCATGAGAAGCACTAGCACGACGGATAAAAATGAAGTTGTACCAGTGCAACACACACCATCACCACACCAGTATCACTGCAGTGCTGAGAATGATCCAAATAGTACCTGCTCTGTGGTGGTCCTGACCTCTAACAAAGTGCTCCTAGGACTCGAACAATAATTAATTTTTAATAACTGATAGATTCGGACATTATAGATGAGTATTAATATTTTCAGTATTTTAAACCACATGCCTTTTACAGCAACATGCATTATATTGAGGCCAGGTTTCCATTTGTGCCAGAAGAGGGAGACAAAGCAGCATTTTGATACTGAGTCTGAGTTTATGGAGTTTTCTAGACACAAAAAAGACACATCAAAAAAGTTTTGACCACATACACCTAAGAGTATCTCTCATTCCAGAGGTGTTGCTTGCTCCTGTGGTTGGTTCAGTGCTCTGTATGCTGGAGCAGAAGCAGAGGCTCCAACTCCAGCACATACACAGTTACACAATTATTCCTGTGGAGCTGCTCTGTGAGGTGGTGATGAACTTTTCAGCCGAATGGGCTGTTACCTATGTATATTTTGAACATGGCAGATGTGATTTATATTGTTAAAAAATTTCAGAATGATTAGATCAATAGAAATTTCTTCAAAATCCCTTGGAATAAACCCCTTTTCCATTTACTCACACTGAAAGTAAACAAAGCTTTTGCCCGCTCTTCTAAAAAGACACCTCTTTTTCTTTGAACAGTGACGATATGCAGAATTGCTAATTTTCTAAATGCAAAGAAATTTAACATACTGTGGGGAAAAAACAGAGCCCAGAGAAGACGGCAATCTTTCTGAATCAAATGGCAAACGAAGTGCTCCTGAGGCCATGTAGTGATTTCCAGTACAGAATCATACCTGTTTTGAATGCAGTGCCTGAAGATCCAATGAGCATCCAATATTCGACCTTGTCCCTTGTGCACAGGGATGTCTCCATATTCTCTGATATTATATACTGTAGATGGTGGGATATCCAAAGTCTTCATTTCAGCTTTAGTTTAATAAACTGTAAATACTGTTCGACCAGAGGAGGATGGGTCTCCCCTTGTGAGTCTGGTTCCTCCCAAGGTTTCTTCCTCCAGTCGAGGAAGTTTTTCCTTGCCGCTATTGCCTCTGGCTTGCTTACCGGGGATAAAGTGTTGTGATTCTATGTTTTTCATGCTTTTAAATTCCTGTAAAGCTGCTTTTCTGACAACATCATTGTAAAAAGCGCTATACAAATAAACTTGACTGGACTTCATTTACGTTTTTCACAGATTGGTGAACCTCTGATCTTCTTTGCTTCTGAGAGGCTCTTCTACAGAATGCTCCTCCAACATTTTTTACCAGCCTTTTAGTGCTCCAACTTTTTTGAAATGCATTGCTAGCATCAAATTTTAAATAATGGTGTATCAATTCTCTTTAAAACAAACCAGTTTGGTTTAAACCAAAATCAAACTCAGATCTTCACTATTATTTTATGGCTGTGGTGTCACTTTGCAGGGACAAAACCAAAAATGATAACAAACGTTAAAGATCAAAGTATTATATTTTCTTTCCAGGCATATGTGAACAGCCAAAGCACCAAATGCCAGTTGAGAATGTGACCACACCCAATGGAGATGTCTTGTGACCACATCGATGGAGATGTCCTTATGAACACCATTGTTTATGTTAAAGTAAGTCAGTGAATTAGTGCTAAATGGATAAAACCTGATTGGCTGAGCCACGTTGCTGCAAATCACATGCATCTGCTCGCACTGACCACTGAATCTAAAAATGAAGTAAGACGTCAGTTTTGTTTTAAAGGATGTGATGAGTTGACAACATACTGTGTTTAAAATAGACTACAGGGTAGCAGGCAAAACAGGCTAAAAATGTGTTCAAATATTAAGCGTTGAAGTATGTACTGAAAGATTTGCTGTAAAACTGTGAAGGTAAAATAAAAGATTAGGTTACTTGAATGACTTGTGCCCTTCAAATATATCTTGAATATCTCTTCAAGATATTGGTAGATTTGCCTTGAGCAATATTAAGGCTCATGTGGGGAAATAAGTGAATGTTTATTGAGGTGTTGGTGGGATCTTACACTGTTTTTGAAGTGAGAATTTGCTGAGTTAAATACTACTAGGCAAAGCTTTCTGAATTAACAACTGATATATTTAATAATGTTATTTTCTGAATAGAAATGAAAAATAAATAAGGTATTAACCTTAAGTGATAGGGTAGATGAGTTCCTTATTTTTTAGTAACACTTTAACCATTCCTTAGTGTATTATTATTATTATTATTATTCATACCCTATACTACTTATTGTGAATTTATGTTTCCTAATAACAGTGATTGTACTACAGTAAGATGATGTTCTTTGCCTAACATTATGCCAAATGACGCCCCTCATTATCAAGCCAAGTAACATATAGCCTCTCATGGCTGTTGTATTTCATTGTTCTTTAAATTAACACAAAATTTAGGCAATTACTTTTACTGGCAACATTTTAATTGCCTGTCCTGTGAGTACTATGACAGATAGATTCTGCTTACAAAAAAATCAGCCAAATCACCCAAAACAATCAACTAATTTATTAAATGTATTTAATGTTGTTTATCTGAATTTGTAATTGATTGATTTATTAACCAATATATGAGTTCGGCTGTTCATCCACCTATCTATTCATTCACTCTCTTCTCTCCACAATCCTTCATCGTGTCCATGAGGTACATCGGGCATGTTGTGGGCACCATTGTGGTCATACTATACAAAGATGTGCCTTTCTCACAAGTCAAACAACTGTGGGCCCACAAGAGCTACATTTCATAGATGGATAGCCTTTGCTTTCGTTCTTATACTGGAAGTTAAAGATGGTAAACATTGCCATTGTGTTGAATATAACCGCACATGTGTGAAACGCAGACAGCAGGGGGCGCCACTTTCCTGCCCTTGTGAGTTTAGCAGGTATGAGGCCGTATTCTTCCCACATGTTCTTCCTCTCCGGTGTTATTTTAGTTATCGTTACGAATCGATTCAAGCAGTGAAACACAGAACGCGTTCATTACATCACAAACAGAACGTCATAAACAAGCCGCGCTTCATTACGTCTGACTGGAGAAAACACAACCTCCCCGAGAGCCGGAACATTCAGCGAGCTCACAGAGTCCTGTTAGGAAAGCTTCCAGCCACAGACTTCCAAGACCAGTCCTCTCTCTGGGAATGGACAGACACCAAACTACTCCAAACTGAAGGTCGACTAACCGATTCAAACGCGTATTCGAATTAACTGATAAGCAGCTGTTAACATTTAGTTTAATTATTTTTAGGCTTTTTCTGGACGTACCATTTTCCAGACACTGGCTGAAATACTAATGGAAAGATCCGAACACTCCACATGCCGAAAGTCGATTCCAAAAGAGTCGATTCTTCGACTCCAGTCTGGTACAGCCAGGTGTCGTCAAACTTTCTCCGCTTGCGGCGTAACCAGCAAGCCGTTCAAATTAGTGATCCACGAGTCGACTCCGACTCATATCGATGAAATCGACTCTTCGACTTTATTGTAACCAAAACAGCCCCTGATGCTATGAGAAAGCAACACAGCAGAGATTACACCATCCTAAACGTAGTTTATCCAAATTAAAGTATCTAGATTAAAATTAATTTTATATCACATGCCGATCGAGTGGCGAGGAGAAATGTCTACTGTAGTCAGAATTCTTTAAAAGGAAGCAATTTGCAAATACTTTTTCAGCTTTCTTAAAAAACGTTCTCGATCTTGTTTTTAAGTGGCTGAAGATAGGGTTGTATTTGCCAGCTTATTCTTTTCCAGTACACCTTAAGACCTTAGACCATAATGGTGCACCAGCGTACTGCAACCCCATTTAAGGTGGAACAGAAACCTCAATATAAAGTTGGCAAAACTCAGCAAATCTTACCTTAATCCTCTCTTCCAGAACGTTCTGTGGAGAACAATCCTTGTAATCTTTGTTATATGTACCGTAATTGTTTATTGTGACCCCAATCATGAAGAGAATGAAGATCTGCAGGTTCAGGACGTATGGAAGGCGAGCACCGCCGATGGAGTTTAAAGTTACTCAAACTCAGACTCTTTCCTTCTTCACACTCTTATCCATCACAATGTCCTTCCAGCCGATTACAACTAGTGCCGATTACAGTGATTACAACTAGTGCTGGTTACGCCAGTGAGCAGAAAAAGTTGGATACCGTGTCGGTATTGACTCTTTTAGAATCAACTCCCACCATGTTGAGTGTTTCTCATTAATATTTCAGCCAGTGGCTTCATTTATAACATCTCTGCTAGACTAAAACCATCATCCACAAATATGTTGTTACTTCAGTGAAAATTAAAATGAACTGCTCAACCAACAATAGCAACAGATTCAACAACTACTTAAATATTATCTGTTCTTCTGGGATCCTTTTGGAAAATATAGTGTCAGTGCTCAGAAATAATAACGGGGATCAACAGCAAAGCAGTTCAACTAAACCTAACCTGTCTAACCTTCTTCTTCACTATACGCCGGAGACTACACAGAAAAGTACAAATCTACACTGAGGAATACTGAATTTATTCATCTGCCAGCTAGAGAACCACAAGAATATCTAATACTGCCGTTTCTTTTTATTTAAGCACATGACTTCCAATGATAGACCAGCTATACGAATGCATTTGCTATGAATGAAACAACTGAGGCAAGGCAATGTCTCACCTCAGCCTCACTGACTGACCTTCTCTGCTCAGAACAGTGCTCGTTCTCCATCAGTTTGCTGACGACAGCCACAAATCATGGTCCGTCAGAACTTCTGGTATGTGTTTCTGTGGTACCTGATGATCCTCCTCAGTGGTGTCATACTGGTAGGTAAACTCCTGATCACCACATTGTCGTTCTCTTTCTTGATGACTTGTGGTTCCCAATGAGAATAACTCACTACCACTGCTTTTCTTTCACCATGAGATAGTATTCTGGCTACAATCATTTTAAAAGCCCTCCTATGCAATTCCAAGTAATTGAGAAATATTTTTTAAATATATATTTTTTTATTTTTTAACAACCATTTAAGTAATAATTGATAATGATTGGATTATTAAGTGCAGATTAAATTTTGGATTTTTTTTATTCATGATGCTGGGGGAATATGCAAGGTACTGTAAGGGAAAAGTCAGAATCAGAATCAGAATACTTTATTTATCCCAGGGGGAAATTGCAGTTTTTACAGTAGTAGCCGGTTATATAGAAGAATTAACACTCTAATAATAATTTACAACATAAAAGAAAGAAATTTGTAGTATGTACACATATATAGGTCTTAAATACAATAGAATAATAAAATATAAAATGACTGTGTCTATAATAATAAGTACAGATATACTGTATACAGCAGTAAGAGTTTAGAAGTAAGAAAGTTATTGCACATTTAAGTTGTTGCACACATATTAAGTTATTGTTCTGAAAGTGTCGTCTTCTTTTTCTTTTTCCACATTTATGACTATTTAACCATTATTAGCATTATATGTAAACCCCCTGTAGGTTCACTGGTGGGTTTAATGGTAAATAAAATGGCTATACCTGTGTTGTAGACATGGTGACCCTTGGTTCCCATCAACACCAACACCAATTTCTGTAAAGAAATCTGATGTTTTTTTCTACAATGAACCACTACAAACCGATCTAAATGATCTTTACCAAATAATCTTAACCAATGAATGGTTCAAAAATGTTTTAGAATGAATGGATTTCCATGTATATCATTTAACATTATAAGGTTATTAAATTTTTAATTTTTTTATTTATTTATTTTTTTTCATTTTTTGGTTGTAACATTGGTTGAGCCATATTCATTACTGGATAGTAAATCATAAAGGAGTAATTCACAGATGTTTCATAAATAATACACTGTATAATTAATAAACTCATCATAGATCTTTCAAGATCATAATGCTAATTTATAGTAGCCTGACCATGAGAATTCCTGTGTAATATTAGCATCAAGCTAACGTTCATCTCCGTTCACATATAACTTGTCTGATTTTAACTGCACTCACTTTACTGCTTCTGTCAGAATTCTGTTTACATTCACTACCCACACAACAACACTATTGTTTACATTTGTTACTTGCAACTTGCATTTTATGGCTCCTGCTTTTCATATTTGCACATAAAAGCACACATAACTTTTATTATTTAACTATATATAAAAAATTACTTTTATTTACTTTAACTTATATTATTATAATTGTATATTTTGTATATATTTTTATTATTTCTTTTTTTGTATATTACTTATTGGGGAATGGAGGAACAACAAAGTAAGAATTTCATTGTACAGTGTGCATATGCCAGTAAAACTCTTGAAACTTGAATCTTGAATTTAGCTGGCTGTACTGTAAGATATTTAAAATTACCTTTCAAATATGGTCATTCAGACTAGTCTAGTACTTTAGTTGTGTTTAATGTATAGCCAACAATGTCTCATAACATTGAACATTTGCAGCCTTCAATAAACCCGTGTTCCAAAACACAACAATGCTTTATTTTTATTTTAAACACATACATGATGACAAATCAAATGTCAGTAGTTGTGTAATTTAATTACTGTTTACTAGCTGTTTCTGGTGGCCGTTGCAATGCATGCTGGTTCTAAAAAGCAGTAAAGTTCCAATATTAGCCTGAAATACCATTATTAAAAGAGTTATTTCAAGAAAACCTGAAAGCCTGTGCTTTGCTGTCCTGGTCTAGATCAGCGGATTAGTCTTATTCTGCCTGGGGATCTGGATCAAGTTTGGTGCTGCGTCCTTCATCGAGGTGATGGGCTCATTTTCTGGACAGCTGCTAACCAGCAGCTACATATGCATGGGAGTGGGCGGAGCTCTGTGTCTGCTTGGAGTGATTGGCTGCTGCGGAGCCTGTACCCAAAACCGCTGGCTCATCTTATTGGTAGGAGAGAGACAATCATTCATTCATTCATAAATTCATTTGTACACCTGCTCATTGATCAAAACCTTATTTACCCAAAATTAGATGTCTAATTAATTGTCCAATATAAAATCAGTCATTCATTTATTCATTCATTCACACACATTTTATAGATGCAAACCATCTCCAATCAAAACCATTACATTTTGCCTACACAAAATCGGGCAAATCACCCAAAACAACCAATTAATTTATTAAATGTATTCAATGTTATTCATCTGAAATTATAATGTATTGCTTCACTAACCAATATTTTGGTTAATATTGAGTTTGCCTGTTCATCCACCTATCGATTAATTCATTCATTCACATTCCACATCACTCTCTTCTCTCTACAGTACTTCTTCATTGTGTCCATGATGTTCATCGGGCAAGTTGTGGGCACCATTGTGGTCATACTATACAAAGATGTGGTGAGCAAATCCCATCATGCCTTTCTCACAACTCAATAGATCACTTTATTATTCCCAGTGGAAAATTCAAGTATCACATTATCACACAAGTATCACATTAGAGACATTATTACTGCTTCCAGGTGACCTCGATGATCAAAGCGGCCAGTAAGGAATCACTGATGACTGCGTATATGGGGCCTGCAGCCACTGACCCCATCTCTAAAGCCTGGAACAGCATCATGACCAAAGTAAGAACAGCTTGTCTATTTTAGTATGAGTACTAAAGTTATGAATTGGCAAAAAATCACTATTTCTCACTGGCCTCAGATGTTGTTATGAAAATTCAAATCCTTGCCTATATATTTTCTGACAATTTACGATAAAGTCATATTTATAAAACTGCGCTACATAGCTAAAAACAGTATTAGCAGCTGCCCTGAAGCCTGAATTAGTTTTTTGTGCATGTTGGTGTTTCAGTACAAGTGTTGTGGGTTTGAGAACTCAACTCAGGACTTCAGGAGTTCTATCTTCGGCATCAATACTGGGCTCCTGTACCCAAAGACCTGCTGCGTGGATATGGAGGCACCAGCCTGTGATGGACTGGACACTACAACCAGCCTGATCCACCAGCAGGTACTAATTTTAATAGAAAGAGATAATTGATAACTAGAATTACTTTATTTGTTTAAAAATAAAAACATACAATAATACCTTATGCTATGTAGATGTTGTAGGTAATACTGGTGTTATAATACTGGTGTAACTAAACAGTAAAATTTCAATATTTGAAATATTTTTACAACACATTTTTTAAGTGGTATATTATATACTATAATGATCTATTTACATTTATCATTTTTCATTACGTTATCTGCCTCCAGAGTTTTTTATATTCACTTTCCAAGAGCTTCATTCTACATATTAATTTCATTAGAAGAGTTCTCAGTCATTTTAGAACGGTCTACAGTTTTGTTCATTATTTAAATCGTTATTGAATTATTTTTAATTGCGGGATCTGTCATATGAGAATCATATCATATATTTCTCTGCAACAAACTTGGATTTATATGGTTGAAATCTTTGACTCAGAACGTTTGAACAGTAATGTGAATGTCTTCTTTGTGAGATTGTATTGCATATCGTATATGTGTTGTATATCTCTTCTCAGAGCTGTATGGGGAAGCTGATCGAGGTCATTAAGGATAAAAGCGTTATCATAGGCACCATCGCAGCAACCGTGTGTATCATGCAGGTATGAACCCAACTAAGTACACACTCTTTTTCTTTATTCCTTAACTTAATTGTTTGTTTATTGATATCATTTATATCTTGAGGATCCACATTACTGAGTCTGTTCTATAGTTCTGTAAGCTTTAGGCCAACTAAGAAAGTTATTTACAGCTATTTATTTATATATTTATTAAGTATGTTGTAGCTGTATGTTGAACTGCAAACAGTTATACATTAAAAATAATTAATGTCTTATTTTTAGTAAATCATGTTTGTTAGGGGGGGGGATTAGTTCCTATTCTTCTCAATTAAAAATGTAACTATCACTAAATCTGTTGTAGACATTCTTACTCACTTCCTACGGTGGTACCACAGTAATCATGAGAGTGAGATTTCCAGTGTAAAGACTAATGCCGCGATCAGGCTTTCACAATGTTCAGATGTCAGATTAGGCAATCACAGTGCCATAGATACTTGGCTTTTCTTTATTGGGAGACTATCAACATTACATGTTTCACACTGTCCAATCAGCTTTCACTTTCTTGCATGAGTTCAAAGGCTGTTGAGAACATTAACATTTGTTTATTGGTGTCCTGTCTTATTCTAGTGCTTGCTGTCCATATAACTAGCTTTAAATATCATATTTATTTGTTTCAGACAATTAGAAGTTATGTCTTGCTAAATTGTAAGTAACCCAGGGGACCATGGCAGTCACTGAAGATATTATTTGAATAATTAATTGTTGATTGATTGATGGTTCTGATTTGCAGTTGGCCTCCATGATCATTTCCGTGGTGCTGTTTGTACGACTCGGCGTTGTTCTTCACTGAGGCAGTAACCCTGCATACACCCATTCACAGCCACTCATTAATAAAACTCTTGAGCACAAAGAAATAGCTGGATATTTATATTTATTAAACATCAGTTATAGTCACATCTTCATAAGATATCAGTGCAGCTACTCCTTCTTGACTGGTTCTCCTAATAAAGTACACATATAAAAGTGTGAATTTCCATTGAGCGTGTGTGAGGTCAATATCTCGTCACTGTAAATACTGTAAAATACTGTAATTGTAGCAATAAATGTACAAATATATACGTGTGAATCATTTTTAAAATATATATGCATTTCTTATTTTCAACTACTTTAAGGTGCACCTATAGCTGATACACGTGTTCAAATACACACTCACAGAACTCCAACCAGCACCTTTGGGATGAGGTGCAGTGATCCAGAATCCATCACCAGTACCTGACCTTACTAATGGTATTGTGGCTGAACACAATCAAATTTCACAGCAGTTTTCCACAATCTAGTGCAAAGCATTCATAGACAATGTCATGGATTTCAGAAGTTGTCCACAGACTTTTGCACATTTTAAGCAGTGAAAAAAGTGAAACGGGCACGTTTTAAATACACTCTCTAGATTTTGGAACAAGCATGCAAGACTGACTGCATAATTTTGTAATGACATGGAATTTTTTGATACTTGGTAATAACTGAACTACTTCCATCAGTACTATAAAATACTGAATTTTAAGACCCAGCCCTGGGTCTCAGGTGTTTTCTCAGTAGCAAGAACTCAAAGAATGGACAAGCGATCTTGTAAAGAACATGCTTGAAATGTTGCATTGCCATAATAAATTAGTAAGAACACCAGTATACGAGTTGCAGATGTGTTGTGCAGTAGTCTGGATACAACTGTGCGAGGTTGATTATTCCACAACTGCAGACGGTGCTCTGGGTGTCCTTTCCCAAGTGATCCAGCCCTGTTCTGTAAGTGGCTGTTCCGGCTTACATATCACACAGAGACAAACCACACTGAGCTGACATTGTTTTCAAGTTAAGTAGGTTTGGCTGCTCAAGGTACTGTGTAGCTGATAACTCTGTTAGCCTAGCTGAAGTTAATGAAACAACTGTTGTATAAGGTGGGCCGGCGTGTTGTAATGGGAGTGGGGTTTGCAGTGTAGCTGCTGGACACTGACCTAGCTGATGCTAATGCATTCTAGATTTTATACCATTGTAGTGTTAGTGGAGGAAGATTATCTTTATTCTAACATACATTAAAGTTAAGAACATTCTTTTTTTTTCTTTGTTTTAAATACATGGGCCACTAATTGAAGGGTCTATTCACTAACACAATCTCCTGCTTCCACCACTAGTGGTGTTAGTGCTATACTGGATTTTGAAATCAGCTCTACAGACAGTTATAGCTCACAAAAGAAATGCTAGTAACATTCTTTACTTTTCTTGTCTCTGTTATGAAGTACCACCTTCTTTAAAAGCTTTAACTCAAAGCCCCCATTACAGAAAATTTATATACTTAAAGTTAATTTTATTAAGTATACTTTATGTAGTTACTATACTAATATCATTGTACTAGTAGTACACTTGTATATGTACTATTTTAATACTTCTTGGGACTAAATTGGCCCACTTTCTAGTTTTTAAAAGTATATGTTTAAGTACACTTTAAGTGTAAGAGTAGTGAACCAAGTATACAACTAGTTTACATCTTTTGTACTGCAACTACACTAAAAGTAAACTTAAGGGTTTATTGTTAGTTTAATAGCTTGTACGTTTTCTTTAAGTGAACTTAACATAATACTTATAATATACTGCTTATGTTATTGTTGTACTTTAAAGTATATGACTAGGTTTAATGGTTTTTTCTATTAAAATAGAACTTAACAACGTTTACTTACTCACCAGTGGGCACATGTAAAATAAACAAGACACACTCAGATTATAAACATATTTGTATCTTTAAAAATCAAATTTTAAATAAATATTGTACTGGATGTGTTGTTGTGCAGAGCAAGAATACCTACTTCTACTATCTCAATCAAAAGATTAAGTACAAGTAAAGGCCAAATATACTTAGACTGTTCTATACTTGTTAGTATAACCCAAGCATACTTAAGTATAACTGTGTTTAGTATATCACTGAGAAGTATATAAAAAGTAAACTGAAAGCATTCTCACTTCCTTTTAATTTAAAAGAAGTAAACTAATGGTTCACTTGAATAAACTTCTTTTTTGTAAGGGCTGTCTTTTAGTACTGGGTTGTTAGCCTGTTAGCTAATTCTGCTTACCTACTCAGCCTACTCTAATCAGAGTATACAATTAAAAAGTAAATATAAGATGTAAAGCAGTCAAAGAAAGTCTATTTGCAGCAATGTTTAACTGTAAACTGCAATTTGTTGCAGTGGTTAAATTAGCACCATTAAAATAACAAAAACAGTAACAACTTCTGAGTGTTTCAGAAGTGATTAAGGAGCAACATTCATAGGTCTTCTAAATTTCTTGCATTTTCTTGAGAGGTTTACGCTTGTAAGTGTAACATTCTCACAGCACTCGCAGACAGAGGGGTCAGATCCAGAAGCAGGCTTTATTATTGCAACACAAAGATGCGTCTTTCACGAGATACGAGACACCCTAGGCAAGGGACACCTGGTGAACATACAACAAGGCACAGGTGGAGGGCAGAGACATGGAGCATGTGAGGAAACATAAACAAAGAGCACATGGCACGGAGGGAAGGGCAGACAGGACACAATCCTTACAGTAAGATTCATGTTTTTGCCATATTTGTAGTGACCACTGTAAGCTGTCCTAGTAACATCATCAAGATGGAGGATATATTTAATGGAGGATATAACCTTAAACAGGGGGATAATGGTTAAACTGCACTGCCCCATTATACCCTTTTATTGCAGTTGACTCTGACAAATCAGTCTAATTGGTTAAGAAGTGTACATGTTTTTTTGTTTTTTGTTTTTTTTCTCTTGCAGGTGTTGAAAAAGCTTAACTTAATGTGATATTGTAGTTTTAAGGCTCTAGCTTTAACGCAGAATGGTACTTATGTTTTATGGTGGAAGAAACATTAAAGCACATCTGATACAATATTTGGAGATTACAAAACACTCAACATTACCACTGAGTGTTCTACTGCTTTTATACAACAGCAAAATAGCACTGTCAATCTTGTGTTCTATTGTACAATAACACTCTCACTCTTGTGTTCTATTGTACAATAACACTCTCACTCTTGTGTTCTATTGTACAATAACACTCTCACTCTTGTGTTCTATTGCGTAAGACTTTGCTGCCCACCAAAATGGTATGGAAGACATTGGAATGAGGCTGGCATAGAGGTTGCAGTAAATGGAGAGTTTCTCAAAATACCTATCCTGCTGAAAAGACACATAGAGTCTATTCAAGTATTACAGGAAAACAAAAATGACCATTTTAATACATATTTACAGTGTTTCCATAAGCTCATTGTGAAGAACTCCAAGGTATCTTCAATTCCTTGCTCAATTTGGAATAAAGAAGAGCTTCTTAAAGTAGCCCTTATTACTTAAATGGCTAAAATATCTAAAACCACAAATTTGTTGTAGAACAGTAAGGTGCACTATATCTCCAAACGTTTGCAGAAATCAAGTTAAATAGGTAGTTTACAATCTCTTTTCTTCTTGAAAAGCTTTATACCAGAGTTGTCACTGTCAATCATAGTATGTACAGATAAGAGATCATGAGATCTTGCTGGTGTGGGTTTCCTCCCTTCTAGATAGTTCTGATGCAGTTCTGAGAGGTTGTGTGTAAACCTTTAACAAGAGGGACTCAGAAACAGAGGTCAGATCCATATGCAGGCTATTTATTGACAAAACAGGGGTAGATCAAAGGGCGTAGTCAAAGGGCCGGAAGTCAGGAGAGCCAGGTCGTTATCGGGGTTCAGTCCAAGGCTTCCAGACAGAGGTATCCAAAAAGGTAGAGACGAGAGCAAAATCCATAGACAACAGGTAATGGGTCATAAACACAGGCTTGACAGGCTAGACAAAGACGCTCGCTATGCAGACACAAGGGAACTGGCAATACTTCGCCCTGAAGTGATGGAGTGAGGGGATTATGAAGGGAGCAGGGGAGACACTAAACCAGAGACACCTGGTAAACAGGAGGGGTCATAAACAAAAGCTGCATCACAGAAAGATTTTATATAAAATAATGATAAATACTCTGCCTGATAGTGGAGACATCCTTTATGCTAGCTTTGAGAAAAGGTTTTGCCTCATAAATTCACGGTGGAGTGTTACGTATATGGCATTTTTCAGCTAATTACAACTATTTTATCATCATCAACATTACATATTAAAAACTTATTAGACACTTGTGGGTTTACTGGTGGTTTTGATAGTAAATAAAATGTCTGTATTAGTGTTGTAGACATGGTGATGCCTGGTTCCCATCAGCACCACTGTAAATACATCTGTAAGTCTGTAAGTTTCTCAACTATAAGTTTGTTTATATCTCATGACTGAATTAGAAGAGCTGAATTTATGGAACAACTTTAGAATAAGACTATTTTTATAAAATCATTAATAATTAGTTAGAACAAAGAAACAAAAAGGACAACAGTGACCTGTTGTTTGCAACAGTCAGCCCGCCTTCATATATACTTTTACTTTATCTTCTTCATCAGTCAGCATTAAATCTGCTCAACATCAGCTTCAACACATATTCATATTCACTATTTATTAATGCTTTGTAATGTGTATTAGACCTCACTAATCACCATTAATAAACACATTTTAAACCATTTATAAACCCTTTATATGGGCAGCTTTATTCTATAGTGGTAACGAATTTCCTCAAATAGCTGCATTTCTGAAAAACTCAACAATACAATGGCATGCAAAAATTTGGGCACCCCTGGTCAAAATTAATGTTACTGTGAAATACTTAAATAATAAAGTTAAAGATGAAACACTATTTTTAACAGTTTAAGCAATTTCAGTGTATTATTTTAGTTTTGTACAATTTTAGAGTGAAAAATAGAAAAGGCATACCTTGCAAAAATATGGGAACCCTAGGAGATTTTATAACTTTGACCAAGGTCTCAGACCTTAATTCGCCAGGTGATGCAAATTTAAAAGCCTTATGAATGCGTCTTCACCACAAAAGGCAGTGTCAGAGGTTTGCAAAAGAGCACGTAAATAAGCCTGATGCAAACAGTGAGGTTAAAATTTAACTCTTTGGCCGCAATGAGCAAAGGTATGCTTGGAGAAAAAAGGGCACAGAATTTCATGAAAAGAACATCTCCAATTATTAAGCATGGGGGTGGATCAATCATGCTTTGGTGTTGTGTTGCAGCCAATAGCACGGGGTACATTTCATGGGTAAAGAGAAGAATGGATCCACTCAAATTCTGGCAATTTCTAGAAGCAAACATAACACCATCCGTAAAAAAGCTAAAGTTGAAAAGAGGATGTTTTTGACAAATGGATAAGGATCCTAAACACACCACAAAATTCACAATAGCATACCTCAAAAGGCACAAGCTGAAGGTTTTACTATGGCCCTCACAGTCCCCTGATCTAAACATCATTGAAAATCTGTGGATAGACCTCAGAAGAGCAGTGCATGTAAGACGGTTCAGGAATCTCACAGAACTGGAAGACTTTTGCAAAGAAGAATGGATAAAATCCCTCAAACAAGGATTTAAAGATTTTTGGTTAGCTACAAAAAGCTTTTACAAGCTGTGATACTTGCAAAAGTGGATGCTACCAGATACTAACCATGCAGCGTGCCCAAACTTTTGCTTCAGGCCCTTTTCCTTTTTTTCATGAAAATATAAAATGTGAAAATAAAAAAAATATTTTTTGCTTAAAACACAAAGGGAATGTGTCATTTATAACTTTATGCTATTTGGAGATCATTTCATCGTCAACATACTTTTTTACTGTTCGATTGTTCAACACCTTTTTATAAGTTGTTCAGTCGTCTACACTGTCTTTGTTTAATACAACGTTTATCTTTGGTCTGTTCATTTTGTGGTATAAAGTATAAAAGTTTTTAAATAACTTTTTAAAATATTGATTGATTAACTTTGTGTTCGGTCAGGAGAAACAGAATGAAAGGACGTGGGCTTACTGAAGTGCTTGTAAAGCTGAAATGTTTCATCAGTGCACGTATCAGTGAACTATGTATATTTTTGATTTTATTTCTGAGAATGTATGTGATGTGCTGACTAGCACTGTGCTTTCTTGGAAATAGGAACGTGTTATGTGCTTGTGGCACTCTTTCCTGTTTCAGTTGAGCAGCTTTTTCCACAGGGTAGTTGAGATTATACCCTCCCTCGGCCCTTTCTCTCTCCCTCTCTCTCTCTTAAATCATAAATTCTCAACATTTTCATTTTTATTCTTAACAATAAAATCCATCCATTATCTGCCGCTTTATCCCGCTTGTCAGGGTCATGGGGGGCTGGAGCCAATCCCAGCATCATCGGGTGAAGGCGGGGTACACCATGGACAGGTCGCCAGTCCATCACATGGCCAACACATGGCCAATTCTTTCTCTCCCCTTTCTTTCTCTCACTCTCTCTCTCCCTCTCAAATCATAAATTCTCAACATATTCATACTTAACAATAAAATATTCAATCTTTTTTTCGTGTTGAGGATCATTATTCATTTGTAGAAAACACCCTCTTTTCAACTTCAGCTTTTAACACAGATGGTGTTATGTTTGCTTCTAGAATTTGCTGGAATTTCAGTGAATCCATTCTTCCGTCTACCCATGAAATGTACCGCGTGCCATTGGCTGCAGTACAACCCCAAAGCATGATTGATCAACCCCCATGTTTAATAGTTGGAGATTCTGTGCAGCCAAAGAGTTCTATTTTAACCTCATCAGTTCACAGGACTTGTTTTCAAAATACATCAGGCTTGTTTAGATGTTCTTTTGTAAACCTCGAACACTGAACTTTGTGGTGAGGATGCAGGAGAGGTTTTCTTCTGTCGACTCTTCCATGAATAGTGTAGTCATGTACCACTGTAAAGGTTCCTGAAAGGCTTTTGCAGCCCAGTGGTGGGTTCTGATTTGTCTTTCTAGTGAGAGAAATAATTTTCATCATATGTACCTATCCATGGTGTTAACCTTGTTTTTGTGGAGTCTTACCAAATGAACTTTTGTTATCACCTCCTCATCCTACCCTCTCTCTGCAGAGAGCTGATCACCCCCCCCCCTTTGTTTGTATTGAAATGACCCTTTGTCTCCTGACGTTAAGGTGATAGCAATCACCCCACCTATCTACTCTTTATCTCCATTTGGTCTCATCTTCATCCCCTTTAGCCCCTCCTGAAACACCTTGTCTTCCTCCACATTCACCCCCTCCCCATTTGACCCTCTTCTGACTTCTACTTAAACCATGTCAGACTGAACTAGACTGAGTTAGTCTGCATCAGAGATGGACTAGACTGGACTTCACGAGACTGGACGTGTTTAAGACTGCTTTCCGACCACTAACAGACTGATTATGATCATTAGCAGTTCTACATAAATTTGGATTTGGCCCATCCTTCATAAACTGGGTTGAAACATTATACAGCTCTCCAAATGCACGGGTTAGGACAAATGATCTTATTTTACAAAGCTTCAGTTTTCAGGGGCATCACACAGGGTTGCCCGCTCTCTCCCTCACTTTTTGTCATTTTCATTGAGCCACTAGCAGCAAAAATCCGACAGACAAGCCCGACGAAGGGGGGCTCGACGCCCAGCAGGCTGGCAGGCGGAAGAGGCCATCCGCATTGCCGTTGAGTGCCCCCCGCTCTATGCTGCACCTGAAACGAGAAGTCCTGCAGCGAAAGGAACCAGCGGGTCACCCTCGGGTCAGAATACTGCAAGGGGGCGTGGTCAGTGACCAAAATGAAGGACCTACCCGTCAGGTAGTGCCGCAGCTCCTCCACGGCCCACTTAATCACCAGAGCTTCTCGCTCCAGGGCAGCGTAGTTTTGCTCAGCAGGGGTGAGTTTCCGGCTGATATATAGGATGGGTTGTTCCTCTCCGTCGAAGTCCTGAACCGATACGGCACCCAACCCTCTCTCCGAGGCGTCCGTCTGCACCCGGAACGGTCTGGGCTGCGGAGGACCGGCTCAGAGGTCAGGCGGGCCTTCAGGACCTCGAAGGCCTTGTCGGCGGCTGGGGTCCAGGACACCTCCTCCGGTTGGCCTTTTCAGGTGAGATCTGAAAGGGGGGAAGCTACAGAGGAGAAGAGGTTCACGGATGAACCGCCAGTAATATCCAGCCAACCCCAAGAAAGCACGCACCTGTTTCTTCGTCTTAGGCCGTGGACAGTTGAGGATGGCCTCGACCTTCTTCTCCTGGGGCCTCAGGAGCCCCCTACCGATCCTGTCTTCCAGGTAATGGGCCTCCGTCAGTCCCAGGTGGCACTTCTTTGGGTTGGCCGTGAGTCCAGCTTCGCGGAGGCTGCTCAATACCCTCTCCAGGTGGACAACGTGCTCTGCCCAAGTCATTGAGTGGACGATGATGTCGTCTAGGTAGGCGGCTGCAAAGGTTTGGTGCGGCCGTAGGACCACATCCATGAGCCGCTGGAAGGTGGCAGGCGCTCTATGGAGCCTGAACGGGAGAACCCGGTAATGCCAGTGGCCAGATGGAGAGGAAAAGGCTGTTTTGGGTCGGGCCCCCGGGGTGAGCGCCACCTGCCACTAGCCCTTGGTGAGGTCTAGCGTGGATATAAACCGAGCCATACCCAGACGATCAATCAAATCGTCCACTCGTGGGAGAGGGTATGAGTCAAACTGCGAGACCTCATTTAACTTATGGAAGTCATTGCAGAACCTCCACGACTGGACCAGGGGCTGTTGGATGCCTCGATAATACCCGTGGCTAGCATCCGCTGTACCTCCTCCTTTATAGCTGAGCGGCAGGCCTCTGGGACACGGTAGGGTCCCTGTCGCACTACTACCCCGGCTGGGGTCTGGATGTTATGTTGCACCACGTGAGTATGGCTGGGAGCCGAGGAGAACACATCCCGGAACTGTTCCACTAGTTCTGTAAGCTCCTGGCGTTGGGACGATGTAAGGTCATCGCCCCATTGGATCAGGGACCTGGTAGTGGGGTCTAGGGAGGCAAAAGCGGAGAGCACGGGGTTAGGTTTAATCCATTTTTTAAATAGATTCACGTGGTACGTTTGAGGGGGTTTCCTCCTCCCCGGCTGCTCCAGGCGATAATTCACCGGACCTACCTTCTCCTTGACCAGGTAGGGCCCCTGCCAAGTCGCCAGGAACTTACAGGTAGTCGTGGGGACTAGGACCGGGACCCGATCGCCCGGCCGGAATTCCCTGGGTTGGGCCGGCCGGTTGTAGGTGCGTTGTTGAGCTCGTTGGGCCTCCTCCATATGCTCTCGCACGATGGGGGCTACAGCGTTAATACGCTGTTGCATTTCTTGGACGTACTCGATGACGGAACGGTAAGGGGACGGTTACTCCTCCCTGACCACATCGATAAGCCCCCGAGGCCTGCGAGAATAAAGGAGCTCAAAGGGTGAAAACCCTGTGGAGGCCTGGGGCACTTCCCGAATGGCAAAGAGGACATAGGGAATCAGCAAGTCCCAGTCCCGTCAGTCTTGAGCCACCACCTTGCAGAGCATACGTTTTAGTGTTTGGGGTGATAGACGGAGGTGGGGAGGTGCTTAATTTGGAGGAGCCCACAGAGGTCCGCCATGAGTTTGGAAACGAACGGGATACCCTGGTCCATAATAACGTCTTTTGGGATCCCCACTCGACTACGTAGTGTGAACAGCTCCCTGGCAACTGCCTTGGAGGTGGCTTTTCTTTGGGGGACCGCCTCCGGGTAGTGTGTTGCATAATCCATCAAGACGAGGATGTACTCGTGCCCCCGGCCGGACTTGGGCAACGGCCCTACAATGTCCATGCCTATCCGCTCGAAGGGGACACCAATGATGGGAAGCGGGACGAGGGGAGCTGGTGGCGGCCTTTTTGGGGACGTAAGCTGACACCTCCGGCACCACTGACAAAAGTTCTTCACCTCGGAATAGATGGAGGGCCAATAGAACCGTGGGAGGATGCGTGCCAAGGTGTTCTCGTGAGCCAGATGCCCTCCCATTGGATGGTGGTGCGCTAGGTGCATCACGGCGTCGATGCGGGACCTGGGCAGGACAAGGGCCTCTCTGACTCCTTCAGGGAGGTGCCGCACATGGTACAAGAGGTTATCCCGGACAGCGAAGTAGGTACTGGGGAATGGCTTCTGGGCATGCGGCACTCCTTCGATTACCATCACGTTCTCCCAGGCCCGCTTTAACCTATCATCCTCCCGCTGTTCTTTGGCAAACCCGCCTTCGCACTGTATCTGCTGGAAGAGTGAGGAGAGGGGGTTAGCGACGCCAGGATGCTCACCTTCGCCGCTGGTCTCCCCGCTTTCATCTGCCGGTTGCCCCATCGGGGCGGACTTCAGTGGCGGTCGGGGTCGATCCCGGAGGGTTGTTTGTTGTCGCCAGCGCCGCGGGGAGCCCTCGAACCCACCAGGAGTGGCACGGGGAGGTCAGGAACCAGGCCTACGGTGAGGGTCCACTCCTTCCCATCTTCGCCTAACCGGACTCGGGCTGTTGGGACATGACAACTTCTCAGCCGGTCGAAGCAAGGTGACCGTGCTGCCGGAATCCATAAGGGCGCGCACCTTATGGCTATCAACTAGCAGGTGGCGGGTGACGCTGGTGGTAGGTGCCGCTCTGTGCCAGTTACAGTCTGCAAGCCAAGCTTTCCTGGGTTAAGCAGGGCTGGTAGGGTCAGGTTCAGTGGGCATGGGTTCGTCCAATGGAGTTGGAGGTCCCGGTCGTGGGGGAGGCGAAGTGTGCCTGGTGGGGGTCGGATCCCTACCAGGATAGCGGCACAGCAGGGGACCGTTGCGGCGAAAGGGGGGGGTTTGGCTCCCGTTTCTCGGTGCTCATCAGGGCCAGCATGTTCTCTGCTGCTTCGGTTGCCTCCACCATGTCACGCGAGAACTTCATGGTCTGCATGGCCACCGCCTTTCGGACCTCCTGGGGTAGAGCTTGCAGGAACCGCTCCATGGCTACTTGTTCCACCACCTCCTCGGCCGTCCGGGCCTCTGGCTTCAGCCACCAACGGGTGATCCGGAGGAGCTGGAGTCCCATTCGCGCCAGGATTTCCCCTTTTAGCTCCTCGTAGTTGCGGGCCCATCCTGCAGGGAGAGAGTAGTAAGCGAGTTGGGCCTCACCTGTCAGGAAGGGGGCCAGGACTTCAGCCCACAGCTCCTTATCCCACATTTCACGCTCAGCGATGACCTCAAATGTGTGTAGGAAGGCCTCGATGTGATCCTGGGGTGTGAGCTTGGTGAGGAGGTGGTGGGCAGCTTGTTCGGGACGGGGAAGCGGAGGCACAGTCTCACCGCGCCACGTGGCCATGATGTCCTCGGTCAGGGCCCTGACACCCCTTGCCAGCTCCTGGGTAGCTGTTTGTTGTTACAGGCTGGTCTCCAGTAAGTGTTGGAGGATTTGATCCATTTTCCTTCTTGTACTGTACCACCTGGAGAGGCAAAGATAAAGCAGGAGGGAGGGGCAAGGAGAAGGGGAAAAAGAGCAAACGGAAAGAGAGAGGAAAAACATTTTTTTTTAGAGTGTAAAAAAAATCAAATTTTTTTTTTTTTTTAAGAGTCCCTCAGACGGATGTCGATGCCCGCATTCTTCACCACTATGGGGCGCTACAGGTACGAGAGGGACCGGAAGTACATTTCAGGGGTGGCTTGCAACCACAATTTATTCAGTCTCAGAAAAAAACAAAAAAAAGAATAGTCAAAAGGCGAAAAAATTTGAGTCTCTTTACAACCGTAGTGAGCAGCGCAGTCTCTGAGGCCCCTTTCTCCGTACCGTCACAGAAAACCCCATGAACGACAGGGGGAGATTCCGGGTGGGGCGTTGGCAGCGGGTCGTCCTGGCGACACGCAGTTAACCAGCGGTTTTGGCGATCCGGCGGTGCAGCTCAGTCTCCTAGGCAACAGTACAGGCGGAGAGAGCGGAACAGGAGAAAATGAGACACGAAATAACAAGGAGACGTTAACAGCGGGTCCTGCGGCTCTGACGCTACTCCCTGACTGAGCCTCAGCGTGCTCTCTTTATGCTCCGGCTCCGTAGAGTTGAGTGCCGCCAGCTGCGCTCATCTGGAGGCACCGGTCACAATATATATATATATATATTAATGATTATATGAGAAAGACTTTACAAAAACTAAAATGCAACAGCGGTCTAGAACTCCCAAACTTTTATCACTATTTTTTAGCCAATAGATTACAGTATGTTTCATGGTGGATCAAAGAAAGGAATAAAGAATATAGAACATGTTATTTATGATGGGACCTTTATCTTATATTTCAGGCAAGATTCAACTTAAATAATCTAAAATTAGAAATTTTTAGATTAACAGATTTTCTAAATCTCTATACCCCTAAGTTGTTATCAAAAATATATAAAAAGCTATAATTAAAAGTTAACAAATTATTATCCCTACTAATTAGAAAATGGGAGCAAGATGTTTCCATCAACCTGGATGAAAACCTCTGGACACATATGTATAAACACTTTCAAAATGACTAAAAATGCAAATTTACAACTTGTACAATACAAAACTCTCCATAGAATACACTATACAGGGCACAGGATGTTCCAAATGGGCCTCAGAGAAACAAATATATGCACAAACTGCTCAGGCAATCATACTAAGAATTATATGCATGCTGTATGGTCTTGCATGCCTGTTCAGAGGTTTTGGCAGACGATATGTGAAGACTTATCCACATGGTTTCATTGTGGTATCCCAGTTTCACTGAAACTGTGCATGTTTTTCCAAGTTATTCCAGAACATTTCAGTTGGTCCATTCATCATGAAAAACATCTAATTAAAGTGTATGTGATGGATGTTATACTGTGCATTATATTAACATAATGCATATTACTGTAAATGGGGCCACAGCCACGAACGATCACACTGCCCATTTTGTCCAGGGAGTGGAAGCTGGAAGTCCATTCTCCTCCCAGCCTAAGACTGTTCAACACCTTTTTATAAGCTGCTCACATCTGAATGTGTTGTTCAGTCGTCCACACAGTCTTTGTTTAATACAACGTTTACCTTTGGTCTGTTCATTTTGTGGTATAAAGTTTTTAATTAACTTTTTAAGGTACTAATTGATTAACTTTGTGTTCGGTCAGGAGAAACAGAATGAAAGGACGTGGGCTTACTGAAGTGCTTGTAAAGCTGAAATGTTTCATCAGTGCACGTATCAGTGAACTATGTATATTTTTGATTTTATTTCTGAGAATATATGTGATGTGGTGACTAGCACTGTGCTTTCTTGGAAATAGGAACTTGTTATGTGCTTGTGGCACTCTTTCCTGTTTCAGTTGAGCAGCTTTTTCCACAGGGTAGTTGAGATTATACCCTCCCTCGGCCCTTTCTCTCTCCCTCTTTCTCTCTTAAATCATAAATTCTGAACATTTTCATTTTTATTCTTAACAATAAAATCCATCCATTATCTGCCGCTTTATCCCGCTAGTCACACAGCAAATTCTGGTTCTTGGAATAAACTCCCTGTGAGTTCATATCAACTCATTTTAAGGGTATATGCGTGACCATCAAATACCCTCTATAGTAGAGTTAAAGTAACTCTCTTCTGGGAGTAGATCTTTTAACTCTGTTCAGGAGTTAAAACTGAACTCTTGTGGGAGTTAAAACATTTATCCCATCTAAAGTAAAATACATCTCTCAACAGGAGTTAATTTTAACATGAACTCCTTCACAGAGTTAAAAATTAAATGCTATTTTTTACTAATAATTCATTAATTAAATTAATGATCTAAATTAATTATATCAATATTTAATATATATATTAAACTAATACTTCAAAAACTGGAACATTTAGCAGAAAATGACTACAAAAACACCATTACTGTTTTTATACCTAAACACTAATGAACATGAACTCAGTGCTCTGTGGATGATGCTGGTGATCAGTGGAAAACAGCAAAGAAAATTCCATATATATTCCATTAAAGTAAACAATGTTGACAAATTAAATAATCCAACACTCTGACACAACATAAAAATGTGAATCGCACCCATATGACATTTGGGCATCAAACGATTTGAAATGTTTTAATCTATCCCTTTCTAGAACCAGCAGCTTTCTAGGAATGCTTTCATTTACTTGGAAAGCATTGAAATGGTCATGGAAACAAGTTTCATGCTCAACCAAAACCAAAACAAATGTATCATTATGCAAAATGATAGCAATTATTTTGCTGAACACTGGCATGTTTTCATCAGTGCCTGTGCAAACAAAGAGGCCAACACGATATTCAACTCCACATTTAACCCAATTTGTGAGGTTGATAGTGGCCTGTGAATCAATGTGAAGATATGAAGACATTTCTTCTTTATATTCAAGTGTTTCAAGTAAACTTTTTTTGATAGGACCAGACTCAACTGCTTTTGAAATCAAGCATTCCCAATGATAAGCTACTGCAAACTGGTGTTTCCTTTCAAGTGATACTGTCAAGTTCTTGTAGTTCTTCACACAATCTTTGAAAAATTTGTGTTTGGCTTCGAATCTCATAGACCAGATATGAATAAGTGGACCAATTTTTCGAATGCACCTGGGATAGTGAATCATGAAATTATGTTTTGGAAACAAGTTGTTTGATGGGTACAGTTCTTTGAAGAGCTGGTGATGTTCAATAATAAGGTTCTTTAAATATACAGTCATCCCTTCAGTGATGGAGTATGAGAACACAATGTTTATAATGTTCAGCAATAACAGCAACAAACGCCAATTCAAATCATCCTCTGGTACCAGGTCACCAACTATTAAAGGAATGTTTGTGATCAAACACAGTGTTTGTGATGCATTTAACCCTATACCATGTCCTGCAGATTCAAAATTAATATTTGTTGGCTTGTTTTTCTTCTCCAGATAGCCATAATTAAAAGCATATATCCTATTTAACAAGCTATCCTTAGAGATGAAATGTTCAATCAAATATTCAAATAGCAATTTGAGCTCATATTGACCCCTTCCAAAATATCATGCATGATGTCAACAGCATAATTTTTTGCAATATTGAAATATTGCAGCATATTAAGTATGCTCTTTCTCTTGATGCCAAA
This sequence comes from Megaleporinus macrocephalus, assembly GCA_021613375.1. Lineage (NCBI taxonomy): Eukaryota > Metazoa > Chordata > Actinopteri > Characiformes > Anostomidae > Megaleporinus > Megaleporinus macrocephalus. The sequence goes on from CM038722.1 coordinate 29,233,028, forward strand.
TGAAGAGGTCAATGTTGGATCATCAACCAAGTTAGTATAATGCTGTTCATTCAGAACAGTTGATCTTAAGGTTAAACGTGGGTCATCTTCTGAGAAAACTGACTGAGCCAAGGATTTTTCAATTAAGCAAAATCTGCAAAAATATTTTGCACTAAATGATTCCAAATACCCAAGAATGCTGTGTAGGCCCAAGTTATCGCCAGTAATTTGTGCGAGAGTGCCACGTACAGGAACCTCAGCAAATGGAAGAGCAACCCCAACAGTCTCTAATATTTTCAAGTCCCTCACAAAAGGTTGCAGTATTTCATCAATTCCATATTTCTTAGCATCTTGTGAATGGAACAGTGATACCAGATAAATGTTCATTAAGGTAGAATTCACCCTGTGGGGGAGATTTCTAAGGATAAAGTAAAGGCAGCCAACTTTATGTATACCTTTTTTTGAACCTAGAGGATTTGCACATTCAAACTCATTAAAGTACAATTGGATTTGGAGAGCAAACTTAATACTTGAAAACAAAGGATTATTTTTTAAGTAGCTTCCATAACAGAAGTCCTCATATTTGTTACACTGGGTACATGTTTGCATTATATCACAAATATTTGCATTCTTGAACATGAACTGGAGTGTTTCCAGTAAAAGAAATATATACGAACTTGTCAATAACTGGAATTTGCTCATAGGTTCCAATTCTGCTATTCCGCCTGGTATCATACCTTACCCCTAGACGCAGTTCAACTGGTTGTACTACATTCCATTTTTCCCTGAAATATTTTTTCCATTTGCAATTAGAATTCAACTGGCTGAAAGGGTTGTCCAAATTTTTAAAAAACTCTTCTATTGCTGATCTGGCGGGATTGTCACCTGAGAGTATGTTCAATACTTGCTCCTGAATATTAGCCTGCATATCCCCAACAAATTCCTCTAAATTCTCAACTGTAGAAAGAACTACAGTATTTGGTTCACCACTTCCTAATAGTTTGGCTATAATGGAGGCACACATATCTTTACTGCGAGTTGATACCGAAAGGTCTGCTTCAGTATTTTGGCTTTGGTTTGAAGTAAAAGGTGTTTCATGGGAAATGTTGTGATGTTGCAGGTCAATGTTGGAAGGGGTCTCCGAAGGTAAACACAAATCGTCAGTAGGAGGATGTATCTTAATCAGATGTCTTCTAAATCCTGAATAACTTGAGAATTGCAAGCAACATCCTAATTGACCACATTTTAGTCTCAAATGTTTCCCAGGATACACTCCATGAATTAGTTTGAGGTGCCTGAACAAAAGTACAGCTGTGTTAAAGGATGTGGTACAAAGAAAGAATCTGAACATTTTTACTGAAGAAACTAATTACTGCTTATTCAAAAGCTTTGCTCTCAACTCTCGAACAGAGTTTCTTCTGTTGTGCCTATATCAATATTATACAAAGTAGTCTGCAAAAAGGTGTACAGACTGGACAAAGATGCATCATATTTCACACTAAAAACAAAGTGGGACTTGAACAACTCATCAAATGCACCTAAGGATGTTCATGACTGACATGGAAGAAGCTTTTTGTCCATGACAATGTAGAAACTGGAAACCTGTGCTTTTGAAGTCCCTGTGGCCAGAAGATATGGCTGGGGGTTTCCTTCAGTGCACATGAGGTGATCCTCCAGGCTGTGGCAAGACTGAAATACAAAGATAATATGAGTGGAGACAGAAAAGCATCTTAAAATAAGCGATTATTTCCAAAATGTTGCATGAACTGTCTTGACAAAACCTTGTGAAATTTTACCAGATGATCTATTGCCTCTCCAACGTTGATCTTCTTGGGCCGCTTTCTTCCAGTTGGCTGTGGTGTGAGAAGATGCAGCAAGACAAGAAGGGAAGCCATGTCGCTGTCCCACTCTGCACTTATTGTAAATAACACAATTTATTTAAGAATATCTGTCTGAATGTGTCTATCGTGTGGTGAACAATCTAGTTTCTTAAACCTCACTGCTAAAAGTGGGCCAGTCATAACAATATTGCGCTGATTACGTAGACCATTTCTTCTTTATAGAAGAAACATCATAAAACTTAAATGAAGAGCTCAAACATGATACACAGCATAAATTATGTAGATGATATTGCCAGAAACTATTGTCAAACATCTGCTGAAGTCCAACTGAAACCCCATAGTTATTAAAAATAAATAAATAAATAAAAAATTGTGTTACTAAAATGTATTAATAAGTCTTTATTATTAAACAAAAGCGCAAAGGTCTGTGCAGAAATATCAGAAATGTTTTTCATTTGCATGTTATTTGTGGACAAGTGAAGTATAATAGTATGTTTTTGATAATGAATAGTGAAGTAAAGAGGAATGCTGTAATACTACCTGGCTCATAGGCAGTGCTGGATTCTTCATTTAGGGCAGATTTCAGATGTTTTTTCAGGAGTGGTCTTTCTTTGAGGTCGCTGGCCTCTCGGATGATCTTGTCTTTGAAACTCTTTGAAATGTTCCATTTTTCCAGAAACCTGGAAGCAGTCTCCGCTCCAAACATCAACAGAAAATCTTGCAAAATCTAATGAAAAAGCGAGAGCTTCTATTACAATCACTAATAAATCAAGTATGTTTCACAAATGTAAATTATATATATATATATATATATATATATATATATATATATATATATATATATATATATATATTGCCTACACACATATATTGCCCACCAGTCCCTTAGTGTCCAAGAAACGAGGAAACATGTCAAGTATATCTGCAGACTGCTCTGGGTCATGGAGCATCTTTTGACAACAGTGGAATGTTTCTTTCATCTTCTGGTAGACTAAGTCACGTTGAAGAGACACGGCCTCCATACACTCATCTCCTGTTTGCTGCCCATCTATGGAAACGAATGTCCTTGATGATGTGGGACCTCCTTTCAGCTCCACTCTGTTGTGAGATATAGATGTAGTTTTGGATTGCCGTTGCATCGTCCTGACACGCCACTCAAGAAAGCCTTTGTTGCTCTCAATGTCATAGAAATATTCCTGAAAACAAAAAGAGTGCAGACAATATCAAGTTTTTGATGGATCTAATAGATGCTGCTTATACACAAAACACCGACAAATCAAACTTTTGTCATGATTTCACACAATGGCTACAATGCAAACTTACATATCCCTTTTTTGAGTATGGGTCTTCAAAGATGGGAAGAGTGACACAATCCCAAGTGCATGAAATTCCTTGGCTGCTTTACTTACAGCTCTCCTGTAAAAGTTTTGTCTGTAATTATATTTTCATTTTCAAATATGAATTTCATGTGATTATTAGCATCAAGCCTCTTACCCTTCCTGTTCATGCATGTGTGCCACAATGATGTTCACCATTAAACGCCTGCTAGAATCTTTCAAACTCCCAGTTTCTTCATATTCTTTGAGGACAGTCACACCTGCTGACTTAGTGGTGAGAATTTGCTCCACTGTCTAAATACAAAACAATTAGCAAGGAAAAAAAGACAATTATTGAAATATATTTGTCAGACAGATCTTCAGTTACAATTTGTTTTTATTTCTTTATTCCTTTAAAAAACTTTAGAAAGTTTCTTATGTTGTGTTTGAAGTCAGTTTAAGAGAAGAATTGTGTAAAAGTATGTAAGTAATAAAATTACATTTCTTGCTCATATTCTGTCAGGTTGGAGTTGGCAGCCAAGTTTTTGGATGATTCTACTGGTAGGATGTCTGTAAAGTTAAGAGTTAAAATCCTAATTTGTATTTATTATATTATTTCTTTTTTTTGTTTGTTTGATTGATTCATTATTTCATTCAATCATTGTATCTGCCAGCTCAGCATTTGAGACAACAATAGTTTACTTTAGGGTCAAGTATCTACATAACAAAACGAATAAAAAGTAAATATGAACTTTACAATCACCTTACCATCATCAGTATGGATGACAAAACACACATCTTTGAGTGCTGCAAGTTCTGGAAAGACCTCTTCATCTACCTCTATGCCCTGCTCGTCTGTGACTTTTAGCACAGTGTTTTCTGGTATGAGAAACTTCTGTTGCACTAAAACACATCATAATCGCTTCATTAAGAAACATTGCTTCCCTTCAGTGACTTTGTACCAAACATTTATGACTTACCTGCACTGACAAAATGTGAGAAAATGGCTTCCTCCAGTTTCACATATTTCTTTGCTCCTCCGTGATTTACAGCATTGTGGCCACTTAAGGGAAAAAAGAGGTTTTACGAATAATAAAAGCAACGTGTGAATCATTATTGTAACATACAAGTCTTTGTGTTAGCAGTTATTGAATGTGTAGCATGTTCAGCCTAAACATGTTCAAGTGTTAGCCCGCCTAGCTACATTATCCAACTCAGCTGTTTGCTTGTTAGCTAAGGTAAAGTTAGCTTTAGCTACTGAGGTGACGTATCTCCACCATTTATTTGAAAGAATAATCATCTACCATGAGAGACAAGTCGCGTTACTTACTCTGTAGGCTGTCGTTGTAACCAAGACTGGAGGAAAATATATGAGAAGCTAATTTGTCGACATTTATTCAATGCACAAATCATGTCCTGCCTGTTCTTGCCCAAACAAGCAACCGCTTACTCCAAAGTAAACAACGCACATTTAATACATGATGTTATAACTAGACATTTGTTAATACACACATAAATAGAAGTAAGGCGGATAAGGTATTAATTTAATGCATGAAGTGAGCAACAGTAAAATGGTGCTCTCAGTTTAAGTGAAGCGTGGCACCAAGCAGTAAAGGTGAATCAACTCCAGCAGAGTTCAGTAACGCTCCTCAACACCCTGCGAATAAACTCAAAAATACTACACCGCCAAAGAGTTCCCCTGAACTCAAGATGTAGTCTAAATTAGAGAATAAACTCAAGCAATCTAAATTTGCTGTGCAGGGTCATGGGGGGCTGGAGCCGAATCCCAGCGTCATCGGGTGAAGGCGGGGTACACCATGGACAGGTCGCCAGTCCATCACAAGGCCAACACACACTCACACATACGACCAATTTAGAGTGAGTGATCAACCTAACATGCATGTGTTTGGACTGTGGGAGGAAACCGGAGTACTCTGAGGACCCCCACTCAAGCACAGAGAGAACATACACACTCCACATAGAACCACCCGGACCGGGAATCCAACCCAGATCATCTTACTACGAGGTGACAGCCCCCTTAACAATAAAATATCGTATTCTTTCTCTCCCCTTTCTTTCTCTCAATCTCTCTCTCCCTCTCAAATCATAAATTCTCAACATATTCATACTTAACAATAAAATATTCAATCTTTTTTTCGTGTTGAGGATCATTATTCATTTGTAGAAAACATCCTCTTTTCAACTTCAGCTTTTAACACAGATGGTGTTATGTTTGCTTCTAGAATTTGCTGGAATTTTAGTGAATCCATTCTTCCGTCTACCCATGAAATGTACCGCGTGCCATTGGCTGCAGTACAACCCCAAAGCATGATTGATCGACCCCCATGTTTAATAGTTGGAGATTCTGTGCAGCCAAAGAGTTCTATTTTAACCTCATCAGTTCACGAGAGCTGTTGCCGTGTATGATACTGCATGCACGTGTTTAAGACTGCTTCCCGAGTGCTAACAGACTGATTGTGCACCCATACATTTCTGTGTGTGTCAATAAACTCAAGTCAACGCTGAAGCTCTCCAGACTCCTGATTCCTGAAGTCGTCTACACAGTCTTTGTTTAATACAATGTTTATCTTTGGTCTGCTCATTTTGTGGTATAAAGTATAAATGTTTTTAAATAACTTTTTTAAATACTGATGAATTAACTTTGTGTTTGGCCAGGAGAAACAGAATGAAAGAACATGGGCTTACTGAAGTGCTTGTAAAGCTGAAATGTTTCATCAGTGCACGTATCAGTGGACTATGTATATTTTTGATTATATGCCTGAGAATATGTGTGATGTGCTGACCAAGCACTGTGCTTTCTTGGAAACAAGAAACTTGTGACCCCCCGCCCCTGCCCCCGCCCCCGCTTCCGCCCACCAACCAACCACCTCCTTATATATATATATATATATATATAAATATACATGTACATATATATCTGTATCTCTGACCGGAATAAAGATACTGTTGTGGTGCGACTGAGAGTTGTTACTACTGCACGAGTGAGTTTTCTATCTTTCCTATCATTTCTATCTGTTAATTAATTCATTGTATGGTGGTTTGTTTGTGTTCAGGACAGTGTCTGGTACAGGCACAGGGAAGTTTTGTTATGTTAGCCACTTGTCTAGTCCATTATTGGACCTTGATGGAGTGCAGGACATGAATCTGTGTACAGCCTCAAGTAAAACTCTCTATGTGCTGTGTAAACGTTTTTAATAAATAGGTTTTAAATCGAGGACTGACATAGTTTGGAGAGGAAAACTTGGAGTGAGATTTGACAAATGACCAGTTTTACAGGGTGTTAGTATCTAGTAGCACCTCTTGGGCAAGTATCACAGCTTGTAAATGCTTTTTGTAGCCAACCGAGAGTCTTTCTTGTCATTTTAGTGAATCCATTCTCTACCCATGAAATGTACCCTGTGCCATTGGCTGCAACACAGCCCCAAAGCATGATTGATCGACCCCCATGTTTAATAGTTGGAGATTCTGTGCCGTTTTCTCCTTTGCTCATTGCGACCAAAGAGTTCTATTATAACCTCATCTGTTCAAAGGAATTGTTTCCAAAATGCATCAGGCTTGTTTAGATGTTCTTTTGTAAACCTCGAACACTGAACTTTGTGGTGAGGATGCAGGAGAGGTTTTCTTCTGAGGACTCCTCCATGAATAGTAGATCCATGTACCAATGTAAATCTTCCTGAAAGGCTTTTGCAGCCCAGTGGGGGTTCTGATTTGTCTTTCTAGCAATCATATGAGCAGCTACTTCTGAATTTTTTCTTGGTTCTCCAGACCTTATTTTGAACTACCATTAGTTAGTTACATTTCGAACTGAGGAAATGGCAACCGGAAAATGCTTCTTATAGCCGTCTCCTTTCCTTTCTCCACTCACTCCTCAAATTATACTGATAATAATACATTTATACAACACTTAAAATGTTCAAAAATGTGTTTTATCTTTAACTTGCTTAACTGTTCACATTAACAGTAATTTTGACCAGGGGTCAAAAACTTTTGTGTCCAAACTTTTGCATGTCATTGTAAGTAAGGCTCCTCCAAAATCCTCTTTTACGATGTTCTAGTTATCTGCAGCTGATGTGGGCCTGTTTGAACTGTTCGCTGACAACAAACTGGATGGCTCCTTTCCTCTTGAGCCCACAGGACACGGCATCCACACTATAAAATAAAACAGCGATCTACTCAATTTTTTTGGTGAAACATTTTTACACTTGAGTAAATTTGAAACCTGTGAAATAAATTATATATACCAACTGAGTTGAGTAAAAGTAAGTAAAAAAAGTAGATTAAGTAGAGCAATCACATTTAACTCTACAGCATATAATATTGAGTAGATATAAATAAAATTCTTAGTCAAAGCTATTAAAAAAAATTGTAGATATAATTGAAGTGCTAGGTAAAGATGACTACAAGAAATATACTACATGTACTAAATGTTTTTATTTAATGCTACCCATACAGGACTTACCATTTATCAAAATGTACTTAATCTTTTTCAACTGTATTTGCCTTTTCCTCCAGGAGGACTTCACATTAATTTATCTAAAGAAATCAAGTGTAAATAAAGCAACTGTACACACATTAATATTTTAAACATTTATCCCATCATCAGTGCAACACATGGCATTAAATTTAACCCAGGTGAATTTAACTTGGTCATCTTAAATATAGATGAAATACAGCAACAAGTCATTTAATCAATTTAAGACGCCACACAACAGCAAAAAGTGAACAGAGCTTGTTTAGGATTAATGAAAATCTCAACTTCAATTACACAGTAATAAAACCATTACTGTAGAACTTTATACATGCTAACTTAAATACTTCTTGTCTTGAAAGTATATGTAAAATGTTATGAGAACAAATGGCTAAACTGAGCTGCATGTGACTGAAACCAATGACCGCAGAAAACCTGGACAATGCAACTTCTCTCAAAAGCGAAGCTGAAAAGTGACTACAGAATTTAAAGGAGAATTCTGGTGTGAAGGTAGTGATCCTCTGAAACACTGCACTGACCTAAGAGAGAGATCAGAAGAAGAAAAAAAAAAAATACCGACAAGTCTATTGTCATTTCAATCTAGCAAAAACTGAAATCCATATAACTTTGGATATGATACAAAACTATGACACATGCAAGTTTTAGATCAGCTGCACAACTTTATTTTGCTCTGCTGAGCTGAACGAGTCGGTTCCTCTTGGTGTTAATCCAACTGATCTCGGTTCAGACTGCGCTGTTTACCGGGTGAAAATAGCGGTGATGGGTTGAGAGTCCGCACGGCATTCACTCTAGCTAGCGCTGCCTCTCCCGTGTACAAATATCACACATTTTACAAGATTGCACGTTCAGGTTCTAGCTTTCTATGACTTATATTTGTCTGAATGACATAAATGACCTTTGTGTGAATTTACACCCAGTTAACCCAGCTAGCTATACTGCAAGCTGAAATTCCAGTTGGAGTAGGCCCCCACGCGACGTTCACTGCTAGCATCCAGTCATTTAGCTTGGTTACTTCCCCGCACTGTGACACACTGTGTCTCTACTCCCCCCCCTCCTCCCTTTAAATCTTGATCCCACACTTTATAGCTCTGTACTTTTCTCCAGACAAAAAAAACCATACATAAATAGCCAAAGTCACGATGTTTCTACCAGCAGGACCTGCCAATTGCAGAAATTAGCTAGCTAAGCTAATGCTAGCTAACGTTACCGAAAAAGACGGCTGCGACAGTATTCAGAAAATCCCTAACTGTAAAAGTTATGTATGCATGAAGATAAAGTCTTTATTAAAACCAATAACAACTTTTGCTAGCTGCCTACTTACCAAGATTTGCAGGTAGTCGAGGTGGCAGTACTGCGGTCCTCCTCAGCAGATTTTCCAAGAGGTGCCTCTCTCTTTTCGCGCGCTTTTTGTTCATTGTGTTACGTTTACCTTAACTTCCTAGGTTGTTGTAGAAGAAAATAAAATAAATAAATCAGTTTGATCAGTTTAATTACTCTTATCTCACTTTTTTATTTGGCTTAATATTAAGCATATTCTAAAAATCTAATTTGTTAGTTAACTACTAATTATTTTCTTAAAATACACTTAAATATTAGATCTAAATTTAGGACAAAATTATCTGTTGGAGATTTAGGCATTTATTTTAATATGTCCAACTCAAATAATCACTTAAATGATATTTAGATATTTTATCCATGCTATACAGCTTTTTATTATTGTGATATTTACAAAGCCACTGAATTATTTTTTAGAGTGCATGCTTTCCAAAAAGAATTAAACATTTTGATTCTTCTAACCACAGAACATTTTACCTCAGTCCATGTTAAATGAGCTTTGGCCGAGAGACGACAGCGGCATTTCTGGATTGTGGCTTCTTCTTTGCTTAATACAGATTTAAATTACATTTGTGCATTACAAGGCAAACTGTGTTCACAGACAATGATTTCTGGAAGGATTCCTGAGTCCATGCAGTGATTTCCAGTACAGAACCATGCCTGTTTTTGATGCAGTGCTGTCTGAGGGCCCGAAGATCATGAGCATCCAATACTGACTGTCTGCTTTGTTTCTTTAGATTATGTTAAGTTATAATGAATATGGGGTCCCATTTTTTCATCACAAGAAAATTGTATTAATTACATTGTCTTAATTACAAACTCTTATTGCTTTAGTTTTATTTATATAATTATAATCTTCTGAATGTTTAATTATATGCTTAAACATGCCAAGAACATGTTTTATCTGTCTATCTGTTTATCTGTCTATCTTTCTTAACAGTCATGGAACTTAAAACTATTGAAATGGCAGCTCTAGGAAGAGCCCTGTATCCTGGCATGTTGTATGACTGCCGCAACGATTCCGTCATTCCAGGTAATGGTGTCCAAATCTTCCATACAACTATACTGTTTAAAAGCAAACTCAGTTGAGTCATCTACATAATAGACCACAGTTCTATGCACATGTAATGTTTTACTGTATAGATTCAGTTAATAACGAGTGATGTATTATGTGATCTTTGTATACATTCGCATTTCCTCACTCCCTCAAGGAAATAGTGACACTGTAGTTCGCAAAGACGGCTGTTTATTTACTTCCACAATGACACTTACAACTTCACCAACACCTTCACCGTCCAGCTGCGCTCAGTAAACAAAATACACAGCACACACGAAAATTTGCCAAATTATCTCTACATATGTACAAGATCAAAAAAAAAAAAAAAAAATTAAACAAACATAACATTAAAAAATAGTTGATGACCATAACATTCATCTTGCTTCTGGTGCTTGCTGCTCCTGCTAACCCTTTGGGCTGAAGGTGTCTATCTAAATGTGCCCCCATTAACATATGCCTTCATTATCATACATAAATACAAATAAAAATCATGAAATATGAAAAAATATATAATTACGTATTAATATGTAAACAAATCTGAAAATAAGTGACATATTTATGGCAGTTAAAGGTAAAAGTAAAAAAAGTAAAAGACTTTACAAAAAAAGCAAAAAAAATTAAATGCAAGTTTTATTTTGGAGCATTTGCGTAAAGAATTCCTCCCATGCTTAAATTATTAACAAAAAGTAAATATTGTTCCATAATTTTTAGATGCAGTTTTTCACAGATTGGCGAGCCTCTACCCATCTTTTCTGCCTCTCTAGCTCTTTTTATACCCAATGATGTGACTTAGTTGCAGTTTCCTCCTCCAGCTGTAGTTTATAGTCATTAAAAATTGTGCGCACTCATTTTACAAACAGATTTGTCTGCTAAAATGAATTTATTCACGATGGTCATGACCCTTCTTCAATAAGTAAGATTGCAGCAGAAGCCATATATGAATACAAATCAGCCACTGATTTGATCTCACCACTGAGAGCTACAAGATGCATACAAAAAAGGGTGTATAAACCATGGAATCCAGTACAAAATGGACTCCAGCAGCCCCCAAATGAGGTTGTAAGAAATTACCTACAGTCTTTAATAGTACACCAACAAAGTGTATTAACAAGGACATGTATATAATCACTGGATTTTGTGACCAATATGTATATATTGACCAGTGATAAAACAATGAGCTGCAAACTCTCACTCATTTCAGGTGTAACTCTATGGGACAAAGCGTCATTGTCCAAGGATCTGGATGTGCATCGACAGCCCAAGACAGATCTGAAATTCTCTGCTTCTGACTCACTCCAGGATAAGGCCAGCCTCCTAGATGTGAGCGCCTCCCTCAAAGCCAGCTTTCTGAGTGGGTTAGTGGAGGTAGAAGGCTCAGCCAAATACTTGCATGACCAGAAGACCTCAGAGCATCAGGCCAGAGTTACCATGTACTACAGTCAGATGACAAGATTTGAACAACTCACTATGACCCAGCTGGGCAAAATTGCCTACCCTGAGGTGTTTGATGAAAAGACAGCCACTCACGTTGTTACAGCTGTTCTGTATGGAGCTCAGGCTGTTATGGTGTTTGATAAAACAGTCTCAGAGAATGAGGTCAAACAAGAGGTTGAGGGAAACCTAAACCTAGTGGTTAAAAAGATCCCTTCATATTCCATTGATGGGAAAGGAGATGTAAAGTTGAATGAGAATGAAAAGAAACTGGCAGACAATATCCACTGTACATTTCATGGTGACTATGTGCTTGAGGAAAACCCCACTACGTACACGGAAGCCTTGCAGCTGTATAAGAAGCTGCCATCTTTGCTGAGACAGCGGGAGAGTGATGCTGTGCCTGTGAAAGTTTGGCTCTATCCCCTGGCACGACTGGACAACAAAGCAGCTAAGCTGGTAAGAGAAATCAGCACCACAGTGATATCTGAAGCAGAAGCATTATTTGAGGGCTTGGGAAATGTAAAAAGGATGTGTAACGACGTGGTTCAAATGAAGACAGTAAATGATTTCCAGGATGTGAGAGAAAGGCTGCAGACATTTCAGGATGAACTTGCTAACTTCGTGCTGTTGCTACAAAAAGCCGTGAGCAAGGTTCTTCCTGCAATTCGGAGTGGGGAGGTAAATGGCGATGCACTGACTGATATCCTGAGTATCCAGCAAAAGTCCCCCTTTAGAGTTAACAAGCTAAAGATGTGGTTAGAAAATGTTCAAAGTGAACTATATCTGCTGGGTTCCTACATCAGGGAACTGACTGAAGTCCCAGTAATCACATCCTCAGCCAAGTTCGACAGAATCCTCTTTGATCCCATGGTGGATACAGTGGTTTGCTTCTCCTTTACCTCTTTGAGGTATAAAGATCCCTATCTGTCAGCCATATCTGAGTTCCTGTCAGCAGATCCGTTTGAAAATATGTCAACAGTTCCAGAATCAAGTGAGCAGGAAACCAACGCCTGGTTCAGGAATCCTGAAATATTTACAAAGATGAAAGAGAACCTTTCCCTCTTCCAAAGTTTTTCTAGGGCCAATAAAGAAGAAAAGAAAACCAAGTTTGTCATTGCATCCATCCCAGACTTCTCCAATCCTGGCATCTCCATCCGCCTGTATAGAGAAGGGAAAATAGTTGATGACCACTTTCAGCCTGTGTCTAAGCCTCCTGCACCCAGGGTGGACTTTCAGAACAAAAAAGTGGTTCTGAAGCTTCAGAAGTCCCCGACTGGAGAGATAGTGAGGTACAGAGTGGAGCACAGAGCAACACAGCCTGATGCTCCAGGAGCTGATGGTGAAGTCTGGGAAGCCACAGACACTTCAGATACACAGGAAACCTTCAACCTAACTGGACTGCAGCTAGATAACAAATACTGGATCCGGTACAGGGCGGTCAGTGACGTGGGAGTGAGTGAAGCCAGCGAATCTGTCCTCTTCTCCTTCCAAGAGAGATATACTGTTACAGTGGAACAGATATGGGTCAGTACAGACTTTCTTACTATTTTGGTTATTCTGTAGCATGTAGACTTCAGCAAATTACTTAAAACTAGTCAGGACCATTTTTGAATATTTAGGGGGCCCTAAGCAACATTGTGTTTTCCTTTCAGTAATTAGCAGGAAAGACTCTTACAACACTTGCTTGCAAAAACACCTTCTGTACATTCTCTTCATGATTTGGGTAGCAACAAGGAGCGTAACATGGAACAATGGAAAATTGATTTGTGTACGTAAACAACTTTTTAAAGAACATTTAGAATTTACAGGTTCTTTTTAAAAGTTAATTTTAGGTTTGTCTTAGAATCTTTACTTTATGCGGATGTACTTTAAACTTTTAAATGCTTGATCATACTCATGTCATTTACAAAAACTGCTTTCTAAAGACCCACACATTAAATTTTTTTAGGAAGCCTTAAGTGGTTCCTTTATCGCACAAGCTAAGAATCCTTTCTGGAACACTGTGGGCAAAATCTTTAAATGTTATCTGGATTTTTCCTATAAAGACTATTGAATTTTTTTTATATAGGGGTTGTGAACCGATACACACTGGGAACTGAATACAGTTTGATTTCATGCTATAAAATATACACAGTTAAGCCACATCATTATGACCTAATATCTAGAGCAGAGGTCACTAACAGGTGGACGGCAGTATGGGTCCGGACCCAGATGTTGTCCAATGCGGACCCAAAACGATAAACTATTAAGAACGGTTTAATTTAGACTGTGTTTATTTTAAGTGACGGAACTTTCGTCTTTACGGTATATAAGCTTTGCGGCGCAATGATCACCAAAGGCACTCCTCAGCCAATCTGAAGTGATAAGCAGCAGTCTGCTTAATTAAGCGAGTCAGAGCAAGACTAATTCAGATCACTAATTCATCAAGTAATTAATTCCACAATGAACATTATTAAGAATAAATACCGTCCCAGGCTCATCAACGATCACCTTCATGTGTATGAGAGGCCCTGACCCCATATTAGCCCCGATGTAAAGACACTAAACAACTTACTAAACAAGAGAAAGTCTGAAAGAGGATTACAAGATGGAAATAAATTGTTAAGATGTGCAACTGAGGTAACATGAAGATACATTTTATTTACTTTTTCTATACACAAGCACTTTATGATGCACTTTTTTTTCAAAAGCATTGTTTTTTAAAGTAGCTCTTGTTTTGGGGAGGAAAACATTTATTTTATGTTCTATAAATAATTAATTCAGTTCAGCATTTAAAACAACAAATATTGAAATATATTAAAGAGTATTTGTAATTTGTCTTTCAGTTGCTGATGATATAAAATGCTAATAGAGGCTACTAGTCTGCTTCAGTACACAGGATATGGCACTGAAATTATTTAAGTTGTGGACCTTGGCTTGAGGAAATTTCCACTCACTGGACCTTACTGAATTCTAATGAAATACCCTTGATCTAGAGCAGAGGTCCTGACCCAGACATTGTCTAATGCGGACCCAAACCGATAAACTATTAAGAATTATTTAATTTTGACTGTGTTTACTGTGTAATACGTTGGTCTTTCAGTTGCTGATGGTATAAAATACTGATACTAGGTAATTCAATATACAGGATATTGCACTGAATCATAAAACAAGTTAGAAATGATGACGGTCCTGACCTTGGCCTGAGGAAATCTCCTCTAACTGGACCTTACCTAATTAAATACCACTGATCTAGAGTAACAGCCATGTACAGTACAGATTTTGCCCTAATAATAATAATAATAATAATAATAATAATATAACAGGACTGTGTGTCCATGCTGAAATGTACAACCAACTTCTGTCAGCGTTTAGAAATGGACTAAAAGCTGCTTAAAAAGCATTTCATTTCGACTAATGACTTTGTGGCATTTTTCCAACAAAAGTGTTACTATTACAGATCAGCCATTGGTGACATACTCCTGCTGTACAGACTTTACTGATACCTCTTGCCTGTCAATAGTTGAGCTTTAGCCCAGTCAGTAATGCCGAGATAACCAGAGTCACTAAAGGTATGTGGTCTAAAACCTGCTGCCTTGATCCTATCCCATCTTCTCTGCTTAAACCATGCCTACCAGAACTCTGCCCACTTATTTCTAAAATTGTTTACCAATCTTTAGCCACTGGTAACATTCCTGTGGTCATAAAAACTGGCTCTATTACACCTGTACACGTATCTGAGCCATCAACAACAGTTTGTGAGAGTAAATGGGATGCAGTCATCCCCTACAACTTCTACCTGTGGTGTTCCACAAGGTTCTGTAGTTGGGACCCTTTTATTTAGTATTTGTACACATCCTCTTGGTTGCACTCAACTCAACTCTGGCAAGTAATCCTTATTGGGCCTAAGCCTACTGTTGAGTCTGCTCATCAAATTATTGTTTCTATTGATCACTGTAACATTATGCTAGCTACACATGTAAAACATCCAGGTGTTACCTTGGAAACAACACTTGGAACATATTCACACATTACACTTGAACACATCAGTTGAACATATTAATAAAATCAGGCAGTCTGCGTTTATTCATCTCAGAAACATAGCCCCTATTCAGTCATATCTATCTGATGCTGAGCGTCTCATTAATACATACATTACTTCACATCTCAACTATTGTAATGCTCTCCTAGTTGGTCTTCCATCTCGGACTCCAGCTTGTGCAAAACACAGCCGCCCAACTACTTACATCGACCCGCCTGCATCAACATATCATCCCTATACTCAAAAAACTACACTGGTTACCTGTGTCACAACAAATCATTTATAGAGTACTATTGCTTACAGACAAAGCCCTACACAACACTGCACCGTTTAACACTTCTCAACTTTTGACTCCATATTGTCCATCTCACTCCCTGTGCTCAGCAAGCTCTTGTTTGCTTGCGGAAACAAAGACCAATTACCATTTCTGCTCAGCTGCCCCTCGCTTGTGGAATCAGCTTCCTGAAAACATCTGAGCACCAGACAGTCTGAACTCCTTTAAATCTCTTCTTAAAACTTACCTCTTTAGGGATGCATACTGCTGCTGATTGTCTTGTTTTTGCTTCTTTGTTTATTCTGTAATTTAGTCTTATTTTTGCGTTCCACACAGAACTGGACCACTTCCTCCCTCCTCAATGAACTACGGAAGAAAATAATAACTGACTTGGGTGCATCAAGATGGAGTCTGTCAACTATCGAGAAAGAAGTGTCTAATCAGCTCCACGATGTTGTGAGTAATTTCGTTACAATGTGGCTGAAGAGTGTAGCCACTTGAACACTGAACACGATTTGACCTTTTGCAAATTTCTGACCCACCTGCTTTAGATACTGTTACTAGGTCTGTCAAACGTTTTAGCTCAGGCTGCCTGGTAGCATTTAAAAACTCAACTAAAATCTTTCAGACTAAATTCTGTGGCCCAAAGGAATGTGTACAGCTGCACAAAAGAGAACATTTGAAAATATTATATATTATTATTCACAGTCCTTTCAACTTCTACATTTTGGTTATAGTGAGAAGGTAGCACACTAAACAGTATGCTAAAGTTGCACATAAACCATTACAAGTGCACTCATTACTTTAATAGGTGAGGTATAGAAATGTGTGGTTTGGGATGCAAAATTAGCCGTGTTTAGCAGTGCAGCAGCCGTTCTGCTGCGTCCTTAAACATCTCCAGCCAAAGTCTCAGGTATTTCTTGATTAAGAATAATTTATTGAGATAAGCTGTTGTTGGCTTCATATTTGCCAGCTTTTTGTTTGAAATTTGTTCTGTATTTAAGGCCCCTACTACTACTACTGCAGCATTTAAGGTCGAGCAGAAAGTTCAAATAAGAAAACTTTTGTATGGGTTTTACAGTTTTGGTGGAGACCTTTATTAGTTTCTGTAAAACCTAATGATTTGGAATTATGTGAACTTGAGACTGCAGACTTACAGATCCAGTCCACCAATCTAACTAATCTTCTCCTCATAATTCTCTGGAGAATGCATTTGAAGGGTCCACACATTTTTAATGTTTTTTGCGGTCATTCTGGTCTGTTTTACTTAGTTTTATTCACCTGCAGCGTTGTAGCAGCAACTTTTACTAGACGAGCAACATTACAGCCTGGTCGGAGTCACTACTTGTCTTCTTAATCCAAAACTATCAATTGCACATTCATGTAGTTCATTAATTCTATGGGACATTTGGGCATCCAGCACAGCTGGTGTGAGAGCTACATGTCTTGCAGATTAGCACAATACAGATTTGGATTTATGTAAAATATTGCTTTTGCCCAACAAGTAGCTCACTTGCCTGCTGCTCAGTTGGTAGTTTGAAACCATTCAACAATTTCAAACCAATACTTTACAGCACACTCCATATGTGGGCGCAATCCATGGAGGGCTGAGTCCAGGAATGGCTATCTACTTCCAAGGCGTCGTTCATCCAGATGCCGTCAAGTACTAATTTCTAATATTTATAACACAAAGCACACTTTAACCTAAAAAAATGACCTCATGTAGTAACAAGCAATTTAACTAGTTTTACTCAACTGAAAAAGTCATTTGAATGACAATTCTTTGAGTCAAACCAAGTTCAGTAAAACTAGTTCAAACGCTTGTTACTAAATTTTTCAGTTGGACCAATGGAATATACTCTTAAAATATACTTGGCAGATAACTACTCTTCTTTGAAATGACTGTTTTTTGCATTCTTTACAGAATTTTCATAAATCAGAAACTAGGACCGAAGGATAGTGATGACATAGCGTTTCATTTTAACCCCCGCATCGACACTTCACTGGTCCTTGACAGCTTCAAGGACGGAAGGTGGGAGAATCCACAAAATACTCAGGGGTGTCCTTTAGCCAGAGGCTCAGCCTTTGATATCTTCATTGTCATCAAACCTGAAGGCTACGAGGTATGGTGATTAATTAAGTGGTTAAAAATGTAAATAAACACAAAGTGTAATAAACATCAAAGATTAAAGTATTATATGTTTAATCCAGGCATATGTGAATGGCCAGAAGGTTTGCTTCTTCAAGCACCGAATGCCAATTGAGAAAGTGACCACACTTAACATCGAAGGAAATGTCTTCATGAACACCATTGGTTATGTTAAAGTAAGTCAATTTATTAGTGCTACGTGGATAAAACCTGATTGGCTGAGACACGCTGCTGCGAATGAAGTGTATCTGCTCACATTGACCACTAAATCTATAAATGAAGTTTTGTTTAAGTCAGTGTGAAATGCTGGCAACATATTTTGTTCAAAATAGACCAAAAATGTTAAAATGTTTTCTCACTAATATTCAATATTGACCTTTGAAGTATTTATTGAATGAGTTGCTGTAAAACTGTACATTACATTTAAATATGTTTCTTGAATGACTTTAAATGTTCATAATAATAGTTATTTGTGAAATGTATTACTAGATCAAACTCAAATGAATATACTTACTGTATTGGATTGGTGCATTTTAGGCTCTAAATGTTACAAGCACCACCTGATATTTACTTTTCTGTGGTATTTTATGCATTCCTGTGAGGGAAGAGGGTGTGAAAGGGGTGTATGTTCTTCTGAGTGTGCATAACTAGGATCAAAATGATGATGTAAATGAAGCTCAGGCTTTTTTCTGTGGTTATGTTCTTGAGCAGAGTGTAGCTAACTTCAGACATCATAACCCACCATCACACTGATTTGCTTTCTTAACTAGACATTGCATATAACCATAACTAACACACACACCCCTTACTAGCCTTCATCTCAACTCAACTTCATACTGATTCACGTTGTATAGTTTTCGCTGGCTGATCTCTTGTTTGCCTCTTGCCATTTTTTATATTTTTCTCTATTTTGCAGTCTGCGCTGTCAAATCATGTCTTCATGTTACCTGGCCACAGCACAAGCATGCTGTGCAACAGTAAAAGTCATCTGTGTGTAGTGTACAAATAGTGTGCTGTGTGTAGTTGTATGGATTAAATGAATCTTCGATGCAAAGGTTGTTCAGTTTGCTTCACATTATACCACAGGATATCCCTGATCGGGGATTGAACCAAAATAACATAACCTTTTGTGGATATTGTACCACTCTAATTTCAAAAAAGTTGTGTGCTGTTTAAAATGTGAATTAATGTAAATAAAAACAGAATGCAATGATTTGCAAATCTTATAGTCCCCATATTTTATTCACAATAAAACATGATGTGACATGACATTTTGCCATTTTATGAAAATTATTAACTTAAGATGTTGATGGCATCAACACATTGCAAAAAAGCTGGGACAGGAGCAACAAAATTCTGGAAAAGTAAGTGGTACTAATAAAAAAAGAGATGTTTACAGACACTTACAGACTGTTGTTAAAGAAAGGAGGAATGCTACACTATGGCAGACATAGCCCCGTTCTAACTTTTGTGAGATGCAATGCTGATTTGCAAATCATTGCATTCTGTTTTCATTTACATTTATTTACATTTTACACAGCGTCCCAACTTTTGGAATTGGGGTTGTATTTCATTGTTCTTTAAATTAACACAATTAACACAGACAGGGCTTTTTTAGAATTTCATACATAGCTGGAGTAAGCTGCTTTCATTACCTTTATTGTGAATCAGCTTTCTTCATTATATTTTCTGTTTTGCCAAGAACTGGAGCACCTCTACCTTTGGTCAGGAACAAAGCCCAGGATTCTCACGTGGGAGGCATTCTGACATCCAGTCAGGAGTACAAAACCCAGTCTGCAGTCCTGTAAGTAACATGGCACCTTAAACAGAAATGCAGAAATGTTAATTAAGGTTTCTTCAAATCTAAGGAGTTTCAATTTATCATTGCATTAATTTATAATGCTTGTGATCACCACAGGGAAAAACCTACAACAGACCACTCACTAGACGGTTGACAGCAGGACTGGCTTTTTTCTTCCAAGGTGTTGTTCCTTCAGATGCTGACAGGTACGATCTCATAAAACTAGAACAATATACACTGATGAGCCAAAACATTCCATGCTTAACAGTGTGCTCAGTATGCTGCCAAGACAGCACTGACCCACCTAGGTATGGACCCTACAAGACCTCTGAAGGTGCCCTGTGGTAACCGGTCTACAGTAATGTTCAGGTATAAGGTGTGTGTCAAATTAGCATCCACATGAATGCCTGGACCAAAGGTTTGACAACAGAGCACTAATTAGAGCATCATGCACCTTCCACCAGATTGTCTCCCTCCCACCGTGCATCTTAGTGCCGTCACTTCCGCAGTTAAACAATGTATGTGTACCTGCACTTACGTGAAACCACTAATATGTCCCAGACTTTGACACAACATTAAATGATTTATCTGCGAGTATTCATAATGTTTTGACTCATCTGTTCATTAAACAGACACTGCATTAAATAAAACATGTGCATTGATGTGCGCTTTTGAAACACGTCTACCGGAATATCTGAAAAACATTGTTTCAAATACTACTTTTTTGTGTTACTTGTAGCTTCGTCATAGAGCTGAAGACTGGGCAAAGGGATGATGATGACGTTGCATTTCACTTTAATCCCCGCTTTGAGACACCCTGTGTGGTTCGCAACAGCTTCAGAAAGGGGTCGTGGGAGACTGAGGAACAAACCTCAGGGGGTCCATTTGTGAAAGGAGGGGCTTTTGATATGTTCACGGTTGTTAAACCAGAAGGCTATGAGGTACAGTGTTTGTAGACATGAAACAAGTGAATAAACAATTAAATTTAAATTTAAAAAAAAAAAAAGGTACACAACCATTTTTGCTTTAATGCCTGCAGGTAATCGTGAATGGGCACGTTTTCTGCATGTTCCGGCACCGCATGCCAGTGGAGAGCGTGTCCATGCTTACCATCAGAAAAGATATCTTCATGAACAACTTCCGCATTATTGAAGTAAGTAGTTTTTATTGATGTACTTTTTGGCAACTGCTCTGAATAAAACTAGATTTACTGCACAGTCCTTAGTGCATATAAATTGTTTGTAATGTTTTTTTCTTTCCACCAGGTGGACCGTGTTGATATGAAGACCACCATCACTTCACATATTTATAAATAATATTGTTTTTTCCCATTATGTTGCGCTGTACTCCTCAAGTTGCTTCTTTAGAGCTGTCATGTGTCTCTTAAAATTTTCAAATATAATTACAGTGTTCTTTGCTTTCCTCTGATGAAAACGACGAGTTCATGGACAGGGTATTTATCCAGGCTTTATGCTTACAATATAGGACTATGCTTACTTTACCTCCTGTCAGCAATTAGCATAAAATTATACAGCAGTAGGTTTTTAATGGCAAAGCATTTATGTCCAGGATTATTTCAGCTTTACACAAAAATAAATGTAAAAAAAATCATACCAGGAATTATGAATTTTACCCATGGAGACAAAATAATTAATTTAACTGATACATGGGAAACTGTGACATGGGAAAGGGTTTGAACAATTTGCTCTGGCACTGTGAAATCACAAGAAAATGTGACAATACATGCTGCACTGATTTTTTTTTGGCTAACACGTCATCAACTCAACATCTACATATCTAAGTATTGATCTACAAATCATAGTGCTTAATTTCTATTTTATTGACAAGTTTAAGTTTAATTGTCTGGAGAAAATAATAAAACGTAAAATATAAATGTGCTAAAACGTGTGTATATTGTGTAGATGTATTAACTTTAAACTTTACGTGTAATACTGTGTTCTTTGACCAGGGGCGTAGACAGTAACCTTTTTGTTCATGTTTTGTTCAAAATATTATGAGAATCTTGAACTGCGAACCCAGTATAAACCTTGGATCCAGAGTCAAACAAGATCATGGCCAAAATGTACTGTTACACCCCTACTGGTGATCTTACGTAATCTCAAGAATATCTACAAAATCTATTTAATAGCTTTAATTTATAAAACCTGGTTTTATTAATTAACAAGGTTAAACAATACTACTTATCTAACTCACCAGTTAGCAATCTGTCAATGCAAAAACTTTAAACATAGCCAAGACATGTTCATATTGTGAACCATTATCCCCATGTAATGCAAAACCTGTGAAAGTCAGATCTATACTATGTGGGCGTGTAGCTTGGGGAGCAACAGAGAGAGGTCAGCTCGTCTGTGGTCTGCTTTGCTTACTCTGTCCCAACAGTCGTTATTTCAGGTTGGCAATTTGGTCCAACACCCCCATCATCGCCACTAGTTCAGTTTAGGATTTTGCTGTTGGGAATAAAAGAAAATCGGAGAATATCACACTTGGAGAGGGCAAACAAGGTATCCAGCATGCCTCAGAGCATGAAGAAACTAACAATCCCCCACCCCAAAATTCAAAAGCAATACGAGTCACAAGTGAAGTCATCTGAGCTCCCAAGGAGAATCAGTGGCAATCACTAACTATGTGATCTAACACTCTCTAACAAACATCTATAAACAGTATAGTGTCAAAATAGAATTGGAATTTATTTAATTGGCCACATAAACACATTAGATGATGTGTTTATATTTGATGTTTAGTGCACTGGTGTGTTGATTACCGTTTTAGATTTAGATTATTATGTAATACTGTTTTCTCTTACTTTTGTTCTTGCTACTACAAGCTTTTTCATTGTTATCTATTTGAATCCACTGCTATCCAGATGTAAACAAAGAGATTCTTTTTGGATGAAATTCCTTGAATACAGTTTATTTTTTGTGCTTAGACTTATATCACCTGAAAACATTGTGTTCACATCACCCTAAAACATTACCTGCAGTCATGTCAGAGTAGAGGGTGTTGTTTTCTGTCCATCTGCAAAGCTACGAATAAACTTTAAAAAAAAGTCACCCCTGGATTCATCTGTTTGTTTTATTTTTCCACAGATGGTTGTTGTGGAGATACAACTTGAAAACAGTATATTTTATGCATTACTGAGTGAAACACTACAAACTGATTTATTTTTGTTAGATTTCACCAGTGATTTAAAACCTGTTTTTAAAGGGTTTAATCAACGCTCCTTTAAGGACTTGGTCTGGTATATTATAAAGAATGAGATAATTCGATGGTTGGCCATGTTTGGTGTCTAAACTTCCTAAATTTTTCAGCTTATTGCCAGAGCTATGATGGTAACATTGCTAGCCATTGCTTGCCAGCATTAGAAGTAAATAGTCACCCAAATCTTTTCTGTAAATACATCCCAAAACTTCTCTCAAACCACTCAGACTGCATCCAGGTCAACCAATGTGATTAAGAACATAGTATGACTTACTGTGAACTATTACAATGAACAAAACTTCTCATACTGGCCAGCAAACAGGTGTAAGTAAAAAGTGGTGTAAATTAGATTTTTCATCATAGCATTTCTTTTAAAGTACAAAACTTATTTACAGTCTAAAAGGCCTCAATAAGATAAGAGCCTCTTATGTATTTAGGATGAGCATTTTATGTAAGCAAAAAAAAAAATGCAGTCCAGATTAAATCTAATAATGTATAGCTAAAAATGTCCAGCTTTGTTACCAAGTGAAGCATACTTGATGTGATTTATCATGTCAGAAAAAGATTTAATAACACATTTTGGAACAGCTAAAGACAAAATAGGCTTAGCTAAATTTAGTCAAGGATAAAAATGATCTAATGGCATTTTGTTTGTTCAGGAGTGACACCTACTGGGGTTTTCTAGTATTTGCCATTCTAGTTCTCTACAGTGCTGTTCAATCACTTCTGCCAGCTATAATTTCTGAATTCCAACTTGTATTACTATTTTACTTAAAAATAATGTAATGCTACAAGCTATATTCTCGGATCAAAATGTTTTGTACATTTTCACCTGAATGGTACATTAATTGAACTCTTTCTGGTGTACTGCAAGTGTACATACACTACCATTCAGTTTTGAATCACTGCCATTTACCCCTGCATATACCAAGACTATGTGTTTGTTCTCACACTCTTCCTAAACACTGTGAGAACTCAGCAGTAACTCAGGTGGATTATATTCATGAGTTGTGCTTTACATTCATAGTAATAAGAGCGTGCATCTTCACCAACAGAAATGAATTACCATTTTATATGAATGCTGCATTAAAAAAAAAGATGCAAAAGAAGAAAATCCTTTTGAAAATCCCAGAGAAACAGACCACATGGATCCACATTCAATTCTCTGTTGTATATACGGAGTGACAGAGACTACATGTAGTTTACAGTGGGCCAGCAGATGTCCTGCAGTAGCTCTCTCAAGTTGTATCTGCAAGGAGAAAAGGAACCATGTTATTAATGTAACAATACACAATAAACTGCTAAGAAATTAGGTCCAATTTTATTAATCTATCAGCCCATGCCCTCTTTCTTAAAGCAGAGCTCAAACCATACTCTACTTTCTGTTCATTTTGTCTCTTAACCAGAAAAAAGCGGTAATGTTTTTACTCAAAAAAAATGTTACCTAAAAACAATTTAAAGTGAGGTTCTGCACATCTTTAGGGCCAAAATGCCAGCTCACAACCATTGTTCAAGGGTTCTTTAGTGAAATCATTTGGTTATACATAGAACCACGAGAAGTCACAGAACATTTGTATGTGAATTTGTAAGTTTTCAGTTTTTCTCACTTTTTTGATTAGCTTATTGGTGTACAGCAACCTGTCTTGTGCTGGCAAACCATTAAAATAACACATGACATGCTTTTTTAAAAGCATTTTTGTTTTTGTTATTTTATTTAGAAGTATTTGGCTCAAAACAACTGATAAAACTCTGATTATTTTTTTTTTTTTTGCTGTGTGTGATGTAAACATGCAACTATTAAAGCTAACAACAAAGCAAACTAATTGCTAACAGCTTAAATAATTGCAATTAGCTAAACAAAATGTGTCCCGGTGATTTTGTAACAATAATCTTGACAGGCCTACAGCTGGACACTGTCAACTATATTTAAACTATTCCAAATAATGAACTGAGCTAAAGGAAACAAGACAACTGGGACAGAATATTGTAGAAACAACTAAAAGTCACACGACAGCATTGTCAAAATGGTTGTTGGCATTACCTAGAATAGTATACCCAATTTTTTTAAATATGTGCTCCTAGTGTTACATCTGTGCTTCTGAACACCAAGCTCTATTCTTTAACACTATCTGAAAACTAAAAGTTTATTTTGCAAATCAAGGATGTAGAACTGCAATTGCAAAGCAAAGAGAAAAAACTGATGTTAACTGCATTAAATGTGCCATACATTTTAAAAAATGCATTTACATTCTCACTGTTGCAACCATGGAATGAATTTATTCAGTAATTAAAACGGTTCTCTGATGTTCTACACATTGTCTGACACTCCTCTGGTTTAAAATGACCAGAGATTCTACACATTTATTTATATGGTATGGCCCTAGAATGAAAGAGATGGTTTCTCTTGTTTGGGGACATCATTCTGGGTGAAGTAGAGACTGTTGGGTAATATAGGTGGATTTAGGAATCAGCTTGTTTAGGAATCATCCTTGTTTTGTAAAGGCAAGATTTGTATTTGAAGGAGGAACAACAGTGTTTGGTTTACGGTATGTCAGTTCTACATGCTGAACACTTATTATTCAAGTATGATAGTTTAAATATAGTTTTACATTACATTTTACAGTACTACACATAATACATGTATAAGTCACAAATCTTCTATGTAGAATATCAGAGAACAGCTTAGAATGCACCCATTTAGTATTTTGTGGACCCCAATATGTTGGCTGGATATATTAGGCTGTGTAACCTGTGAAATACAAAATATCATTCAACATTCCAATATGCATTTGATTAATCAGATTAATTAATTTATTGAATTAAATGTAACTTAGCTATTCTGGTTGATGCAACAGGGCTGATCAGGTGGTCAGTCCAATGAAACAGTCTGTGCACAGGCCACAGAGATCAAATGGGGAGCTGACGTCTCATAGTTCAGCTGTGTGGCATGATTCTGTAAGGTCATAAGCACTGCTGGATAACCTGTCAAGAGTTTTTTAGCTGATGATCATTTACCATATAAACAATCAAAATAATTTAATTGTTTTTTTCATTTAATGCATGCGACTATTAAATTACACATCTAAAATAACTAAAATTTATAATAAAACTCACAGAAGAGGCTCTTAAGTCACTCTTTGTCATCTGGAAACAGGAAGCAGCCACTCGGCTGTCAGGAAATGGCACGTGCGGGCATGTATGCCTCAGTGAAAGGCACCTGCAGTTGTTAACTTTTAATGAGTGGCATATGCAGAAACAGCAAGCAGCCACTTCATGATGCCAACAAGGGAGTGAACACCAAATACACTTTAACATTATAAGATAAACTAACTTGCTTCATAACTTACTCATTTTACAAAATAAATGGATTTGTGAAGCAAAACCACTTACATGCTGTTGCTGTTAAATCTTTTTGTCTACCGAGATAGACTGTAGTTATAACCGATAAAATACATATCAACCTGTGTTACTTAACATATAATGCATCAGATTATTATTGATTGGAAGAAATGAGGCTGACTTTTGAAAATGTGCATATCATTAGCACAGCATAGTAACTCTGTTTCCAGTGCTTTATTGTCTTTTACTGTTAATTCATTCATTGTACTATCAAAATATCCTAATTAACATTTTAATGCTGGAAACATTTTCAAACAAGGGCATTCATCAGCTTCTTTTTTTTAATTTTCTAGTTCCACCTTAAATGGTGCCTGACTGACTCAGTAACCTGAGGGGCTAGACTGTAACTGCAGCGCTATTTGAGGCTGAACTACAAAATTCAAACAAGTTGGCAATTTTGTTAGTATGTTAAATTTCTGCTGAACATTAGACGCGACTATTGGTTTGTTATAGGAATACGTTTATCTTACAAAAAAAAGACGTAGCAGCACATTTGAGAAGCAAACCGAGTTGAAGTTATCAGCGTTTGTTTGGCTCGGTAGCTAGCTAACATTGGCTAACTAGCACTGCTAGCTGAACTGATTGTCTAAAGAGCTAATGTAAGGATGTAGAATCATAAAACACAAATACATCACCAGCATATCCAACATAAACTAATCAAAACCTGTACAAAAACACATTTCAGTTGAATAAACTTCCTTAAGTGTAACCTACCATTGCTGAGTTGAAGCTCTGCTGCGGGTGTCCGTTGGTGGGTCCTCGCGCTGAGCTTGAAGTAGTGCCGGTGCTGTATTCCTCCGCGGCTCTGGACAGCTGTTATGTGTTCCTTCGTGGCTTTGGACCGTATAACGACTCTAAACTACATATAGAATCGGACTCCGCTCTGAAATTATACTCAAGATGTGATATGAGTGGATTTATCATCAGTAAAACGGATCTATATCAGACTTTAGAGTCGTGCCGGAGGAAACCCGGATCCGGAACGGAGTAGTTTGCTATCCAGGAGAAAAATGTATTTACTTGAATTATAATGTGTGCTTGTTGCTATTTATAATGTGTGCTTTGTTGCTATAACAATTTATTAGGCTTCTTTCATGTGTTGAAGCCTACGAATAAACTAAGTCTTGCCCTAATCTGACACCCCCGGTTCTTAAATAGATTAGTTAGTTCACGTGAGCTAACGTCATTTTGGTGAGGCTGTTTTGACTCACACATACTACGTTCAAAAATGATATAAATACGACATCTCAGGGGCGTACCTGTGCTGTCTGGGATATACGGTCACTGATAATTGTTTATTGTGATCCAAATCATAAAAGTTCTGCGGTTCAGGACGAATAGAAAGCGTTTCCGTTGAGCACTCCCTAGCATTTCCATTCTTAGAGTCGTTAGCCAGGAATCGACTCCAACTGCCAGACGTCCCAGGAGTCGAAGAGTCGATTTCATCGATTCCAGCGGAAGGAGTCGAGAGTCGGAGTCCACTCGAAAAAAACTGTACTCGTGCACCACTAATACGTTTAAAGAGAAAATTCCGCCGTTCAAGAGAAACAATCAGCAACAATGGAATCGAAGAATCGACTCTTATAGAATCAACTCCCGCCATGTCGAGTGTTTCTCATTAATCTCTCTGCTACTTATGTTGGTGACATATTATTTGAATAATTAATTGTTGATTGATTGATGGTTCTGATTTGCAGTTGGCCTCCATGATCATTTCCGTGGTGCTGTTTGTACGACTCGGCGTTGTTCTTCACTGAGGCAGTAACCCTGCATACACCCATTCACAGCCACTCATTAATAAAACTCTTGAGCACAAAGAAATAGCTGGATATTTATATTTATTAAACATCAGTTATAGTCACATCTTCATAAGATATCAGTGCAGTTACTCCTTCTTGACTGGTTCTCCTAATAAAGTACACATATAAAAATGGGAATTTCCATTGAGCGTGTGTGACGTCAATGTCTCGTCACTGTAAATACTGTAAAATACTGTAATTGTAGCAATAAATGTACAAATATATATGTGTGATTTAGTTTTAAAATATACATGTGTTTCTCATTTTCTACAAAAACTAAGTAGAACACTTCTCCTGTCAGCAGTTCTTTTTGATGGAAAAATACTAATTGATTAAAATATAATTGAATAATTAATAATTTGCTCATAAACACTGTCTCTATTGTAACACACCAACATAATCTCATAAAGATCTTACTGTACATGTCCAAAAGTATCCAGACACTCCTTATAATAAGTGAATTCAACTACTTTTAGGTGCACCTATAGCTGATACAGGTGTTCAAATTCACACTCACAGTATAATTTTAACAGGTAAGCAACTAAATAGACCGAATAGAATGTGAATGTCCAGCCACACATGAGACTAAGATGACCATGCCCATCAGCTAGAGGACTATAAAGCCCCCCAGCTTTGGGATGTGGAGCCGTGGAACTGTGTTCTCTGAAGTGATGGAACTCCAACCAGCACCTTTGGGATGAGGTGCAGTGATCCAGAATCCATCATCAGTACCTGACCTCACCTGACCAATGGTATTGTGGCTGAACACAACCAAATCATCACAGCAATTTTCCAGAATCTACTGTAAAGCCTTCATAGACAATGCCCTTGATTTCAGAAGTTGTCCACAAACTTTTGCACATCCACAAGAACACAAGAACATCAAAGGTTGTTTAGTTTCTCCTCATTCTTGGTAGACGAACTGATGACCTCTGAGCCCATGCTGACACTCCGTAGACGCTGTGTATGTTCTTCAGGTGATGATTTTAATTCCCTCTTCTCAGGGAATGATGGGATATCAAAATCAGGAACTGCCAGGAGCGACATACCTGATGGCGCTTTGTTATTGGTCATGGGGGCCAGGACCCTGGACTGGTCTCCAATTGGCTGGAAGGAGAAGA
Organism: Megaleporinus macrocephalus; assembly: GCA_021613375.1. Lineage (NCBI taxonomy): Eukaryota > Metazoa > Chordata > Actinopteri > Characiformes > Anostomidae > Megaleporinus > Megaleporinus macrocephalus. The sequence goes on from CM038722.1 coordinate 29,262,283, forward strand.
AGTCTGGTATGGAACGGATGGTGGGTGCCGGAGGCTTTAACATACCCAGATTAAAAGCACTTGAGTGGGTAGCTTTCGGTCTCTCACGCGGTCTTTCTCGGTTGTGGCCGGGAGGTTCTTTGAGGAAAGGTGCTGGTATCTTCGGCACTGGCACTAGCTTCTCCTCCTTTTCATTTTTGAAAGGCAGCGCGGGCAGTGCGGGGTTGATTCCTCCACAACTGCAGATGGTGCTCTGGGTGTCCTGTCCCAATCCAGATGGCAGTGATCCACCTGCACCCCCACTCCGGCCTACACAGCGCTCCCCCTCCCCCTCGCCATCTGAGTAGGAGGGGTCAGGGCTTACAGAATGAGTCAATCGCTGCAACTGGGCAGATGTCCTGCGGAAGGCTCCGCCCACAAATCCGGTAGGAGAGGGGGCGGAGCTTAAGAGGCGGTTGAAAAGGGCAAGGTTGTGATTCCGGGTTACAGATTCTTCCAGATTCTCAGCAATCTCCTCCAGAGGCTGGAAGTGCATCTCCTCTTTGGGGATTCTGAATTTGGAAAGTGGGAAAATAGCATGTTCATGTTTCATGTTTATTGTTTATTGTTTATTTCTTGAGATCATAAAATCATTAAAATCTGACACAGTGTTTCAGCTGAAACCGATTATGTGTTACATCTGTATTTTGTTGTACTGTTTTTTTAAAGAAACAATTGGTAACATAACAGAACTGTCGAATGCGTATTACACAAATACGGATCAACATACTACCAGTAAGCTGTGGTGTCCAAGGAAACGCCCAGTTCCTCCTCATCAGTTTTACTATTAACAGCTGTTTATTTACCATCTAGAAGAAAAGTTGTGAGTTTAGCATCAAACTTTGTCCATTCACTTACTAAAAGGGTGTCTAGAGGTGGAAAGCAGCACCAGTAGTAACTTTTGTTTCACTTTTATTAATATCACTTCTTTTGTCTTTACTCTTCCTTTCATTGGCTGTCTGTCCTTAAATAATTCAACTTGAAGAAGCACCTTCAGCATGATTAATAAGAGGTTGGAATACACTGTCAGGGCAGCAGTGCTACTTCCTTATCCTCTCATGTTGGACTGATTCTACTCAATGCTACAGTGACTCACTATCACCCCTTCCGGTACAAAGTGGTGTTACGAGCCGGGGCTAGCTAGTTAGCATGCTTCAGTAGATATCTATGCAACATGATACATAGACGTCTTTGACATACTTATATTTTAAATGCTGTTGATAATGAGTTAATTAATATAAATTAAGGTTTCTCCATATTTATTAAGAAAATGTTAACATATTAAAAATAAGTATTTTATTAAATTGTTTTATTAATTATGTTGTTAAAATTATTGTATTATTAAATACATGTAGGGCATTCTTATTTCACAGTAGTCGCTAAAAACATATTTTATCAGATTTATCACAGTTTTACGACAATCAGTGTTACATATAAACACTCAATAGACACGTAGATTTACTGGTGGTTTTGCATGGTAAATAAAATGGCTTCATTAAAGTCAGTAAGATTCTCTGAAATGAACCACCTCAAATCTAATGACATTGGATGACTTTGTTTATATCTCAACAGAAAAACATTTGCCTTTAAGTCACAGCTTTCAGGTCAATTTTTATCATTCATTAGCATCTATTAATAATTGATTATAAGAATTCTTAACATGATCTATTTCATTTTTGTAGAAGTGCTGTTTTAAAAGTTTTTCACTGATTATTACGTCAGAGGTCTGGAGTTCGTCCATCATCATAAATACTAATTTATTGCAAAAGAACACAATGTTTTATGGATTTCCGTGGATGTTAAATGAAAAGCTACAGTCAATAAACCTGTTTGTAGTTTGTAAAATGGTCACAGCAGTTTTCTGCCAATTTGCTGGAGACTCACGCCATGTCGAAGGTGGAGCCCTGGAAGGAGGGTTTGCGGAGGACGAAGAGCGTAGCTGCGGTGTAAGGCGGTCGAGGGTTTGAGTCGTTCCAGTAGCGATCACGCTCCATCATGGGCAGATCTCCATACATCTCATCTACAGCCATCATAGACACCTGTGAAATACAACACACACAAACACATACACACATGATTATAGAGAAAGCTATTACTTGAACTGGTTACTGGGTCCCTGATGCCTCAGACATGTTTAGCCAAGGTTTTGGACTATATTGTTTTTGTTTGTTTGTTTGTTTTTATACATTCACTGTGTGGAAGGAAGTACACAGTATGTCCTAAAGTTTGTAGACACCTGCTCATCAGACTCTTCATCTGGGTATTAATAGGAAGCTTTTCACCCCTTTTCTGCAGTAACAGCCTCTACTTGTCCAGGAAGGCTGTAGACCAGGTGTTGGAATATTACTGTGAGGATTTGCTTGTATGCAGCTACAAGAGCACAAGTAAGGTCAGGTACTGATGTAATAAGATCAATTCTAAATTACTACAAATCACGCAACTTGACATACATTTTTGTGAATCATTATTAAAGTTACACATAAAAGCACATGTGACACACGTGTCAGTTCACTAGGGTTAGAATAAAAGTTGTATCTGTGTGTTACGACCCCTGGTCGTTATAGCCATTTTTTTAAAGTCTGTTGTGTATTGTGTATTTAAGTGCATTGTGTGCAGGTCCATGATTGACCACTAGAGGTCGTCTTCATAAATAAAAGATGTCAAGTGGCCATTTTGGGGAGACGTTCAGGGTTCTCTGCTTTGACCTGACCTGGAACAACTCCTGCCCAGACCAGCCCGGCACTTCCACCACATCTTTCCATTTAGCTACAGCTTTGTTAGATTCCATAAGATCTCTGTGGGACGTAGGGGGCGGGTGCCTTTTGTTTATCTACCCTTTTCTCCTGTTTTGTGGTAGGGAGTTAGGGGTAGTTAGGGGAGTTAGGGGTAGTTTGGTGTATTTCTGTTTGCTTTGTTTTTAGTTTAGTTAGTTTTCATTCTCCAGTTGTTTTGTTTGTTATTATGGTGTTTGCCCGTCCCTGAAGACACTGTCCCATCCATCACTCATTTGTGGACCATAAACTTGCATTTTTCTGGTTTGAACAGTGTCCGGTATTTGGTCTGGCAGAGGTCAGGGGAGAGAACCCACTCTCAATTTCTGTTACGGCCCCTAGACCAGGTCGTAACATGTTATACAGTCCTTGTGTAAGAGTCTATTTCAGACTCTTGGAATTTTGGAGAGTCTGAAATAGAACTGAATAAGAGACTAATTAAAAGTGTATTTTAGTGATTTAGTGACATAGAATGAATGACTGAATGAACGAATGAGTGAATGAATGAATAAATGAATAAATGAATGAGTGAATGAATGAATAAATGAATAAGTAAATGAATGATTAAATGAACGAGTAAATGAATGAATGGTCACCTGGAAGTTCCTGTCTATGAGCCAGTTGGTCTCAAAGTCATCATCATCCTCACCAAATGGGTTAATGAGTTGTTCTGCCACCTATTTACAAAGATTAATCCATAAGTTAACAACAAAAACAACAGTTAAATCATAGAAACCTGAAATTCACACACTAGCTTTTTGGCAGGCCTAAGTTTTGGGGGCGGGGCTCTGGAGGGAACAGACTACAGGGGGAGATGTATCTGTTTTGCTATTGAGCTACAAAACAGCTAACTTCAGCTAAGATCAGCAAGAAAGTACAGAGGAATAAAAACCATAAAACTAAATGATTTCAATATTTTTATGATAATTATATATTATTATAATAAATTGATATTTTATAATAATAAAATAAAGGACAAGAAAACTGAGGAATGATTTCACGTGTTGATACACTTTTCCTGACCTTCAGCCAGCCAGCATAGAAGAAGAATTGAAGCAGGGTGAAGATGGGCACATAGAGGTCAAGATCATGACCTGGGTAACCCTGGCTGGGGTCCAGAAACTGCCGACCAATCAGACACACCAGGAAGAAGCTGTAGACGGCCAGTGTTACCACCTGAGAGAGAAGCATCATTTATTTGTTAGTGCACTAAATGAAGACCTCTGTGCATTTTTCTTCAGGATAGATTTGCTTTCTTTGTTTACTTTTGTTTTACAGGTGTGATCAGTTCAAAACTTTACTTACACTTGACTGAAAGCCAGCATTCATAAGAACACCTGCCTGACAAAAACCTACATAGACATTTATAAATGTTTTTTTCCAACACACCTACACTACCGCTCAAAAGTTTAGGATCACAGTGAAATGTTCTTGTTTTCAATGGAGTATCTTCTTCCTTAACACAACAATGGACTGACGGGTCTCTAAAGAAAGTTGTTTATTTCTGGTCATTGTGAGTCGGTCAGCAAGCCCTCAACTGCTGATCTTCAGATACTAAACTAACCTAGAATGTTGTTCCCTTTTATACTCACTTATTAGTAGAATGTTTTTCAGCTGTGCATCACAATTGAACAAGAGTGTCCTAACAACCAATTAGTCCAATAACATCTTTAACTTGGATTGGCGACCGCACCAGATTTAGACACCGCACCAGATTTAGATTAGAGGACTGATAATTGCTGATAATAGGACTATATGTAAAATAAGCCTCTATACAAAAAAAGACTTTAATACAAACATTTTTATTCTTTAAAAATCATCTGATACACTTTAATTGTGATATGGACAGCATTGTTTGTAAATTGCATGAAAATTGCATGAAAATAGCATGAAATTAAATTCTAAAGTAATCTTAAACTTTTGAGCAGTAGTGTATGTTGTCACTGGAATCACAGCAGCCATCTGAAAAAAGGCTTTGTGAATATTTATGTATGTTTATGTCAGTCGTCATAAAAAGCTTATATATGTGTCGTGTATCTAAACAAAATCCACCTCCAGTAAAGTGTTACCAAACCTTTACAGTCATGCCTGTAGCTCAGTGATTGGCTAATAGGCTACTGATACACTGGTCTCTGAGAAAGCAAAGATAATGTCCTGCTGGGATTTTAGAGTAAATTAATTTATTATAATCTTGTATGTTATATTAAACCGAAGTCCTATTAGCCAGGTAATTATTCCTTTTAATCAATAATTTAATTATGAGGAATCACCCACATAAACACCCTTTTCTCACCTGTGTGTAGACGAGAGGCACGCTGATCATGTCATAGTGGAACAGCAGGCTGCACTTCCCTCTGAACTTATTCAGCTCCTGCAGATCATTTTAAAACAACAAGCAGGCAAAAAACATCACTGACTTCTGTCACTGCAAGCAGACATAAAGTAACAGACTCCCACACAGTGAGAATATTGTGGGGTCTCCTAAATTCTGTATCCAAAACAGAACTTATTCAGCATTTTATAGTTATCCTGTAGTTATCCTGGTTTAACTGTACTTAACAAAACAGCAACACTTTGTATGAGTAGTATGTCCATAGGAAACTACAAACACACTGATAATGTGATATTCATAAGGCTTTACAAACATATAAACAGGAAGTTATTTAATTTTGTTTTAAGTGTAATTCAAAAGTTGTTAAAAATCATAGCATGCCTCAGCCTGTGTTAATGTTGGGCAGATTGTTTCTTTGACACTGACAAATGCCATGAATACTACTTGCGCCACGTTATTTACATTGACGATGTGTCATAGGTTTTTATAAATATGTGTGGTGTAGTCGTCATGTTGTGGGCCGGATGTTGAGAGAAGCAGCCTTGTGACCAGAAGGTCAATGGTTTGATCCCATGACCGGTGGGAACTATGGGTAAAGCTGTGTATGTGCGTGTTTTACTGCACAAATGGGTTAAATGCAGAGGTAATATTTGTCGGTGTGCAAACACAAGTGGCAACTAGTTCTAAATTCTGAACGTCATCAATGTGCTCACAGATTCTTACAGGCATATTACTCTAGACATCATGTAAAAACTTTGTACATTAGAAAAACATGTCTCACTGTGAGTGATCCAAATTTCACAAATACTGATTAACTATTTGTTTGATCACCTCCAACAGCAGTTTGTAGGTGTTGTCATCTTTGATTCTGCCCTCAGATCGCGCCACAGCGGCCAGATTAGTGAACCACACACACGGGATCCAGTACTTATTGTAGGGAGAGTGTAAACTCTCAAACTTCTTCCTTTCCTCCCGTGTCATAAAACCTACAGAGAGAGAGAGAGACCAAAATTACTACATTTTTGCATTCGTGTAATGATAAATAATCCGCCGGTGCCAGAATTTCTTCACTGGTTTCTTATAAATGTGTCACATAAGCAAATATTTGAATAAACACCAGTGTTGTGAGTTTATCACACCACATATACATGTGTTTGTAACAACCCAGCCAAATACGAATGGGTAAAAAAGCTTAGTGCATACAGTTTGTTTTCAATATCGTAAAAAGTAAGAATTGTCTGCTCTGGAACACAGGATCACATTTGCTAAAGGTGCTGAAACCAACCCAAGCACAGGAATGGTTCTGCCTCTATGAAAAATGGATGGTCTACTAGTTTTATTGGTCTTGTGTAATTAGACATGTTTGACCCCTCTGAGCCAAAAACCAATTACAAACCAGAGGACACTGACCTGCTTGAAAATCAAGCTTTTCTTCCTTAGTCTGCAACATTTGTATCATGTCCTTTTTTGTCTCTCAATGCTTTGCTAGCATGAGCTAACAAGGAATAGTAGCCTGTTGCTAGCCCTGTTCTGTAAGTGGCTGTTCTGGCTAACATATCATCCAGAGACAAACCACACTGACCTCACGTTGCCTTCAAGTTAAGTAGGTTTGGCTACTCAAGGTACTGTGTAGCTGATAACTCTGTTAGCCTAGCTGAACTTTATGAAGCAGCTGCTGTCTAAGGTGGGCCGGCGTGTTGTAATGGGAGCGGGGCTTGCAGTGTAGCTGCTGGGCACTGACCTAGCTGATGCTAATGCATTCTAGTTTTTATACCATGATTGAAGAAAGAGTATCGTTGTACTAACATACATTAAAGTTAAGAAGATTCTTCCTTCTTGAATTGCTAATAGCCCCTGATTGAAGGGTCTGTTCACTAACACAATCTCCTGCCTCCACTACTAGCGGGGTTTGTGCTATATTGATTTTTGATATTAGCTGTACACACATTTTTAGCTCATAAAAGAAATGCAAATAACATTCTTTACTTTCCCTGTCTCTGTTTTAATGACTTCCTTATTTATAGGCTTGAGCTCAAATCTTGTCTTTTAGTATTGGGACGTTAACTTGTTAGCTAGTTAACCAGCTCAGCCTCCTCTACTCTGGGCAGAATATACAATTATATAGAGAATATAGAGTGTAAAGCAGTTAAAGAGGGTCTATTTGCAGTAAAGAGTGATGTTTAACTAGCAGTTCAGTTAACTGGTTTAACTGGTGGTCAGATTTTATGGGCATGGATTTCAACAATAATTATGAAGTATAATAATTAAGAACCAACAATAGGTCTTCTGGAGCTCTGAAGCTTCATGTTCTTGCCATACTTTCAGCTGTAGTGATAGTAGAAATACCTCCAAGACATTTAAAGGAACACATAACTGAAAGTGAACACACTGTTTTCCACAGTCACCTGCTTCCACGACATGGTCTATGGTGGGGAAGCGTTTGAAGACGGCGGTGCTGACAGATCGGAGGATGAGCAGGGAGGCCAGGCTGGCATAGCGCATGAGTGTGCGGCGGAGGAGTCGACCTCGCTCGTCTCCGCCCTGCAGGCCCCCTGACAACACACACATGATGCTGTCCGGCAGAGGAATGGAGGTGTACTGACTCCACCAGCGGTTTACTATCAGTGTCACGTAGAACCCTGTAGAACACCAAAACATTAGCATGTATGCAGAGTACTCAGAAAGCTCCTCACTGTTGGACCCTTGTGTCCATTAATGTCCTATTGTGAACCAGTGTGAATGGAAAAGAATGTCCTGTATGACAGTGAGAGTGGAACAGAGATGATTCTAGAAACAAGACCATTCTAGATCAATGATTTGTGAAGAACAATCTACAACAGTGTGAATGGGGAAAAAATTTAATTACACTTCATTTGAATCTCATATTTGTAATGCCTTATGAATGCACTAATAAGTCATGGCTTTGTCTTTGGCTTTAATGCAAAATGGTACTTCTTTTTTATGGTGGAGGAAACCACCAACATTAAAGCACATCTGATACAATGTTTGGGGGCCACGGAACCCTAAACATCACCACGGAGTGTTCTAATCCTTTTATACAACAGCAAAATAGCACTGTCACTCTTGTGTTCTATTGCATAATAACACTCTCCCTCTTATATTCTATTGCATAAGACTTCCTGCCCACTAAAATGGTACATACCTAATACGAAGGACATTGGAATGAGGCTGGCATAGTGGTTGCAGTAAATGGAGAGTTTCTCAAAATACCTCTTCTGCTCATCCAAAAGAAAGAATCTGAAAAGACACATAGACTCTATTCAGGTATTACAGGAAAATGAAAATTTAATTTGTAATACATATTTAAAGTGTTTCCACAAGCTCATTGTAAAGGACTCCAATTTATCTTCAATACTACTCAATTTGGAATAAGCAAGATCTTCTTAAAGTAGCCCTTATTACTTAAATGGCCAAAATATCTGAAACCCCTATTTTGTTGTAGACCAGTAAGTTCAGTTTGCAGATTAACAGGTTGAAAGGTTATTAGGTAGTTTACAGCCTTGGTTCTTCTGGAAAAGCTTTATGCCAGGGCTGTCACTGTCAATCATAGTAGTCAAGTAATCTAGCGATTATTTTTATTATTAAGATTATTATTAAGAACCTGCTGGTGTGGGTTTCTTCCCTTTCAGTATTGCCCACAAAAGTGATTTGAGTGCTACAAGTATTCAATGGATTTAACTCCAGAGACCACTGCTTCACAGCCAGGTGCTGGGAGGTTGTATACCCCCCTAACTGGCACTTGGCATTGGGCATAGTGATCTTAGACTGATTCTATTGGAAATACTTTAGTATGAAGATTATACAAGATATATTTCTGCCATGTAACTTGTACCAGTAATTCTACTAATTAAAAGCTGTCTACAAACTTTTGGACACACAGTGTAATGAAGAAGGAAATCCCACCTGTATGTAACGCTGATGCCAGTGTACATGATGAAGAAGGCCAGCACCTCTTTGTACAGGACTTTATAAATGCTGCCCCTCCAGGCCAGCAGTAGCTTGGAGAAGCCACAGAAACGTGCATTGGCAACGCGAGCTGTGTACGTCACCGTCATGAGTACGTCAGGAACGAACACTGAAAACAGTCAACAAAACACACTAATGTGGTTTATGCATAAATTCCATCATTTTTATACAGCTATTCATAATTCGATCACTGAGATGTCAAAAAGTCATTTAGAGTAGTTTAGCATGAAATGCAGCCAAGAAACATTTGCCAATTAAGAATTGTTCATAGTTTGAGGTGATAGGAAATGTTTATGTCCAAGAAAGCTGCATTATATATTATATATGCATTAGATTTTATATGAAATAATGTCTGATAGGAGATGTTCTTTCTGATAGCTTTAAAGAAGGTTTTGACACATAAATTGGTGGTGGAGGGTTACATATAGAGCATTATAAGACAAAATAGTCCCGAAATAAAACATATATATATATATATATTTGTGTGACCCATCATGGTTCCCATCACCACTGTACAGAAATCTCAGTCTGCAAGTTTCTCAACTATGAGTTTCTTAGTGACTGAATGAGAATAGCTAAATTTCCGGTACCACTTTAGAATAAGATTACCTTTATAAAACCAATAATAATCAGTTATAATCAGTTGATATATATCACTGAAACAAAGGATAACTATGACCTGATGCTGTTGGAACAACTCCTTGCCTAAAAAGATAGCTTCATTTTTGGCATGTTTTATGAAGAATGGACCAAAAAAAAAGATCCAAAATGACCTGGAAAGAGGTCTAGTTACAGTGACTTACATTTAAAATACAGTATGTTATTACAAGATACAAGGATGTCGTTCTAACAACAGTACAAATTATAATAGAAAAGAATGGAGTGATCAAAGCTTTTCCAAGAAAATCATTAATTTGATAAAGTAGACTTTAAAATTACACTAAAACATTATTATTAAATTATTTATAAAAAAAACCCACACAAAATAAAACATTTGAACACCCTGGGTCAGATTACATGCTTTGCTGATTTTCTAGATTAAAATAAGTTTACATATCCTATACACAGATATACAGATATATGTTTAATTTAGTGAATAAACAGTAATTGTGTGTTAAAATGTGTAAAAGTGTGTTGCAAACTTTTGCTTATCATTATATCGTCGCTGTCCTATGAAAAAAATTTTTTATGACTAATGGACCAATAGAAGTGCTCCAAAATAGCTCAGAAACAAATCTGGTTCCATTGACTTACATTGAAAGTAAAGTATGATTTTGGTTTCTCGAAGTTGCAATTTTAGAGATAATTGTTTTTCATTGGACAGCGACGGTATGTAGAGGATGTTGTGAGGGGTCACTCGAGGGGATGTGAGCTCCGCAGTGAAGCCTGTACTGAGTAATGAGAGTGTGGGTAATGCCTGCATCTCTTGCTGGGGGCTGAAATGAAAAAGAAAGAGAAAAAAAAGCCAGTGCGCTCTTGCCTGAGACGGAGCGCTCTCTGCTCACAGTGTGCAGCAGTGCGGTGTAAACAGCAGGCAGTATGATACAAACTCACTGAGCTGAAGGGAGACCCCTCGCCCCCCGCTACCATTCCCCTTGTCTGTCTCTGCCTGTTAACCACGATGAGGCCCTATTACATAAACTACACACACACCAACACAGACCAACTGAACAGCTACACTCGTTTACTCTCTCACACTGCAGGAGCGCATTTCAAACCCACACACGTATCTAATAACTGTCCCAGACTGACGTCTCCGAGAGTACACATCATCATCATCATCAAAATATTCCTGAACAACTGCTTTTCAGAAAATCTATGGATTACAAAGACTAACTAAACATTAAAATTTGTAGATTACAAAAACAATCTAGAACATTCAAAAAATAGTTCACAAACACTACGCAAACACTAAGAAAAAAAAGAAAAGTAATGAATGCTAGAAAGCTGCAAAACCATGTAGACTGAAAAAAGACTGGACTGACAAAGCTAGACTATAAATAAAAAACTAGAATAAAAAACTAAATATATAAATAAATAAATAGATGCTAGAATGAAAAAAAAACTGTAAATGAAAAAAATTAATATACTATAGAGTAGTTGACAAAAACAACTAGAATGAAAAAGCTAGACTATAAATAAATAGATTTGAAAAACAACTAGAATAAAAAAGTTAGACTATAAATAAATAGATTTGAAAAACAACTAGAATAAAAAAGTTAGACTACAAATAAATAGATTTGAAAAACAACTAGAATGAAAAAGCTGCACTATAAATAAACAGATTGCAAAAAAATTGAATGCTAGAAACTTTAAAAAATAGCCTGTAGCATAAAAAAAAGCTAGACAAAAATTTTGGATTACAAAAATCCCTGATAGCCAAAAATCAACTGATAGCAAAACATCTGCATAATAAAAGTCTCCATTTCTGCCACGCTACTTAACTTTAACACATTACTGTAATCAGTCACCAGTAGACATTTATCACATACTTTCTTATATAGACCGGTCCAGCAAACACATGCAACAAACAACTCAACTGCAATTAATTTTTTTTAAAAAATGTATTACAAAGGAATCAGTTTTACCTTTGATCAGAGCAGAATCCTCCTCGCAGCTCCTACAGGGCCAGTTAAAACTCTTACTGCTCCTCCACTGCCTCTAATGTCTCCACTCGCTTTGTGGGAGCTCACCACCCCTCCACTCCTCCACTTCACTCTCAGTATTCACTCCTGCTGCTGCTGCACCAACTACTACAGCTTATTCCATCAGTGTCCAGTCAGCACTTCATAACTACCCAGATCCACATTGACCAACACTGTCCCCATCAGACACCCAGCACTCCAGCTCCACTCTCGCTTCACACCCTGAAACATCCACAGGTGTTTCTGTCCATCCTTCCACTGTGAGGAGACACCTCAGTGCTGCGGGTCTGAAAGGATGTGTAGCGGTTCAAGAAGCTCCTGAGAAAAAGAGATACAGACACATTAAACAAAGAAGCTGCTGGTGGTCTTAGAACAATGGACTGATCACCCCAGGGTCCAGAACCTCAACATCATTGTATGTGTTTGGGCTTATTTGGATGGTGAGAAGCAGAAAATGATAAACCAGCTTCTAAGACTGAACTTTGGAGGTGAGTCTCCTGAAAAGAATGTGTAATAAAGGTAAACAGTGAACACAATAAACACTAAAAAATGTGACAATGTTTAGTTTTTGAGGCTTCTGTATAATAAATGTATTTTGCTTTTTTCTTGACAGTAACAAATAAATAAATACCACTTAATGACTTAAATGACAGGCTTGCAGCACAGACATATGTGGCCGCTTCACAGACGTTAATATCTTGTGCACAGACCTCTTTTTTCTTGTGCATTGACTTTAAATCCCTTGTTATTTATTCTGCCGGAGCCCCTTCAGCCCAGCGGGGGCAGCTCAAGCTTGTTAGCTCATAAACTCCTGCTGATAGAGACCAGCTCAAAACAGTGACTTAATAAGGTTTTGCTAGAGAGAATTTATACAGACCTATAACAGATAATACAATATCATATACACTGTTTAATTAATATATACAGTCTTTGATACAGTCTAGGATCACTTTAGAATTTCATTTCATACAATTTTCATGCAATTCACAACCAATATTGTCCATTTCACAATTAATGTAAGTGTATCAGATGATTTTTAAAGAATTAAAATGTTTGTATTAAAGTCTATTTTTGTATAGAGGCTTATTTTACATATAGTTCTATTATCAGTAATTCTCAGTCCTCTGTCTAAATCTCCTGGTACGGCCACCAATCCAAGTTAAGGATGTTATTGGACTAATTGGTTGTTAGGACACTCTTGATCAATTGTGATCACAGCTGAAAAACATTCTACTAATAAGTGAGTATAAAAGGGAACAACATTCTAGGTTAGTTTAGTATCTGAAGATCAGCAGTTGATGGCTTGCTGACCGACTCAAAATGACCAGAAAGAAACAACTTTCTTTAGAGACCCGTCAGTCCATTGTTGTGCTAATGAAGAAGATACTCCATTAAAAACAAGAACATTTCACTGTGATCCCAAACTTTTGGTAATGTTATGGATGATCAGTGTCTGTATATATATACACACACACACACACACACACACACACACACACACACACACACACACACACACAGAACTACCTATATGGTAGAACTATATAGTTCTACAATTACAGACTGATTTTCTGCATACATTGTTTATCCCCTTTCACCCTGTTCTTTAATGGTCAGCACCCCCATAGAGCAGGCAGTGCAGTGACACTAATGTGGTAGAGCAGTATTAGTGTGTGTTGTGCTGGTGCGAGTGGATCAGACACAGCAGAGCTGCTGGAGTGTTTAAACACTGTGTCCACTCTATTAGACACTCCTACCTTGCGGGTCAACAGTGTAGATGTAAAGTCAAAGATGATAGTTTATCTGTTACTGCACAGTTTCTGTTGGTCATCCTCTAGTCCTTCATCAGTGCTCACAGGACGCCGCCCACAGGACACTGTTGGCTGGATGTTTTGGTTGGTGGACGATTCTCAGTCCAGCAGTGACACTGTGGAGGTGTTTAAACTCCAGCAGCACTTCTGTGTCTGATCCACTCACACCCGCACAACACACACTAACACACCACCACCATGTTAAGGTCACTGCAGTGCTGAGAATGATCCACCTCTCTAATAGTACCTGCTCTGTGGGGGCCTGTGGTGGTCCTGACCATTGAAGAACAGGCTGAAGATGGAACATCAAAGTATACAGAGAAACAGATGGACTACAGTCTGTAATTGTTGACTGATATTATATGGTCAGTGGAGCCGATAGACAACGAGTGTAGAACCAAGGAGGTGCATCTAAATGCTCAGTGTGAGTGCATGTTGATAATAATAATAATAGTGATAATAGAATGGGGTACATTTGAAAAGAAAGATAAATAAAACCTATTATTGGGGACTACTTTGCCTACCTGAGGACCAACAGGTGTCTCTCTGTCCTGCATGTGTTTACAAAATACTTTTTAGACTAAAACCTTCTGATAAAACAATGCTTCTGGCATCGGCCAGCACAGATAGTTAGTAGTTTCATAAGTTTCTGAGAAACAGATTGTAGAGACATTAAGCTTTTGGGATGTCTGGTTTCTATCACCACCACTAAGAACTACTCTGGCTTGGACAGGCTGTGATTTCTCTAGAATCTCCTTCTCTTTCTTTTTTATCATGTTATTAATGTACTTATGCACAAATGCTACTCATCGTAACTGGAAGTAGTATTTCCTTTGCTGCAGTGCGGCTTGGACGCCAGCTTGGGTCTATATGATGGCGTGTTCAGAAGTGTCTGCTTTAATCCTCATTACTCTCTGGAGTGGTCCGCTGTACTCGGTTGGGGTTCTTGTTTGTGCAGGTTACGGTGGGGGGTGAAAGGTGGCCACGGTCACTTCACATCTTTACAAATCAGCAGAAGCTGTCAGGCCTCTGCTTTTAGTGCCAGCCCCTCTAAACTCCACACTGTAACACTACAAAGCCTGAACTGTGCACACACACACACACACACACTATAGAACATAATACAAACTTTAGAATAAGACTTCCCTTATCAGTGGGTATTAGGTAGGTTATAAACACACAAAGTTTTAATAAACAGTTATAACTTATCAATAAGATAAAAGTGTACTGTTCTATTTAATGAATGTGAAGGTGTTGAAGCTGACAGGTTTGAGGACTGATGGCAAGGCAGGTTTATTCGTATAGCACCTTTAATTCACAGTGGCAACTCAGAGTGCTTTAAATAAATAAAGCCTTAAGTGATTCAGTTAAAAGGAAATAATAAATATAAATCATTAAAGCATTGAAATGAATCAGTTGGAAGAAATAAGAAATATACAAATATTTAGAAAGAAAGTAAATTAAACATAAAAAGAAAGAGTGAGGGTTAAAAGTGGTGTTGAACTGTGTGCTGAGGTCCATCCTTCTGGCTTTTCTTTACCGTGCATCACTCCTGCACCCCACTGTCAGGCCCAAGTGACAGAGTCGAGGCACGCGGGAACAGGAGGTAAAACAGGGTCTTTAATAGTGCAAATCCAGAGAACAGGCAGGGTCAAAACCGATAACCCATCAGCGAACTATATATTAGAGAGAAAATCCAGAAAACGGAAACGGAGAACAGGAAAACAGGAAAACAGGTCGATAACCAGAAGGCAAAAGATGATACGCTTAGAGCTACAACTTACAAAACAAGTACTAAACCTCACAAAGAGCTGAGGCGACAAAGCAGCTTATATACACACAGGTTAACGACAAACAGGTGCGTTAGTAATCTGGAGACTGAGATCTACTGGACGCTGACAGATGCCTGATGGTGATGTCATCCGCCGGTG
The DNA here is from genome assembly GCA_021613375.1 of Megaleporinus macrocephalus. Taxonomy (NCBI): domain Eukaryota; kingdom Metazoa; phylum Chordata; class Actinopteri; order Characiformes; family Anostomidae; genus Megaleporinus; species Megaleporinus macrocephalus. The sequence continues at coordinate 29,277,778 of CM038722.1, forward strand.
GCCTCTGGGAACTGTAGTCTCCGGGCTGAGCAGACTCACCAGCGGAGCTGCATAGTTGGCTCTGTGTATCATCATTGTCCAATGAAAAACAAGTATCTACAAAATAGCAGCTTTACAGGAAAGACCAAAAAGATAATTTACTTTCAATGTAAGTCAATGGAACCAGAATCCTTTCCAAGCTATTTTGGAGCACTTCTATTGGTCCATTCATCATGAAACCACTGATGTGTTCAAACGATGTAGAAAACTCAAAATGGCCAAAAATGGAAATACATGTTTACTGCTTGGCTAGTCGGCCCTAGAGGCACAATTTTATTCCAGAAACTGCACTAAAGATTTCTCTTATATTGTCATGCACTCTTTTATATTGCCAGGGTCCAGGCCACGTCTCTAGGGTAAGCCTCTGTCTCAGTAAAAAAGAAAAATATTTAAAAGAAAGAAAATGAAACATAGAAATAAAATATGAGGTTTAAAAGTGACGTTGGACTGTGTGCTGAGGTCCATCCTTCTGGCTCATGTTTTTCTTTACTGTTACCTTTTCCCATTATTCTCCGACCTTTCCACCAGTCCCCAATCAACAAACCTTTATCAAAACCCGTGCGTTACTCGGATAGAGAAAACATGAACTTGAGCTTCAACAGTTTAAATAAGTGTGGGTTCACTATTAGTCAAGCAACAGGTCACTGTTATCCCTTTTATTTATTTTACATTTGTTTATTAAGTAATTAATTAATCGGTTAATTATTTTTAACTCTACATAACCCTTATATGAAATATATATATATATATATATATATATATATATATATATATATATATATATATATATATATATATATATATATATAATTATATATGAAAAAAAAAACAATAATTTCAAAAGATCATATAATAAAAACATAATAAATCTTAAATAACAAATATAACCTGTGTTTAAATAAAAATTAAAGAAGCTAAATCAATCATTGCTACAGTCTATTTATTTATTTATTTATTCATACTTTGTTGCTATTATCCATTGAGATATGAAGTGCTACTGACTGCCTGAGTAATACAGAGCATTTTAGGAAAACAGTAAATGTACAACTGCAGGATTACAAACAAACACAATGTTATTGATCACTTTACATGTAAACAGAGCTTTTATTAGTGGATCAGGACTCCAGCACATTCAGTTAACAGAGCAACAGAGGCTGTGATTGGCTGAAGTATCTGAGCACTGATCATGTCAGTGAAATGAAATGACAGGAGGAAAACACTGTGTCCATAGAGAGCAGAAGTGGTTATGTGACTATCCAGTGGGCCTCACAGTACGTTCCATTACACTGGGAACAGCCTGGGCTGGGTCTGAGGGTGGAGGGTGAACGCTCAAGCAGCAGTCACTTCTCATTACATCTTTTAGGGCTCGAGCAGCCTCAGAGACGGAGCGCAATGGTCAAGCTGAACAACAGCAGTACGACGGCGCTCACAGGCAGGAGATGAGTCCATCTTTTAAAGCAGTTCTAGCCAGTATATGTACACCGTGTATCTCATCCCTGCTCCTGGGGGCCCACTGCTTCACATTTTAGAGTCTTCTCTGTCTTTCTCAAGTACTTGTCCATGTTTGGACAGGCTAGTCATGTGTAATGAAAGTTTAATAGGAATAAATAAAATATAGCCACAAGCGGCGATGAGGGGGTCCAAGCATGGTCGGCCCAATCAGGCTTTAACAGTTGAGGCCAATTAAGCAGAACAAGGCCTAATACAGCTTTTTGCATAGATTTTGTTTTGTGCACAAACACTCAGACTAGTTTACAAATTTGCATATTATGCAAATTTGCAGCAAATCTGAGTAGGCGAAGCTAAAAGTCAAGTTTGGTGTGTCTGGGTTGGTTCTTGCTCCACACTGCATTTTAGCTGAGAAAAATAACATGAATAATAATGATAATATTAATAATAATAATAATAATAAGAAGAAGAAGAAGTAGAAGAATTTACATTTAATTACAATTACACTGTGAATTTCCCCACTGTGGGACTAATAAAGGATTATCTTATCTCATCTTAACTAATTACAATATTATTCTTAATTTATTTGTATTTTTATTGAAAGTTACTTAATAAAAGTTAATATAATGAGTGATTTTGGAGCATTTCTATATGAACCTTTCACAGGATCTATAGAACAGCTGTCGTATTGAAATGATAATGAAAATCTGTAAAAATCAAGATAAACATTTATATAAACCCAAGAATCATCAGAAACAGGCGATCACACTACAGTATCAGTCTATAATGTACTTACCCATTGATCGATACATTAGATTCAGAGCTTATATTGACTGTATTAACGTTATTATATTAGCAGCTTTGTCTATAACTCGCTCTCTATGAATATGACTGATTATAAGTTACAGAACCATTATTCATTAAAGTTTGATTATTAATAGTAGTATTGATTTTAATTGGTTTCTGAAGAAGCAATAAATCATAATAGGCAGCAGTCTCTGGGCTCCAAGCTGCATTTTCAGATTTCTGGTTCTATTGACTCCTATTAAAAGTAAAGTAAGTTTTTGGTCTCTCCTGTAAAGTTGCAATTTTGGAGATCTTATTTTTCATTGAACAACATCAATCAGATGAGTAGAAATGAACTGATATGGTAGCTTTGGCTGCTAATTACTTCAGTTTACTTGCTGCAGTACACTGACTTCATGTTTGATATATTCATAGTACAAAATACTTTAAACCAAACTGTGTGTTAGTTGGTCAATTTAACTCACATGTCCATCAGATAGGCTGCAAACTACTAACTTAAAAATCCAATTCAGTAACTGTAAGTGACTTTAATATGCTGACATAATATCCGTTGCTTTGTGGGCATGTTGGAATGAGTGTTCATAAGGTGATGAATTTAAAATGTTTAACATAAGGAATTAGTGTTTTAGCGCCCCCTATTAATATAAGTCTTCAAGCAGTTATAACAAGTTTGGTGTCAGTTGGATAAGCTCGTAACTGCACTACTGTCCTTATATATATATATAATCTAGATGTTTACTTGATGTTTGCTTGCTAGTACAATTTAGTGAAAGACATCTATGGGCAAAGTTGTTCACACTAAACCATTTGCATTTCTTAAATTTAAACAATCATAGGTTATATATAATTTTATATTGTAGCCCCCCGTGGGTTGATTTAGATGACAGTTAGCATGCTTCGTCACAATATGATTATGTATACATGTACCAGTAGATGGACTGCTTGACATGTTGTAGGTATCTTACATTAAATAGTCAACTTTCTTTTTTTATAATGACTTACTAATAAAAAGTTGTACCACCATAGTGCAAATTAGGCGACTAGTTTTAGTCAAGACTAGTTAGTCTTTTTTAATCCATATGCATGTATAGAAAAAACAAAAAATAGTGAATTACTTTACAACAGTGTCAGGTTCATAGAGACGTATTATTTGATCCACAGTGTATGTAAATAAGCTGAACAGTATAGGACATACTAGTTTCAGTGTTTTATGAGTAGTGCACCACAGTGGCCGAAACCTACCACACTTCCAAGGGTAGAAGACAGTCCAGAGCTTGACATACACATCAGGTTCTGTGGGGATTGGCCAATTCCAAGGCTGTTCAACACCTGCTGAAATCTGATTGGCTGATGACGACTATCGTTTTTCGATTTTGACATTGACATCATAGAAGCTGATACAGGAACAGCATACAGTTGTGATATACAAACTTTCATGTGAGTCAGATGACCATTGGTTGTATAACATTTTTGTATGTTATAGTACCAGCTAGCGATGCAGTTGCCTGAACTTTAAAGATTGTCTACATGGGTCCGGGAGAGACAAAAACCAACTACAGTCAATAGAACCAGATTCTTTTCAAGCTATTTTGGAGCATTTCTATTGATCCATTCATCACAAGTTTTTTCATACAATGGAAAAAATGTGAACCAACAAAACCAAACCAACAAAAACGGAGATACATAGTTTAGTTCGGACAGCGACAACATGCATGAGTTATGCAATGTGAGCTCCACCCCTATTTTTGGGCGGAGCCTGAACATACAGTGTTAAAATTCATGACTCCAAAAAGTTGATCTTCTTAGGATTATTTGAGTAGATATTGTATAGAACTTGTGCAGATCGAAGAGAAGTTCAGGGTTTATATTTATATAAAAAGCGGAGCTTAATGGTTTAACTGGCTTTTTATAAAGAGCATATGAAGCGTTATCTGGGCCACCATATAGCTTGTGCGCGTGAGTAGCGGGATGAACAACTTATATATTCAAAATATATTCGTTTCAGGATGGGCAAGAACAATAGAACAAGAAGATGAAGAACTTGGACCAATAATAACATGAACAAAACAGTAAATAATTACATATATCACTGCTCTCCAAAGAAAAACTTAATTTTTGTTGATTTTTTTGGTCATCAACATTTTAACTTAACAGCTGCCATTTACATTGTGGGAAAGTTTCTCTACAACTCTTTACAACCAGCACTGCTCCCAGCTGACCACATATCCACAGCTGACTATATATACTTAATATACAACTGACAACACACTTAAACTCTACACACTTACAGGAAAAATATTTTTTTCAGTGTAACATAATGTGCAATATTTTTTCATTCCCCCTGTTCAATTAAGAAGCAATGTGCAATTATTTGTCAATAATAAGAGTTCTTGACTTTTATTTATATTGTATATACTATATGGATTATTTTTTGAGTGTCTTGCCATCCCTTTGCTGCTGTAACTCTGTGAATTTCCCCACTGTAGGACTAATAAAGGATTATTTTATCTTTCACGGTTAATACACCAATAGAAATGCTCCAAAATCACTAAAAATTTGGTGATGTAAGGCTTGGATACATCTGCTTAGCCATAAAAACCCATTTCATAAAGCTCTCCACGCACTGTTCTTGAGCTGATCTGAAGGCCCCATGAAGTTTGGAAGTCTGAAGACTCTGCAGAAGGTTGGCAAACTGCACACCTCAGCATCTGCTGACTCCGCTGTCATTTTACGTAGCTACCACTTGGTGGCTGAGTTGCTGGCGTTCCCAATCGCTTCCACTTTGTTATAACACTACTGACAGTCGAGTGTGGAATATTTAGTAGTGAGGAAACTTGACGACTGGACTTGTTGTACAGGTGGCGTCCTATCACGGTACCACGCTGGAGTTCACCGAGCTCCTGAGAGCGACTCATTCTTTCACTAATGTGTGTAGAAGCAGTCAGCATGACTAGGTGCTTGGTTTTATACACCTGTGGCCATGGAAGTGATTGGAACACCTGAATTCAATTACTTGTGTGAGTCTATTCAAACTCGAGACAATAACTGAGATAATTATAAGTTTATAATATTGTGCTCTGTTGACCCCAAACTGCATCACTGAAAGGTAGTCGGAAGCAGACATGGGTAAGACTCGCGAGCAAGAGTGCGAAAGAAAAAGAATTGACAATGAAAGCAAATTTTCATTTACTATGTGCTTCATTATGAGAAGTATCCTGAAATCAAAGCAAACAAAACAAATACCTCCAATGTTGATCTATACAAATACAATGCACTTCAACTGACTGTAATAATTACATTGTTTGTACACAAGAATTACAAGAGAAGTCTTTCACTGCAAAGTGAACTGACACAAAATAAAATGCAATAAAATTAAACGTGAGCTCTCCAGAGATGCTTAAGACTAAGCAGAATTAAGACAGAGCTGTACTGTGATCAGATGCACTGTGCAGACCCAGGTGCTTCACCCAACAATGCATTCCCAAACCCAGTCCAGACACATGAAGGAGCCTTGTGTAATGTTCTCACCAATCACAAGAGGGAGCTGCAGTGCCACATACTCTACTAGTTCAAAGTGCCTGCGCTATGGCATCAATGAGATCAGGGATTAGTAGGGATGGTAACTTGTCAAGCATTGACAAATATTCTTGTTTACATTTATATATATAAATGGCTGTTAAAACTACACATTTTCCCACCTGGGGGACAAGATTGGGTTGCATTATTGGCCTGGTAACATGATTTTAAGCTCATTGCAATCTAAAATCTAAACCATAAAGTAAAATTTTATCTGGGCGCCAGGCTCTTTGAACTTGAAGACTGCCTGACTACAGCATCCTGTTTAAAATCTCATACCACAAGGTCTGAAACCATTAAGCTCTGTTCACCTCACTGCTAGTTGCACAGTCCCTTTACCCCACTATCCATATGTAGTCGATCAGCCAAGACAGGCTTCTTTTGCTTTGCGCTGAAGCTTCAAAGCTCATGTTGGTAACAGGTAACAGAAGCTTAAATCCCAACAATTAATATCAAGCAAAGGAGAAACGTGATAACATATTCAAACTCTGAGCTGAGCAAATCAAAATACTATTTATCTTCCAGTCCAATCCACTTCTGTACTATTCTCCTCCAAACACACCTTATGGCGGTGAATGACTAGATCAGCAGTGCCCAACCCTGGTCTTGGAGTTGCCCTGCATGTTTTAATGATTCCCTTGCTCCCAATTAATCAGCTCATTAACAAGACTTTCATGACTTGGATCTAGAAAAACACCAACCCCTGCAGGACAGGGGGCTCCTCCAGGACCATATTTGTGACTCGATTAACTGCTTATCTGGTTTTGGTGTGCTGGGAGTGGGAACCGAACAAAAAAGCCAGCTGGTAAACCTGAAAGAGCTAACTGCGGCTCCTCTAACTAGAATAAGAGGCGCTAACTCTGAGGCTGGAGCTGTACAACTGAGGAATAAGACTGCGGCTGATTCGCAGTGTAGATTTACATTAGCATTCAGACGGCTGGGCCCTTTCAGTTTGAATACATTGAATACATTCTTACACTCACACTCACTCATCAGAAGCAGGAGAGGGACGTTTCCACCAACTTTAAAGCAGTTTTTATGCCTTTGTTTATACACACACTCAAAAGCCACCACATAATTAAATAATCATCAATGATATCTGAATGAACGAAGAAGATGAAGCACTCTGATCCGGTTTACTGAACGTTTACTGAAGGACTAGAGCAGGTATTATTGTCACTGTGTGGATTTAGATATAGAATAAGCAAGAAAGAGAAGGTAAAGGACAGAAAGGGAAGAAAAGAAAGAAAAAGAGAAAGAAGGAAAGAAAGAAGAATAAAGAAAGAAAAACCAGTAAGAGAGAGAGACTTTAGTGTTACTGTATTAGACTATCAGGCTGCAGGCTGTTGTGATTCCAGATCTGAGTATAATAATAATAATAATAATAATAATAATAATGTTGGTGAAGATGTTTCATGTTGTCATGGTGTCTAAGAGAGCTGATGGAACAGCGTCAGAACGGTGAGGGCGAGTGAGTGTAAGAGAGACAGTGAAGGTTTAGGAGAATGTAAGTCACTTGTTGGGTGGATTGTAGGGCTCCAGAAGAAGTTTGGAAAACGTGTTGACTTTGTCTGCTCCTCGTACCTCATGAGGCAGCAGAGGCAGTTTAACTATATGGAAATCTTCATACAGATCCTCCATCTGAAAAACAAAAGATCAACAACATCGTTAAAGAAACCAAAAGCTGCATTTCTCTTAAGTGTATCTACAATGTTTCATAAACAAAAATCAGGTGTAATTCACTGTTAAATGACCATTACCAAACCTCTTTAACCGTTAATAGGATATTCACAAATGCCGTCATGTCAATGTTGATGCAGCATGAACTGCAGATGGAGGGCAGGAAGTGTTTTTCTATGTAAGGGTCACAAAATCGCTCAAAATCGATGTAACCAAGAAACCAAAAGGAACTTTTATTGAGTACTAACAGTTGTTGAGGGAGAGAAATGCAAGAAATTGACCAAAAGATTTTGAGCAAAAATGGCTTGTGAGCCTTCATCTGCAGTCAGGACGAGACTGAAGTCAGCTTATCGTTTAAATTCAAGCGTCAACGGTGTTGCTTACAGCTGTTGCTTTAAATGTATCACCACTTTTTCAGCTTCTGCTTAAAAGGTGCTGCAGATGCCAAAATGTAACTGCTGCACAATTTAGAGTGGAACTGAAAAGCAAGTGAATAAGAAGCTGCTTTGTGAGGTCAGGAGGAACATCTGGGCTGGTAATGAGATTTAAAACCTTTGAATGTGTGTTCCTGGTTAATCCACAGAACAATAAAAAAGAAAACCAAGTGACCGTCATTTTAGAGCACCTGGGTATTGAGCTGGACCCAACTGCTTGAAAAGAAGTTTAATATTTTTGTATATGTCTATATGTCTAGAGAAGATGACAGTTCATGTATCTACTGTTTCGATAGCAGGTAAATCTCTCGTTTATCTTTATAAAGAACACAGAAGCTGTTTGTGCTGTTATATATACCTCTGTTCTGACAGCCTGGTCCCGTTATATGGCTCATTCAAAAGCAGCTCAAAACGTTTGGACTGAAATCTTCAAATATATGAGTAAACAACAAAACCTCCAGTGTGGAGCAAACAGAACCTTACCTGGTCCAGGTATTTGGACTGAATCTTGTGTCTGGCCTCGCACATCTTGCATGGTCTCTCGGCGTCCGGGAACACGAGCTGGTTGACGATGATGTTGTGTGTGTCGATGCGGCACTTGGCCAGCTCCTGGATCAGCCGCTCCGTCTCGTACAGAGACAGAAACTCTGCGATGCACACGCAGATGAACGTCGTCTGCTCCTGTTCAGCACAGTGAGAGAAGGATGCTTCCGGTCAGGGCTATTCATGATTCAAGATATTTATGCTACTTTGTATTGTATTTATGATTATTTACATTTGTTCTAATGATATCTGGTGTTCTTACTGGTGAGACATTTATTGTTGACAGTCCTATTAAAAGTCAGGAATGTTTTTATCCCTTAACATGATGCATTTCTGAGTAAAACAACATTTAGGTGGAATTTAATTATGAGCAGGACATGATATTATTAAGCAGTATGTGACCGGAATGGCAGAGCAGTTCCAAACAAACAGGTAATCAGATTTATAGTCAGGACAAGACTCCTTGATTGTGGTCAAGGAAGATAAAATCCTGGTACTACGACGAGGATATATTATTGGATATTGGTGCACTATAAAACAATCCCACATCAGAACGTTTATACAGTTAGGAATAGACAAAGCACATTGTGAGTACAAGTAAATATAACATCTGTTTAATAGTTCATTAAAAATATACATTGAGTAATTAGCTCCTTATTTTCTTTTTTATTTACATTGTACTCTAATAAGTATGGTCTTTACACAGCTTTTTCTTTCAAAATTAGAATCAAACCTGTAACTCACCGGGTCCTTAAACTGCTCACTAACTGAGCGGATAACAGGGAGAGTCTCCTCCAGTTTCGAGGCCAGCTGGTCTGCGTTCATATCCCCCAGTCCCAACATGTTGCACATCTACAGACAAATCAAAATCACCTTATTAGACTACATTTCCAACATCAATCAATAAATATTAGATATAAGCATTCCTACTTAATTTGATAAACAAGTGTCTGTGAAACAGATATCTAGTTAACCACGGAGAAGGAAGAAAGAACAAAAATAATAATAATAATTAGAAAATTGGCCCTGAGGGTTACCATATTAGGTGGCAGCAATAGTGTTACACAATGGAGAAGAACCCATTTGAAAATGTTTTATTGCTCAAAAACAGCCGAGGAAATCTAGTAGGTTTCTCGGCTGAGTTACTAATAGAAACTGCCTCAGATGAACTACTGCTACAACACTGGATGCTGTAGATGTGCTGATGTCTTTTACAGCTGTTTGCCTTTTCAGTGGATGATGTGTCAACATGATAGTACTTCAGAAAATCATGTTTTTTAAGACCCTAACGTCTTCCTAGCTGTGCTATCGCCGCCCTCTTAGTTACGCCCTTAATAATAAGGCATTCCTGGCAGATTGTTTTAGAGCAGTAAAGTATAACACAACACAATACACATACACACAAATACACAGTATAACTGTGACATAACTGTTCTGTTAAATCTTAAAATTTATTGAAATATTGGTCTATACACATTTTCAGTCTTCCCATGTTTAAAAACAAAAAACAAATATCTGAATAGCTTTGATTCCTACTAAATACATGCAGATATACTCAATCTGAACAAATCAGAAGTTGGCGAATAAACATTATTATTAGTAGCATTGATTAGAAACAAATATAATAATATAATACATATTATTACTGGGCTATTTCGGAACATAACATGGACTGACACCAGCCCTCTGCAACTGGGTGCTGAACTTTCTAACAGACAGACCCCAGTCAGTCAGAGTCGGCAGCTGCACATCCAGCACAAGAACAGTGAGCACAGGGGTCCCTCAAGGCTGTGTGCTGAGCCCCCTTCTGTACACGCTCTTCACATACGACTGCGTGGCCTCCCAGAACAACACCAGCATCATCAAATTTGCTGATGATACTACAGTCATTGGACTGATCACTGGTGGGGAAGAGACAGCGTACAGGAAGGAGGTGGCTGAGCTGGTGGCCTGGTGTCATGACAACAATCTTTCCTTGAATGCAGACAAGACCAAGGAAATGATTGTTGATCCAAGGAGGAAGCGAGAGCTACACACACCCCTGTACATAGGGGAGACTGAGGTAGAGAGGGTGAAAACCTTTAAGTTTCTTGGCATTCACATCAGTGAGGATCTCAGCTGGTCCCACAACACTCAGATCATCATCAGGAAGTCCCAGCAGCGACTGTACTTTCTGAGAAGGCTGAGAAAATTTGGTATGCCAACCAAAATTCTCAGCACCTTCTACAGGAGTATGATTGAGAGTGTTCTTACCAGCTCCATCATCGTCTGGTATGGAAACTCTACTGCTCAGGACAGAAAGGCTCTCCAGCGTGTGATCAAAACTGCACAGTCCATCTCAGGAGCAGCCTTCCCCTCACTGCAGAACATCTACCACACCAGGGTCACCAGGAGGGCCCACAACATAATCAGGGACAGTACACACCCCCAGCACACACTCTTCACACGTTTACCTTCAGGCAGACGTTACAGGAGTGTGAAGTCCAGGACCACAAGACTGACAAACAGTTTCTACTCACAGGCCATCAGGCTTGTGAACACCTCACGCACTACCTCTCCAACCTCTCCTTTCTGAACTGGTTTTAACTGGTCTGATTTAAACTGCACCTTACACTCACTGTACTGTCAGAATACTGTTTACATTCACTACTCACACAAACATTATTGTTTACATTCGTTACTTGCAACTTGCACTTTATGGCTGCTGCTCTTCATACTTGCACATAAAAGCACACATAACTTTTATTTTTATTCTTTAACTATAAAAATATTTTTATCTACTTCAACTTATATTGTTATACTTTGTATATTTTGTATATATATTTTTTATTTCTTTTATTTGTTATCTTATCTATTGGTGAATGGAGGAGCAGCAAAGTAAGAATTTCATTGTACAGTGTAACTGTCTGTTCTGCTGTACATATGACAATAAAACTCTTGAATCTTGAATCTTGAACATAAGGACTAAAAATGTTTGTCGTATTGTTTTTATTGTCTGTATTTTACTGAACAGGGTTTAACGTGTTGAAACAATTATATCAAAGTGAAATCTGCTATTTTAAAATTTAATTTCAATTCAATTTGACTTCTAAGACTTATTTCATACATTCAAATGTTTTTTAATTGTAGTAAAATGTTTCAGTGTATCTGGCTTACAAAAACTACATTACCTGAGAGATGAAGGGGCTGATTTGGTTTTTGATCTGCATGAGGCGGCCAAGGCCACGCTCCACTATGGTGGGGAAGTTGAGCAGACGCAGAGTGTGGCCTGTGGGGGCTGTGTCGAACACCACTACTGAGAAATTCATTCCTTTCACTAACCTGCAACACAGCAAAACACAGTAAAACACATACAGAGTATATCAGAATGAGACTGATAAAGATTGATAAAAATATTTGTGCTTAGGCCAAAGCATTACCACGGAACTATCATATGACAGAGATTATACACTGTATCTGCAAGCAATTCAAGTTAATAATAATCCTTTTAGAGGCACTGACTACTTTAGGCGTCTGGTTTCTATCACCACCAGTGTGAACAATTCTCAACGCGCAAGATTTTCTATAACTGAGTTTCACATCAAACCATAGTGATCAACCTAAATTTAAATGAATTAATTTTAATCAAATCTTTATGATCTTATAATATTTTTTTTACACTGGAGTAATCAGCATGTAATCATTTGTTTACTTTCAAACAGGCTAGATTTGGCAAGCAACATGAAAACTAAATTTGGTTCCATTAACAATCTTAATTTATTAAAATGATTGACTAATATTAAGATGGGTGGCAAACATGGGTCCACTGATAATAATCCACTGATTAAATAAACTTTTATTAAAGTAGGTCTTACGTTGCAGCTGTTTTAATAGTACGTATGACTGCATTAGTACAAAATTCAATTGATGTGTGTAGCTGTATAATGGCTTCAAAGCTCAGCTGATCAGATTTAGAACAAACACTAAAAGCATTTCTAATACGTTTTGTCCATCACACAAGCAGAAGCTATAGTGCTACAAAGCCACTAGCTGCTGTGGTGTCTGACCTCATGACCTCAGCGTAGCTCATGGCCTCGTCAATGCCAGGGAAGGCGCTCATAGCCTCCTGCATCATCTTCTTGCCCATGCTCAGCATGTTGTCCTCTTCAAAGAACTCATCTGGAAGCTCTGCCACCCCCAGACTTGGGTCAATCTCCTACAAAAGACAGAGAAGTGACACAGAGGGTTGGGTTTATATCAGTAGTTCACTCCAAATACTTTTTACAATGAAAAGAAATTGCAAAAACATTATACAAAAAAAACCTTCATTTTCAAATTCATTTAGATTTACTAACATTTTAGAATTACCAATAAAATGGAAGACCTCAGACGGCTCGAAGGTTCATTCATTGTTTGGTACAGTAAATAAAATGCCTATATTTGCGTAGCAAGCATATTAACCACTGGTCCCCCAACAGCACCACTGTAAAAATATAGTAAATCATTATTTTTTTTTAATTATTATTTTTCTCTCTTTTTATTATCCCTTAGAATGAAACAGACCATTTAGGTAGGAAAGTTGGAAAAAAAAGATTGGGGAATGTACGCAGTAGCAACTTTGCTTATTTGAGCCTACAAAGCATTTCTGCAGTTTTGAAAATAGCAAATAATAATATCAAATATGAACTTGAAGCATTAATGTGGCTATCAGTTTAAGACTTATAGGTCTCTTGCCATTCAGAGCACTGTATGTCTGAGTGGACAGACTTACCTACAAGGACCATTAATGATATTCATGACGCAAGATGCACCAGTCATTCAAAAACAACTGCACAACATACCTAATATACAATATATCTACAATCTCAACCGACAAGATCACACTGAGAGCACTGACCATGGCAAACAGGTTGTCATAACCCTTTACTTTGGTGGGCACTTTGGAAAACTTCTGGTCGAAGGCGTCAGAGATGTTGTGTGCCGGATCTGTGGAGATGATGAGGACGCTCTCCCTCACTGCAGCCAGCTGAACAGCCAAACTACAGCTGCAACACAAACAACAAGAAGAAAGAGGCTTACCAGGACATACTCAGCATTAACCATACTTACAACAGGACTCCACGACTGTGTTCAGACCGCCAGCCTTGACTGATAATTGATAGTCCATACAGCAAAAAGGCAACACATTATACATATAACGTGACACCAGTCAGATTTTTATAGTGTCTTTTGTGTCACTCACACTGTGACAAACAATGCCAAATCAAATCCAAAGACAATACCACAGCAATCCATATGAACAGGTTGGTGCAGTCTGGAGACACAAATCTAATTTGATTACTTGCACAGAGCATAACATAACAGAGCAGACAGTTGTCTCGAAATATTTGATTAGAGAAACAAACCTGATTTGCCTGCAGTCTGAATACAGCCCCAGTCACAAGAGCACTAGTGAGGTAAGTTACTGATGTTGGATAATTAGTTCTGGAACCAAATGTGTTAAATGGAGCTCCATTACTCCAGAGAACAGTTCAATTGCTTTACAGCCTAATGCTGAGGGGCTTTATGCCTTAAAATCTGATGCTGGGTGCTGGAAATGATGAATTTAGGCTCATTGCAGATGCTCCAGACCACCCCATTCTATTATACTGAGATTATAGAAGCTGTGTCCACTTGAGCCGTTTTAAATGGTGAAACATCAGTGACCTTGCCGTTTAGTCCAAGACTAGATTTAATGCATATCTCTGAAATCAATCCAGCGTGTACATATTGTATATACTGTATAGTTATTTATGATAACCTGTTGCAACTTTATTTGATTTCATTTGTAAACAGTGTCTCATGCAGGCAGTAAACTCTCTCAAACACGTTTAAGCACTTGCTAAGCCTACATCCTGGCACACTGTAAACCAGCCAGCTTGTTGCATGTGCTGTGGCTTTGCCTGCTACTGCTAAAACGCCGAGGTATTAACTGGGTGCCATAAACCTTGTGACAATGAGTGAAAAACTAGTTTTTATAAGCCAGAAGGCCAACGAAGCAGCTATTTACAGTGCAGGCGCATACCCATTAACAATTTGCACCCTCGCCATCAAACAGTAACATCGATTTGTTTATTTACTGTCTTCTCTAAATTACCATTTTTATGACTGGCTTAAACATGAATACTGCTATTTTTACAGCTTTGTCCATTAAAGAGACTTTATGACATTGTACATTAAAATTTAGAGACTGTAGTGGAAACCAGAAAGCTCTAATAATAAGGTCAAGAAATGTTAATGTGACAATGTAGTGTTAGCTAAGCAAGTTAGCCTCAGCACTGACAACACGGCTAGGCTGAATCTCAAATAGCTCCCTACTCCCTGCCTAGTGCACACTACGGAAGTCTGGTCTCTAGACAGAAACAGTACCGAAGATAGACGTACAGCACAGAAGTAACTAAATCCCAAACAGAACTATTTGTCTGACATATTTTTAGATTACGTTTGTCCCGGAGCCCTTATTTTAAAACATGTGTAGTGCCCTGCGTAGGGAACATTGATCCATTTGAGATTCTGCCCGAGTTAACGCTGACGCTAACCGTAGCCAGCTAACTGTAGCTGGTTAGCTCCATTCAGAAACACTGCTTTACCGCCACATTACCTGCAGGTCGTTTTTCCCACTCCACCTTTGCCTCCGACGAAAATCCATTTCAGAGACTTCTGCTCGATGATGTTTTTCAGCGTGGGCTCCAGAGGCTCTATATCGGGTGCATCTTCAAATTCGTCTTCCAATGAAGCTGCCATCTTGTTACACTACAGTTCATGCGGACTGTACCATCTGAGCGCGGCCGCTTATGTTCGCCGCAAAGACGACATTTTGGCTCAAACCGCGATGAAAAGGGATGAAACTTCGACTTTGAGGGGCAGTAGATCCAAAATGTCGCTCTAACTGCGCAGTTACGAGACAAAACTCATTTTGGAACCAGGCTGATGACTCAAGCTTTAAATCTTTCCTGTGGTGGACTGTACCAAAGTAGGCACGCGCAACACTGCAAGAAGCTTCCAGAACAATTTTCTCCCGTTTAATCAAAATATTATAAAATACACAAACTGGTAGTTTTTATAATAATAACTCTACTTCTACTGATAATAATAATAATAATGATAATAATAATAATAATAATAATAACAGTTGTTTTATTAAACAATAACAATACACAAACACACACACAAACATATATCGTCACTATCCGAAGAAAAATAAGTATCCCCAAAATCGCAACTTTACAGGAGAGGCCAAAAACCTTATTCATTTTAATGTAAGTGAATAAAACCATATTTTTTTTCTATTAGTCCATTCATCACTCAATGTAAATGGCAGCTATTGTGTTCAAATGATGTTGAAAATAAATGCGTAATTAAATGACAAATAATTTAATGCTTTATCCTCGCTGTCCAAAGAAAAACATGTATTTCCATTTTTGTAATTTTCTATATCTATATCATTTGAACAGCTGTTTTTTTATTCTTTTATATTATATGTTTATAGTTTTATGATAAATGGACCAATAGAAATGCTCCAAAATCTCTCTTAGTCACAAGAACATTTTTGTCCTCTCCTGTAAAGTTACTATTTTGGAGATACATGTTTTTCTTTGAACAGTAAATAATATACTGTAATTTTTAATTTATGGTATTTGTCTCACGGTTTCATCACAACTTTTCACACACACAGCATTTTGAATATTAATTTACTACTACTGTGTTCTCAGTGTTAAACTGATTATTCATCTTTATTAAGCTGGTTTCGCGCATTTTTACTTTTTTCCAGCTTCCTACTATTGACTGAAATCCTTAACATAGGGATAGCGGATAGGCAGGTTTACTATAGCATAAAATTAAGTTGTATGTGAAAAATTCAGCACTCAGTAGCAGCAGTGCTAACAAACCAGCACTCAGTTAAAAGCAGTGCTAACAAATCAGTGTTCAGTAACAGCAGTGCTATCAAATCAGCGTTTAGTAGCAGCAGTGCTAACAAATCAGCCCTCAGTAGCAACAATACTAACAAATCAGCATTGAGTAGCAGTGGTACTAACAAGTCAGCACTCAGTAGCAGCAGTGCTAACAAATCAGCACTCAGTAGCAGCAGTGCTAACAAATCAGCGTTTAGTAGCAGCAGTACTATCAAGTCAGCACTCAGTAGCAGCAGTGCTAATAAGTCATTGCTTAGCAGCAATACTAACAAATCAGCACTCAGTAGCAGTAGTACTAACAAATCAGCACTCAGTAACAGCAGTGCTAACCAATTAGCATTCAGTAACGGCAGTGCTAACAAATCAGCACTCAGTAGCAGCAGTGCTAACATATCAGCGTTCAGTAGCAGTAGGGCTAACAAATCAGTGTTCAGTAGCACTGTACTATACATAGGTACTGTTGTACTGTGCTAATGAATGTAGTCCTACTAGCAGTGTACTAATCTGACACCATATTTAATATGGCAGTTTGCACATTTGGCCACAGCTTGATTGTCTTGAGATAACAAATTAAATAGCATCATAAAATGAATAACAGGTTGTATTTGTTCTTCGTCTTAGCTGAATAAGCTTAATGAAACAGGCTGTACATGTTTTCTATCACTCCCATGATGCTCGCACCTCAAGAATAAGGATAAAATTGGTTGAAGGCTATATCTGCAAAGCCTGCCTGGAGATCTTCCATATAATTTCTGTCATCTAAATTCCATTGATTTAAAAAAATCTGTACATTTTAAAAGTTTTATTAGATGTAAACAAAGATGTTCAGTGGTTGGATGTGAAATGTGATATTCTAGAGAAGCAACCTAAATTGAAATTTGTTCCTAGAAGGTAATGGATCAGACGTCCAGAGAGTTTGCCTCTGAAAGCCTCTTCATGGAAACTTAAGATAAAATGGTTATGAATATGCTGAAGAAACAAGTAGGTTCATTGGCCATTCTGGATAGCAAATGGCTATTTTTTACTGTAGATGTCAGAACCCCTGGTTCCTTTCACCCCCATTGTAAAGTAATCAGAGTCGGTATGTTTCTCTACAATCAACCATTTATCAGCAAACCACTCTGAGTGACCTTGATTACATCGCAGCAAAAGAATTTTAAATAAATTCTAAAAACAATGGTGAAAACAGTGTATTGGTGCCCTGGTAGTTCCTTACAGTCATTACACTGAACGCAAAACATCTACCTGGAATAAAACTCCTTTGCTTTGGTAAACTTGGTCTATGTTTGTTTTGTTAATAGTGGAAAGTAAGAGAGACAATAAGACAATAAAATGTATAATTTCATGTAATAACAAAAGTACTGAAAGAGCTGTAATGCTGAATACATGAACACATATAAAGTGGCGGCTTAAATGATGTTGTGTGGAAAAAAAAAACAATAATTCTCTAACAAGTTAAAAAATATATAAAACAAAATATAATTTACCATACAGATCATATATTAATTTTAAAAAAAGGATTCCAAAATAAAAATTGTTACATTCCAGCAATTAAATTAACAGCACACAACATTCATTTATCAACCCTCAAGTATAGATTTAAAATCCAAAACTTTAAAAGGGCTAATTGGTGAAACATAATAATGAGAGAATACTTATTCCTGGTAGGATTTACAGTTCTATTACTGTTTTCTGACAATGTGTGAATTCGTCATTATCCAATTAAAAGTCTTGTGTCACTGTCTGTATGATAATAACAATTATTTAAATGGGCCCGACATTGTTGAACAACACTGCTCACATCAATATGCATCATTTGTGACGTTAGTAAAGCATGTTCTTCCACTGATTACAAAAACGGTTAAAAACTGTGAAGTGGTCCTGCTGTAATTGTTCTCAGGGTGTACTCCTGGCAGTGTTTCAGTCTTTTCCTGAAAGTCTGTTATGTCTATCTCTCCAGCTCGGCCTCCAGGATCTCCCCCCACGTCTCCACGTCCAGAGGACACATGCTGTTTGGTGGAAGATCCTCAGCACAGCGGATATTGCTGTAGCAGCCTTTTAACCATCTTCTCTTCACGCAGCCTTTCTGGTAGTTCCGCACCAGAGTCACCTGGAACAGAGTCAAGTATAAACTTTAGGAGTCAGAATGGTTCACAGTAGTGCTGCTAGGAATTAGACATCTAAAGCATCAGATATTTGATAACTGTAAAAGCTCCCTCAAGGACAATGGTTTTGAAAAGATTGCTTGAAGCCTGAAGCATTATTTTACAATAATTCTGAGACAGAAAGTATTTTTTAAATACTGGACATCAGTGGCAGAGAGATACATACAGACCAATTTCTATGAAATATTTTTTTTTATAAAAGATTCATACTACATATTGATGTGTGCTGATTGGCTACATTCTATAGAATGGGTTGAGCAGCTTCCCGGTACTGAACCTGTTGAAACTTTCAGATATGAAGCGTCTAATGGGCCTGGTTTGCAGATACCTGCTCATCCAACATTTCTTCTAAAATCCAGGGTATTAATGAAGAGTTTCTACTCTTCTGGGAAGCCTTCACATTAGATGTTGGGTGATTAGTTCTGGATCATTGCAACTCATCTTGAAGGTACTGGATATAGTTTATCATGTGCTCCATGGTCTAGGGCTGTAGTCTTTATACCCCTCTAGCCAACACTTGGCATTGAGCATGGTGACCCAAGATGATGAGTGACTGTGCTATCAAAAATGGTGTAGCTTTACTCAAGTTGTTTATTAACTTAGTAACTGTAATTACCTGACACTGGGCTTAGGCTACCCTACCCAGCTCAGAATCAGAATCGGCCGAGTATGCTCACACATACAAGGGATTTATTTTTGGTTACAGTAGCTCACAGTGCACGATAACTGACATTACAGAATTAACAAACACACCCACAGACACGCACAGACACACCTGTAAACTTAACATGTGCAGAGCTGTATATTTAAATAGATCTGATCGTAGAGGGGTACATTTATCCTTCCATAGTGACATTTTGACAGCAAATACATGACAAATTATATATATATATAGTTAGCTCTGTGAACAGCATCTCAGTGCACAAAACTTTCTGAGTGACTAACCTTCCACGAATGCCCATCTTGTCTGTCCCCGTCCACCTCTCTGTGACACATGGCCAGCACGCTCAAACAGTGGCTCCTCCACAGATGGTCACTGCCTTCAATAATGTCGTTCCACTGCTTGCAGGTGAGCGAGGCGTGGCACAGGCTCCTCAGGTCCAGCTCGCTGAAGATCCGCACGCTCATTTCTGTGGGGAGTGTCTCCGTAAAGTTCTGCTGAGAGATCAGGGCGGGGCTCCTTTTACGGAAACCCCAGGCGTCGCTGCTCCTTGTGTAGACATGCTTTCTCAGCATCCCTCAGGTCTCCAGTTCAGTAGCGCCTCTGTTTCAGCAACAAGCAGATAGTTAAGTGTTACAGATATTAAACCCTGAGATGTCACAATTATCACCAGAGAGAAGGAAACATGGTGTAATTTGACTTTACTATTATTATTATTATTATTATTATTATTATTATTATTATTATTATTATTATTATTATTATTATTATTTAACATTATTATCCAAGTTCATTAAAGCAAGTGGACAAATTCTGCAGATTCTACATTTTCAATTCATACCACATGTGTGTTTCTAAAAACAAGAGAATTGTATTATGACTTTAAGAACACTCAGCAAATACAAAACAAGTTAATGCTTGTTTATTAACTATTATAAAATCAGTGCACGGTATATAGCAAATATGTTTGTTATACAGGCTCCAATGATTACCATAACAGTTTCTTTACAAACACTGTCACCCCTAATAAAATCTAGGTAGACTGATAAATCAGTGTAAGGATCAGTTATTAACCTCAATGTTACTGATAAATCAGTGTAAGGATCAGTTATTAATCTCAAATGTTACTGATAAATCAGTGTAAGGATCAGTTATTAACCTCAAATGTTACTGATAAATCAGTGTAATCATCAGTTATTAATCTCAATGTTGCTGATAAATCAGTGTAAGGATCAGTCATTAATCTCAATGTTACTGATAAATCAGTGTAAGGATCAGTTATTAATCTCAAATGTTACTGATAAATCAGTGTAAGGATCAGTTATTAACCTCAAATGTTACTGATAAATCAGTGTAAGGATCAGTCATTAATCTCAAATGTTACTGATAAATCAGTGTAATCATCAGTTATTAATCTCAATGTTGCTGATAAATCAGTGTAAGGATCAGTTATTAACCTCAAATGTTACTGATAAATCAGTGTAAGGATCAGTCATTAATCTCAAATGTTACTGATAAATCAGTGTAAGGATCAGTTATTAATCTCAATGTTACTGATAAATCAGTGTAAGGATCAGTTATTAATCTCAATGTTACTGATAAATCAGTGTAAGGATCAGTTATTAATCTCAATGTTGCTGATAAATCAGTGTAAGGATCAGTTATTAATCTCAGTGTTACTGATAAATCAGTGTAAGGATCAGTTATTAATCTCAATGTTACTGATAAATCAGTGTAAGGATCAGTTATTAATCTCAAATGTTACTGATAAATCAGTGTAAGGATCAGTCATTAATCTCAAATGTTACTGATAAATCAGTGTAAGGATCAGTTATTAATCTCAATGTTGCTGATAAATCAGTGTAAGGATCAGTTATTAATCTCAGTGTTACTGATAAATCAGTGTAAGGATCAGTTATTAATCTCAATGTTACTGATAAATCAGTGTAAGGATCAGTTATTAATCTCAATGTTGCTGATAAATCAGTGTAAGGATCAGTTATTAATCTCAATGTTACTGATAAATCAGTGTAAGGATCAGTTATTAATCTCAATGTTGCTGATAAATCAGTGTAAGGATCAGTTATTAATCTCAATGTTACTGATAAATCAGTGTAATCATCAGTTATTAATCTCAAATGTTACTGATAAATCAGTGTAAGGATCAGTCATTAATCTCAAATGTTACTGATAAATCAGTGTAAGGATCAGTTATTAATCTCAAATGTTACTGATAAATCAGTGTAAGGATCAGTCATTAATCTCAAATGTTACTGATAAATCAGTGTAAGGATCAGTTATTAATCTCAATGTTACTGATAAATCAGTGTAAGGATCAGTTATTAATCTCAATGTTGCTGATAAATCAGTGTAAGGATCAGTTATTAATCTCAGTGTTACTGATAAATCAGTGTAAGGATCAGTTATTAATCTCAAATGTTACTGATAAATCAGTGTAAGGATCAGTTATTAATCTCAAATGTTACTGATAAATCAGTGTAAGGATCAGTTATTAATCTCAAAGTTGCTGATAAATCAGTGTAAGGATCAGTTATTAACCTCAAATGTTACTGATAAATCAGTGTAAGGATCAGTCATTAATCTCAAATGTTACTGATAAATCAGTGTAAGGATCAGTTATTAATCTCAATGTTACTGATAAATCAGTGTAAGGATCAGTTATTAATCTCAAATGTTACTGATAAATCAGTGTAAGGATCAGTCATTAATCTCAAATGTTACTGATAAATCAGTGTAAGGATCAGTTATTAATCTCAATGTTACTGATAAATCAGTGTAAGGATCAGTTATTAATCTCAAATGTTACTGATAAATCAGTGTAAGGATCAGTCATTAATCTCAAATGTTACTGATAAATCAGTGTAAGGATCAGTCATTAATCTCAATGTTACTGATAAATCAGTGTAAGGATCAGTTATTAATCTCAAATGTTACTGATAAATCAGTGTAAGGATCAGTTATTAATCTCAATGTTGCTGATAAATCAGTGTAAGGATCAGTTATTAATCTCAGTGTTAGTGATAAATCAGTGTAAGGATCAGTTATTAATCTCAGTGTTACTGATAAATCAGTGTAAGGATCAGTTATTAATCTCAGTGTTACTGATAAATCAGTGTAAGGATCAGTCATTAATCTCAATGTTCCTGATAAATCAGTGTAAGGATCAGTTATTAATCTCAATGTTGCTGATAAATCAGTGTAAGGATCAGTTATTAATCTCAATGTTGCTGATAAATCAGTGTAAGGATCAGTTATTAATCTCAGTGTTACTGAGCTCTGCTAAAGTCTGAGTAGACTGATAAATCAAGTTATTAATGTATCTTGAGGAGTAATCAAACTAATAATTGTCTCAGTAGTGAGCGTGTTTGTAAGTGGTAAGTTAATTATCTGTGTTGTACTGGACTCTTGCTGGATTGCATGAACCTTAGTGGACTAAAGAAGGAGATAATAGAGAAGAGATTTTTGGAACGTTATTTAAACTGGGCAGTGGAGCATTGAGTTACAGCAAGGAATAGTGTGAATTAAAAAAAACCCATGTGCATCATCAATATGTATTCTAAATGCATTCTAAATGTATTCTGAACATGTTCTTTGTTATGTACTGAACTGGAGCACATTACTGAATACAGTTAGGGATGGGGATTCATTATTCAGCCATTCTGCCATATTGATGCCAAACATGGCAATGCACAGAATATGATAGAGCTAATAGGCAGCGTCAGAGCCTTAAGATTTAGATGACAGAGTCAGATTAGAGACTTAGATTACATTAATAACAGATGCCAGATATCTAACAGCTGATTACACAGAGCTGATAAATTATATACAATTGAATACTGTGAGACATGCATTGGCACAAATTCTGAGGATTCAAAAGGGTAATACATTTTGGGGTAATAAATCTGTTTTGTGCTATGCTTCCATAGCCACAGACCCATCAGAGAGATCTGTTCTTTTTACAGATCACTAAGAAGAGAACAAAGTCAAGCTCTATTCTCAATAAACCCACAAAGTCAAAACTGTTCCCAGTAGTGGTGAGAGGAACCAGGGGTTACAATGTCTGCAACTATAGTAATTTTGTTTACTATCCAAAATGCCTAATGATCATATTTGCCTCTTCTATATATGTTAATAATGCTAATAATGCTAAAATTGTGGTTAAACTGAAAACATTACTATTTTTTTGGGTACTACTGTTGCCTCATTTTGCTCTACCCATAATCGCTCCAGCATACTGTAAATGGCTTTTAAAATAATGGTCAAAGCAATGTCTCCCACACCAGGCAGCATATTAATATTCATTTCATTTAATAGCTTTCAGTGAGGGAGCTTTTATGGGCAGTGGGAACTCAGATGTCTGGTTCCCATCACCACCACTGTGAACAGCTTTAGCTATGATTTTCTCCAGAACAGAGCATTTCACACCAAACCACTCTGAATGACATATATACATTTTAATAATTTGATTATGTTAAAAAAAAATCCTTTTAGATGTCTCCTTTAAGTATTTGTACTGTACTTATGTATTACTGCTTTGGATGAATCCGTTACAAATATTCACTCCCCATGTACTGTGGGTCATACAAACAATCCACTTACAAGGGGGGCTCACAAGGAACATCTTGCACACAAAGTCAGTGATGGAAGGTCTACTCTTGCTGCAACCAGCACTGTTTATATGTGTCTATGATGTCTCCTTGAAATAATAGTCCAGTAGTTTTATTCATCTTCAGCCACAGTCTGTTTGTGAGCTGAATTACAGGTCCTATGTTTACTTTCAGTTTCAGCAGTTTAGTCTTTGTTTGCTGAGGCACATTTAAACTTTCACTTCTGTATATTTTAAATTTTCCATGAATGGTATCTACAGAGGTCATTGGAAGTATACCATAAGTATCCTTCCTTCATAGATTTCAGAATTAATTGTATTGTCATGAATACAGCTATCTGGTGTCATGGAAGCTTTGAGAAGGTTTTGGTATAAAACGCATTATTAATCAATTCATTTGTTTACATCCCAAGGATTGAACTGTGTACTTTGAAGAAAACTAGAACAAGTATGTTTTAGATTATTAGAGAAAAGAAGTGAGCTGTACCACCAGCTACTTAGCTAGCTATAAAACAGGAGTGAAAAATGCGTTTCTCGTTATTTATCTTCATGTAAAGCAGCACATATATATGGAGAAAGTGCTAGCTAGCTCCATACCCGTTCAGCTGCGAATAATAAACCCAAAATCATAAACTTTACCCGGTTTTCTTCACGCCGTGGTCTCTCTCCTGACAGCCGACCGTTTAAATGCCTCGTTGTTTATTTACAGCGGTCGCGTCACTTCAACGCCCGTCTTTAGTGCGCATGCGCGTGACTGTGCAAAACAACGTTTGGTATTATTTTATTATTTTTCATAACACCAAAAAAAGATAGAATTAAAGAAGAAAACCTTTAATTTTGAATATTAAATAATAAATAAGTAAAATTACCCGTCGCAAGTTCAGCGGCTTTGTTTAAAAATTGTGCACGGCGCATGCGCCGTTCCCGCCTTTGGCCACTCGGAAGTTTGTGCGAAGGAGCGAGTGCTCAATGTGGACGGGCTCAGTTTTCTGACTGAACATGTTTCAGAAATCGCTCATGTAGCCAAGTGACCGAGCAGGTGTGTGGATTATATAAGAGAAGCTTGTGTTTATCACTGTGTATAGCGGTACATGTCAGCGTTGGGAGTGTATATGCTGTTATATGTGTGTATATATACATAAAGAGAGTACGAATGTAAGAAGTTGTGAAGGATGCGTGTCACAGCCATTCATTCACTCTTTATATTAACTGTGTGCTGCTGAATAGGACTTTGCATATACTTCTAACCAAGCTTTCCTGTGTTACACTGTAAAATCTACCGGCACTGGAAGGATGTGGAGTTAATATATGATAGCTGGTGCAATTGTTAATATATCCCCTTCCATGCAACTCAGAATGCCAGGGTTTGAGTTGGAGCAAGTGGATGGAGGCCAGCCTATTGACCTGCCTTATGGAGAGACTGTCATTGGACGAGGACCATTTCTTGGAGTGAGTCATTACCAACAATTGACAGGATTATCCTAATGTCTCCTTAAAGCCCAACCTTTTTATACTGGGGTGGGGAAGTGTTTGTGGTTGGCTGAGGAGCAAAAGTGTAGGGCGTCCAGTTGTTTATATTATATAAATATAATTGAAAAAGTAAGACATTAGACATTCTCTTGTTGGATGGGGACTTTTTGGGGGGTTGGGGGGAAAAAATATAGTAGAAGTGAAAAAGATAGATTGGTTTCCAATCAAGTGTATTTTGTTAGCAACGTATAATTAAAAAAGGAGGACACTAGACATTCTGTCATTGGATGGGGGCTTTTTCAGGGGCCGTGGGTGAGGAAAGTGAAGGTTTAGAGTAACCTTCTAGCTGGACAAATCTAAAATCCTCCTAACCCCACACTTTGGGCAGCCCTGTCTTAAAGCGTCCCTGACCGATTTGCCTCCAGTACTGAGTTTATTGGCAGGCTTACTGATAGTTGGCAGGCCCAGGTCTTTGTTTTTCCCGTACAGCTGGTCTCACCTGTCTTGCAATGCACAACCAAATGATTTTACTTCTCTAACACACCTGATTCAGGTCAGTAAGTACTTCTTCATTACCAAGTATATGATTTCAGTCAACGGTGCAGTGTCGATGGACCGGATGGGACCTGAAATAGGACTGAATTTTAAGAGTAGATGCTCGTAAACACTTTTACTTTCGGTTGCCCACAAAAAGCCATTATTATTTTTTCACTAGCAATTACTGTCTCAGTCCTCAAGATGGCACCACATACATTGTGTCTTTTCACTCTGACCAGTGGCCACCAAGCAATTTCACCTGGCAGTGTAAGCGTATAGTGAAGCAGTGACTGAATCGGAAGATGGAATCAAAGTCATTCAGACTGGTTTGACTGGACATTATGTGTTGTTGAGGGACTTGCTGTCTCAGATGTCTTCACAGTGGTGTTAACATGGGAGCTAGGGGCCACAATGTCTACAAACAAATATTGCCCATTCACTTACTATACAAAACCACCAGCAGACCTACAGTTTTTATACACGGATGATAGTAAAATACTGGGACAGTATCTGGCCAGTAAAGTTTTTTTCTTGGGGGCTATTTTGCCTTACAACACCCAACTTTCACCACTACTCTGTGAATGTTTTTTGAAAAATATGCTATTTTCTGTCTAGGCATCTCAGAAATATCTCCTAAAAAAACTTGTACTTAGTGGATGTTTTGATTTGAAGTGTAAAAAAACAAAGGGTGGTCTCTTTCACAGTACCGCATATGGGTAGGTGTTTCTGATAAAATGGCCAGTGCGTGACAGCATGAAAGTAAGATATACACAGTACACTAATAACTCTGTGTTTGTGCCATATCTACACTATGAAAGCATCTAACTCTTCTTCTCCCCTCAAACAGGTGAGTGATAAAAGAGTGTCCAGAAACCATGGGATTCTGGAGAACATGGGTGGTCAGCTACGCATCAAACCTGTACGTGTCCGATGATTCACTTCCATCTTGCTTCTATTGGCTGCAGGCCTCCGTGTTGTCTAACCTCATTGAGGATGATGGTGCTTTTGTCATTTTGGAGTGTACCCATAAGAGCGTCCGCCTTTGATGTGAAGACATCAAAAGTTTTTGATTACAAAGCCTTGCTCTTGCTTGCTCTCTCAGCCTCACTCATCTGTCTCTATCTCTCTTCCTCTCTGTGCAAGTTGCCTCCCTCCATCTCACGGCTACCCTTTATGTGTGCATAGTCTTTTTGTTACGAGCATCGCTGACTGTGGTGGTGAAGAGGTTGGTGGTTGAAGGAGCTCTGGCTGATGTTTTCTGTGGGCGGCAGATGTTCTTCTAGGTTCTTGCTCAATTCCAAAATAATTTGGCTCGTACACACCGCAATCAACAACATGTACGAGCTCATGACAGCAAACGTTTAATCACTTTTATGTTCTGAATTGTTTGTGTCTTGGTTGGCTTGGTGATGACAAAAACCTTTGCCAGTCACTTAGAAACCGGTTTTATTCTGTTGCTGCACTATTTACCCAAGGTTTTGTAGACACCTGCTCATCTAGTGTTAAATCTGAAATCAAGTTCCCCTTTGCTGCAGCAACAGCCTCCACTGTTCTGGGAGAGCTTTACCCTAGCTGTTGGAAGGTTGCTGTGAGGATTTGATGGCGTTCAGACGCAAGAGTAAAGCTATTGGAGCTTCATTCCTCCAGAGAGCACAATTCTGCTCCTCCACAGTCCAGTGCCTTTAGCCAGGACTTGGCATTGGACTTGGTGACCTTAGGCTCATGTGGATCTACTCGAGCGTCCCAGCCTGTTAGTCATTGCTTTTCTATGGAGATTATTCAAGCTGAGTACACACAATTGAACACATGTATCAACAATGGAGAGGGCGTCTGAATAATTTTGGGTTTATGGTGTATTGGCTCATAATCGTTAGCATAATCTTTTAGTACAATTATTTGTGAATATCGTTGTACCATTCAAAGTTTTGAAATTACATGTTATTTTAAATATACAATTATACAATTAAATATACAATACTAGAAAAATATTACAAAATACTACAAAACGTTTTAGATCTAAAACGTTTGGCTGGTAGTGTATCTAAAACGTTTATCTGGTAGTGTATCTAAAACGTTTGACTGGTAGTGTATCTAAAACGTTTGACTGGTAGTGTATCTAAAACGTTTGGCTGGTAGTGTATCTAAAACGTTTGACTGGTAGTGTATCTAAAACATTTGACTGGTAGTGTATCTAAAACGTTTAACTGGTAGTGTATCTAAAACGTTTGTCTGGTAGTGTATCTAGAACGTTTGGCTGGTAGTGTATCTAAAACTTTTGGCTGGTAGTGTATCTAAAACGTTTGACTGGTAGTGTATCTAAAACATTTGACTGGTAGTGTATCTAAAACGTTTAACTGGTAGTGTATCTAAAACGTTTGACTGGTAGTGTATCTAGAACGTTTGGCTGGTAGTGTATCTAAAACTTTTGGCTGGTAGTGTATCTAGAACGTTTGGCTGGTAGTGTATCTAAAACTTTTGACTGGTAGTGTATCTAAAACGTTTGGCTGGTAGTGTATCTAAAACGTTTGACTGGTAGTGTATCTAAAACGTTTGTCTGGTAGTGTATCTAAAACGTTTGACTGGTAGTGTATCTAAAACCTTTGGCTGGTAGTGTATCTAAAACGTTTGTCTGGTAGTGTATCTAAAACGTTTGTCTGGTAGTGTATCTAAAACCTTTGGCTGGTAGTGTATCTAAAACGTTTGTCTGGTAGTGTATCTAAAACGTTTGACTGGTAGTGTATCTAAAACGTTTGTCTGGTAGTGTATCTAAAACGTTTGACTGGTAGTGTACTAAAACGTTTGACTGGTAGTGTATCTAAAACGTTTGGCTGGTAGTGTATCTAAAACCTTTGGCTGGTAGTGTATCTAAAACGTTTGACTTAAAGGTTCTAGAAAGGATTTTCTGAAGAACCACCATTGAACCATCTACTGGACCAGACTAACGCTCTTAATATGTCCCCCACAGACGCACCTGAACCCCTGTTTCGTTCAGGCATCTCTGGAAGCACCTTCAGAGCCCCTAGAGAAGGACCAGTGGCATTGCCTAAACGAGGGGGCCATTTTCTCACTCCTGCCAGGAAAATACATCTACAGAGTGCAGGTCGTAACGGAGGAAAACACACAAAGGTAACTGCACAAGCAGCCACTGAGCTCAGTGGAAATTATAGTTTCATCGAAAAACCATAATTATCCTCACTTTGCCTGACAGTGAAATGAAACTACCTCCAAAATAGAGAATAGTTATACTCTGGTTTTATTTTGCCAGATTTTCAGAACTTGTTGTTCTGTCTGGTGAACTCCTTCAGCTGTTTACTCTCCAGTAATCCAGTAAGGGCTGGTCAGAATTAAAGAATCAGTTTTATCAAGTAATAATTTTAAAGCAATTTGATTACATATACACGTATAACAGCTTTTTTATATGGTGCTAGTACCTTATTACTTTGGCAGATATTAAGAAAATTATTTTTAGAAATAAAAATTAGATTGTGGGTAATGAAACCTCAAAACTAACATCAACTTAACATCAGAAATTAACATCAAGGTCTAGTTCTAACAATAATGAGATCCAGAATAAAGTTTAAATAAATTAATATCCAGAATGAAGTTCAAATAAATTAATATCCAGAATGAATTAATATCAAGAGTGAAGTTGTAATAAAATTGATGTCCAGAAAGAAGCTCTAATAAAATGAATAAGCAGAAGGAAATTCAAATAAAATTAATATCAACAATGAAGTTCAAATAAATGAATATCCAGAATAAAGTTCTGATTACCAGAATAATCTAGAATAAAGTTCTAATTACCAGAAAAAATCTAGAATAAATTTCTAATGTCTAGAATGAAGTTTAAATAAATTAATATCCAGAATGAGGTTCTAATAAAATGAATATACAGACTAAATTCGAATAAATTAATATCCAGGATGAAGCTGTAATGAAATTTATATCCAGAATGAAGCTCTAATAAATTAATATCTAGAATGAAGTTCTAATGAAATTAATATCCAGAATAAGTTTTGGTGAATTAATATCCAGAGTGCAGTTGTAATACAATTGATGTCCAGAAAGAAGCACATCTAATAAAATGAATATACAGAAGGAAATTCTAGTAAAATGAATATCAACAATGAAGTTCAAATAAATGAATATCCAGAATAAAGTTCTAATTACCAGAATAATCTAGAATAAATTTCTAATATCTAGAATTAAGTTAAAAAAAATTAATATCCAGAATGAGGTTCTAATAAAATGAACATACCGACTAAACTCTAATAAATAAATATCCAGGATGAAGCGCTAATGAAATGAATATACTGAATAAATTCTAATAAATTAATATCCAGAACGAAGCTCTAATGAAATTTATATACTTAATAAATTCTAATAAAT
Organism: Megaleporinus macrocephalus; assembly: GCA_021613375.1. NCBI lineage: Eukaryota > Metazoa > Chordata > Actinopteri > Characiformes > Anostomidae > Megaleporinus > Megaleporinus macrocephalus. The sequence continues at coordinate 29,308,086 of CM038722.1, forward strand.
TCATATCCAAAATGAACATACCAACTAAATTCTAATAAATTGCTATCCAGGATGAAGCTCTAATGAATTTAATATATTTAAAAAATTCTAATAAATTAATATCCAGGATGAAGCTCTAATGAAATGAATATACTGAATAAATTCTAATAAATTAATGTCCAGAATGAAGCTCTAACAAAATGAATATCCAAAATGAATTTCTAATAAAAATTAATATTCAAAGATGCCTCATATTTTGATGACCAAACAATGTATCAAAAATTACTATAAATCAATAATTACAGAATATTATATACTGAATATATAAATGAATAGAATAATCACAGAAAAGCTTAATGTTATATAAAACATCTAAAAATACTTTCTGATGTCTTGTTTATAATATTTCAGTCTCCATTGTGTGTTATATTAAAAACACTCTTTTATCATATGCTATAGGCCTGGGGCAATTTAAACCATATTTCAGGGGTCTTCTGCTCCCCTATATTTCATATCAAGATGTTATTCTCAGGATGCCAATCTTTCCTAAATCCATTCTTTCCACAAAAATCTTCCAATAGGATCGTCGCTGTTACTGCAGTGATAAACCAGCAAACTCTAGATTTAAGTTCTCCTCCTGATTTCGCTGTCTCTTGGTTTGAAGGATGGTTCTGGGCTGAGGTTCTCTGTTAGCCTTGATAGAACTCCGTGTGAATGACAGGAGAGGTGCAGCAGCGAGTTACATGTTCCACAAAGCTGGCTGGCTAACATCTAGATGGGCCTGCTGGGGAACTTGAACTCATTTTGACTTGCAGAAAACACGAGAACTGAGAACACGGAGAACAATCAGACCCCCCCTCCCAACAGCCCGCCCCCAACCCCTAAATAAATGTGATTTTAACTGTGTTTATATACTACACAAGGCTTTCCAAAGAAGTGAGACAGGCTGGGTTTTCCATGATATGGGCTCAACAAATGTGGCTTTAGATTACATTCTGAGATGTAATCAGTCCGGTGGTTTAAACAAACAGGTTGAAACAAGTTGGTTTGTTTGTGCAAATCTCCTACAGAGTTTGCTCTAGCAGATTGTTCTGTGCTCCTGTGTTGTTCAATTCAGTTACTAAGAAGCCCTCAGTTCATCAATTCAAATCACAGAGATTGCGTCTCCGATCCTGTAAACATGACATATTTTCTAACGGAGAGGCCGAGATCGGCGAACGCTGTTCTGTTCGGCCGTGGAAATATTTCTGTTTTCACACATCTCTCGTTCTCCTTTGGGGGCTGAGCCCCACCAAAGTTAAAACCCTGGAATCGCCCCTGTCGAGGGCTATCATTTCAAGCAGGGAGAATACGATTTTAAGCTAAATTTCCCTTTAGCTCTGCCCCAGGAGTGATTCCAATCGCTGTCAGCGTTGCACGTTATCTTAATCGGTTCCGTATGCTTAGCTCTGAATATGTTATCTGACAAGGTCTGCTTTCGTTTACTAAAATGAAACAGATCTTGTGAAAAAAAAATTCTATCTGTTCACGCATTTTCTCCCTCTCGTGGGAGACCTTGTGACCCGCCTGTTCTTTTTGTTCTCGTTTTCCTCGTCTCATATCTGGAAATGACCTCGTCCTTTGCTTCAGATGGGTTCAGCAGATGGAAAGCGCTGAGCGATTGTTAATTGGTGCAGCCGTGTCGTCATGACTAACGGACTAGAATTTGTAAACAAAATGCAAGGATGAAACAGCTGCTTGGGTGTCTCTTTCTCTGAGTTTACAGAATAGATATTAAACCGAAGAGGTACTAATTAAGAGTCAACTTTGAAACCCAAAGGCACTCATTTTCAAAGCCCCTCGTCATAATAAGCACCTGAAATTTGTTATGATTATTTAGTTATATTATTTAAAAGATAATTTCTTGTTGTTCTGTAGTCTTCCCTCAAACTGTAATGCTTTTTGTGCCAAAATAATACTTTTAAGTTTTGATTACATCACAATGCAATCACTGTAACAGTAATATTAAAGAGCGTCTATCATAATTTTTCTTAAAAATTCTCTTTTTTTTGTGTGTTTTTGTGTAGCTTTTTGTGCATGTAACAGGTCTGCAAAGTTATAGAACCCAAAGTACATGCCAAAGGTAGAAACCCTCTCCCACAGAGACCACTTTTCTCAGCTGCCTGAAACAGCTCGCTGGAATTCCAGCCCTTTTCTCTGTTACAAGGTGACATCATCTTGTTACACAACCTTATTGGCTGCCTGGCACCACCTCACACAACACACAGAGAGCTAAAACAGTAAAAACAGTTCACTCTAAAACATACTGCTCTGGTCTAGCTTAGGAAGGTGGGTCTACCAGCTTGTACTACCTGACTCTCAGGATCAGACTCTGACTCTAACTGATACGGCAGAACTGACACCACTCTTAGAATAGCCACAGCGGTGTGGGGCCAGAACTTGCAGGATGCTGCTCTGGCGGTTGATCAATCAGAACCGAATGGCCGAGAAGACCAATCAGAGCATACTGTTTTCTTTGGGAAGTGGGGCTTAAAGACACAGGAGCTCTAACAGGCTATTTTAGACAGGGGGTGAATACAGCTGTACAGTATGAGAAAAACATTGTTAGAGGAAAAATGAAGGATGTAAATCTAAATCTATGAACATTGAAAATGACCTGTTAGGTCCCCTTTAGACAATAATATTAATGTTAATAATAATTAGAAATGGAAGGATCAATCGGCTATGTATCGGTATCGTCCGATTTTTAATCAAAGTATGTGATTGATGATCAGCCGATATTTCTCCAATGTAGCCGATCTTGAGAGCCAGTCAATGGCGTTAAACAAATGAGCCTAATTTCTGTATTTCCAGCTAGCAGTTCATCCAGGAAGAGCAGAACCCCCTCTGAACAGCTCCCTGCAATTCCTATCTGAACCACTAGGTGGAAATACATACCCTTTCATTTTCCACAGATTGACTGAAGCAGCGGCCTCGCAAGAAAAGCATGTCGTCCATCTGCCAGTGTTTTACCGTATGTGATGCAGACTCATCCAGGGCGTTTTTAAAATGTGTAAAATCAGACATTTAACTCTACTAATCTGATACGACACTTCAGAGACACCACACAACTAAATACAGTGAGTATCAACAGACAGCAGAGCTAGCACGCACAGCTAGTACAAAACTAATAACCCAGAACACCATACAGACCAGATCTGACCAGTACGTACAGAACAGCAGCAACAATTCAAGATCTACATTTAATGATTACGGATTGTAGTGTAAAATAACAGAGTCTAAACTGCATTTATTTAATTAGCTTTTTTAGTTTTAGAATGAATGCAGTATTGGAGATATTAGTTTAATTTACTTTGTTTATTTACTGATAATTTAGTTAAAAAAATGATGCAGTTTAGATCATGTTTCATGACTTGCTCGCGCTAATAACTACATGTAGCCCTGCCGTGACATATAGCCCCGCCCTCGATCAGTAACGGCTATCGGCCGATCGCTCTGAAAGGTGATCGATGATCGGAATCGACCTCAAAAAACGCTGATCGGTCCAATCGCTCTAATAATAATCATGTTTCACTTTCTCCTCCCATCGCCAACATCAAACATGCTCGGTCTAAGCAGAGATACTCCTTGAAACATTGCTTCATTCAGAAATGTGTCTGAAAGGAAATACGGAAGGAAAAACAGAAGTTATTTATGTAGAGCTTTTTACAACGATGTTGTCTCAAAGCAGATTTACAGAGTTTTGAAAACAGACAGTTATAACATATATACCCCAGTGAGCAAACCAGAGGCAACAGTGGCAAGAACAACTCCCTCAGACTGGAGGAAGAAACCTTAGGAGGAACCAGATGGAGACCCATCCTCCTCTGATCAAACAGTATTTACAGTTTAATAAACTAAACACCAAAGAAAGGAGCCTCTGTTTGAAATCTGGATAGCAAAGCTTTAGAAGCTGCACAGGTAGAGGCAGTGTATGACTGAGGCAGTCTCTGACTGAGGCAGTCTCTGACTGAGGCTTTATGTAAAGTAGTGAGTGAAGCCAGTAAGTAACTTTGACAAGGGCCCAGTCGTCATGGACTGATGAGTCTTGTCGTGGACCATGCAGACCCGCTCTTGATGGTAGTATTCCCCAATGGCAGTGACCTCCAAAATCCTCAGATCTCAATCCAATCAAGCATCTGTGAGATTTGTTGGAACAAGAAGTTCAATCCGCAGCAGCTCCATCTCGCAGGATTTGAAGGGAAACCTGAGCGTTGAGACTTGTATGCCTTAACACAGTGTACATGTCCAGTACTATTAGAATACGACACAGAAACCCAAAAAAGAGTTTAAAGTTAAACGAGGTTGTCAAAAAACTAATAGTACGCTTGGCGTGTCTCAAAAATTGAAGGGGAAAATTTGTCAAAGGATCTCAGGAAGGTCTTTGATGGCGCTCCAGAACGAAGGGCTCCAGCCAGTTGTTCGGAAACCTGTGTTTGTACAGCAGGCTCCGGCACTCAGATCGGATTTGACATGGGCGCACGCTGAAATACAGACGACCGCGAAAGGCTCGAGTTCTCTTCATTCTTTGCTTTTCCACATAAGAATTGTGTCTTATTTCAGGGGGTTGTGGAGATGAGGAGCTCTTTGAGAGAGAACTACTCCCAGTGGCTGATGAAAGAGCAGCTTCTTCACTTAATCACTAAATGAGGAGTAGTATGCTCAGAAATAGAAAATGAGAAGATAGGACCCCTTAACTTGACTTTGAAGTTCATGGAGAAGATCAGATACCTGTCAGACGTGTGAGGAAAAGAAATCCAGTTTGATTGGTCGTCTAACTGGTATCATTTATATATATATATATATATATAGATAGATAGATAGACACGAAGAAGTACTAATTAAGTGTCAGCTATGAAGTCACTCCTTTTCAAAGTCCCTCGTCATAATAAGCATTATGTATTATATTATATTATTTAAAAGACAAGTTCTTGTTGTTCTGTAGTTGTCCCTCAAACTCTAATGCTTTTTGTGCCAGAATAATACTTCTGAGTTTTGATTACATCGCAATGTAATCACTATAACAGGTCTATCATGATTTTCAGGTTTTTCTCTTTTCTTTCGTGGGTTGTAGCTTTTTGAGCTTGTAACTAGTCTGCAAATGTATAGAACCCAAAGTACATGCCAGAGGTAGAAACCCTGTTGGTGGTTGGTATAGTGTAGTGCGTTATATTGTCGCTGTCCAAAGAAAAATCTCCAAAATGCCATCAATACAGGATAGACCAGGGTATTTTTTGGGAATTCCTTTTGGTCCATTAACTATGAAATTCTCACACAATGTAAACAACAGCTCGTGTTCTAATGATGTAGGACCCAAAGTCAGTGGAGCGGTTTTGAAGGGACGTGTGAACTGTTATCTGATTGGTGGGCGCCGCCACACGTAAAAAATGTTGATCCCGTCGCTGAATATGCCCACTTCACGCACACATTGAGACTCCTTTGACTGCATGTTGTGGATTCACAGCAACAGCTTCCAAATACTAATGCCACACCCAGAATCAGCCCCAGACTTTTTTACCTGCTTAACTGATGATAGATTAACGAGGGAATAGTCCATGCAGCCCTAGAAAAAGAGGCAGCTTCATATTAAAAAGCTGTATTTTATATATATATATATATATATATATATATATATATATATATATATATATATATATATATACATATACAATTAAGGGCTGGGCGATAAAACGATAACGATAATTATCGTGAAACAACTTTTCCTCGACAAAACTACTAGACATAGTTGATAAAATTTAGTTCCGTCCAAGTTTTGACAGACAACACGAACGGCCAACAGGAATAGCGCCACCACTAGTGCAACCAATCAGAATTGAATTGATAAAATTCAAACGATACCTGAGCCTACTGCTTCTGTACCTGTGCGTATAACATGTTATCCACAGTAATTATTAGCACCTTTTAATGCACGCTTACTGGTTATCTGAGTTTAACATACTGGAAAAATGCAGCCTGTGCAGTAAGAGTGGTGCACACACTTTAGTTCTTATGCAAAGTTAATGAATGAAGGCCAGTGTTGGCTGACCATCTTCACCAATCTCAGTTCTAGATCTTTTACTGTGGGTGGTTTTCTGCCAATGATTTAATCCAGCAAAAGTAATGTATTTTGTTGAAATATAGTTATACACATATGTGTGTGTGTATATATATATGTGTATGTATATATATATATATATATACACACACACACACACACACACACACACACACACATATATATATATATATATATTGTGTGTGTGTGTGTGTGTGTGTGTATATATAAATATATATATATATATATATATATATATATATATATATATATATATATATATATATATATATATATATATAAAAATCCATTTACCAGTAGATAACAAAAAAAGAAATAATAAAAATATATACAAAGTATAATAATATAAGTTGAAGTAAATAAAAGTATGTTTTATATAATTAAAAAATACAAAATAATAGTATATGGAATTACTTTTTTTTAAATTTTTTTTTTACTTTTTTTTACTTTTTTTATTGGGAGTCCGACAGAGAAGTCATTACTCTGTGTGCATGTCTTTATCTGTAACAGCAACAGCCAGGGCTTCGAAGAGGAGACGCAGGCGGAAGCAGAGGAGAACTCTAACCCTTCCCGAGTGAGTGAGGAGACGCTGGAGTACAACCTTCAGAGCAAGCGCAGTGCGTCTCTCACACCGGAAACAACACCATCAGGCCAGGAGGAGGAGGACACACGCGAACCTGCCGCCACCTCCTCCTCCAACCAGGTGGGCTTACATTCACCTACAGCTGACCCCGACCCAGCGCAGTGTTCATTGAGTACATCACAGTGTTGGATTCCCATTCTTCCTGCTCCTCTGAAAGAGTTGCTTCACAAACCTGACAGCTTTTTGTTTTGGTTTCCTCTCCTAAAGCAGAGGGAATCCTGCAGAGTGCTGTAAATATCAGCCGGACAGAGAGAACATTTCCAGGCAGGAAACATGCTGTTTATTCTGTTTTTACTTTAGAGGTTTTCAGATGTTCTTTCAAACAGTCTAATATACACATTTCAATTAGCATGACGTGCATTTTGATTGAGCCGTCAGGTCCTGAGTAAACAAACGTGGAACAGAAAATAAAGTAATAAGAGGAATTTGGAGCTCGGCTTGTTTGTGGGTACATAATCTGTCAAATGCATCAGATAATTATTGATTAAAGTGTAACTACAATTCAAAAGAAACCTCACTGTGTATCTCTATCACAGAGTATTAGTGTAGTCCATATGTTACGCAGCACTTGTAATAATAAGGTCTGCTGTGAATTGTTGTGGAATGCAGATTAGGAAATTACATCGATTAGCGTAATGGCGTTGTAGGGCTGTGTATTGGCAAGAACCTGGCGATACAATGTGTATCCTGATACAGCGGTCACGATTTAATATATCTTGATATATTGTGATACTGCTAGTAAAGTGATATACTGTGATTTTTCAAATCCTACTATTAAAACACACCACTGTATAAACAGGTTTATCAATGTTTACAATAGCATTGCACCCTTGTGCTGCTTGTTAATGTTGGAGTGGAGCTGAAAATGGATTAAAACACTGCCATCTAGTGGTCAGAGGTTTAATCTCGATATTTGATATTTCAATACTTATATTAATATTATCCGTTTATTATTGAACTGTTCTGTAGAAGCTGCGTACAGATATGTGAGACTGTTTTAGTTCTCTGAGAGATTCTAGAAATGCTCCAAATAAGGTGACACGTATGAGCGTCATATTCTTTATCAAATGAAATCTTGAGTGAGCCATTGGAATATTCCATCCATGGGACTTCCTTGTTTCCTCCGTAAATAGGCTCTGCATTGTCTTCCCTCTCGGAGGCCGAGGTTAACGCTGAGTCTTTGTATTCTGTGGGATTGATGGGAACTTTCCTAACACTAATTTGACTGATTACCTCCGATACCATTTTCCAAAAGGACAGTACTTCAAGAAATTCCCACATTCAGCGGAAAAATGGAATGGTTTGTTTTGAAGACATGGAGGAAACGAATGAATTATATAGTGAGGACGTTTGAACACTCCTCTTTTTCTGGTGTCACAGTTTTTGAAGGGTTTTTGAATCACTGTGTTTACGTGTGCAGGTCGCTGGTGTTCTCAGCTCGGCTGAAGCAGTGGAAACAGTGGAATCTGCTCCTCTGACTCCTCGGAAGAAGAGAGTGTTACCTGCCTGGATGGGATCCGCCACTCCTGCAGCCCAGAGCCCGTCAACAGTTAAAGGTAACGTCCCCATGACAACTGTCGCACGGCAATGGTGCAGTGTTCGTGCGGAAAGATCACTTAACTATTGACTGCCTTGAGCGCTTTTCCAGTGACAACGTGCTCGTGAACGGTCATGCACCATTTGTAGCGGTCAGAAAAACAGAGAGAGAGAGAGAGAAAGAGAGAGAGAAAGAAAGTGAGACAGAAAGAAAGTGAGAGAGAGAAAGAAAGTGAGAGAGACACAAAGTGAGAGAGACACACACAAAGTGAGAGAGAGAGAGAGAGAGAGTAAGAGCAAGAGAGAGTGAGGGAGGGAGGGAGGGAAAGAGGGAGAGACACAAAGTGAGAAGGAAAGGGAGGAAGAGACAGAGAGAGACACACAGTGAGGGAGGGAGAGACAGACAGAAAGAGAGAGAGAGTGAGTGGGAGGGGGAGGGAGAGACAGACAGAAAGAGAGAGAGAGTGAGTGGGAGGGAAAGACACAGACAAAGTGAGGGAGGGAGAGACAGACAGAAAGAGAGAGAGAGAGAGAGACACAGAGAGAAAGAGATAAAGACATAGAGAGAGAGAGCAAGACTGAGAGACAGGTAGAGAGAGATGGGGAGACAGAGAGGTGGAGAGAGATAGAGATGGGGAGACACGAAGAGAAGAGGAGAGAGAGAGACAAATATAGATAGAGGGAGACAGAGAGAGAAGGAGAGAAACAAATGGAGAAGTAGAGAAAGAGAGAGAGAGACAGAGACAGGGGGGCACAGAGAGGGATAGAGAGAGACAGGGGGGCAGAGAGAGAGAGAGAGAGAGAGAGGAATAGAGAGAGACAGGGGGGTACACAGAGAGAGAGAGAGAGGAATAGAGAGAGACAGGGGGGCACAGAGAGAGAGAGAGAGAGAGAGAGGAATAGAGAGAGACAGGGGGGTACACAGAGAGAGAGAGGAATAGAGAGAGACAGGGGGCACAGAGAGAGAGAGAGAGAGAGAGAGAGAGACAGAGAGAGAGAGAGAGAGAGAGAGAGGAATAGAGAGAGACAGGGGGGTACACAGAGAGAGAGAGAGGAATAGAGAGAGACAGGGGGCACAGAGAGAGAGAGAGAGAGGAATAGAGAGAGACGGGGGGTACACAGAGAGAGAGCGAGAGGAATAGAGAGAGACAGGGGGTACACAGAGAGAGAGAGAGAGGAATAGAGAGAGACAGGGGGGCACACAGAGAGTGAGAGAGAGAGAGGAATAGAGAGAGACAGGGGGTACACAGAGAGAGAGAGAGGAATAGAGAGAGACAGGGGGGTACAGAGAGAGAGAGAGAGAGAGAGGAATAGAGAGAAACAGGGGGGTACAGAGAGAGAGAGAGAGATGGGGGCACACAGAGAGAGAGAGAGAGAGAGAGAGGAATAGAGAGAGACAGGGGGGCACACAGAGAGAGAGAGAGGAATAGAGAGAGACGGGGGGTACACAGAGAGAGAGAGAGAGACAGGGGGGCACACAGAGAGAGAGAGAGGAATAGAGAGAGACGGGGGGTACACAGAGAGAGAGAGAGGAATAGAGAGAGACGGGGGGTACACAGAGAGAGAGAGAGGAATAGAGAGAGACAGGGGGGTACACAGAGAGAGAGAGAGGAATAGAGAGAGACAGGGGGGAGAGAGAGAGAGAGAGAGAGAGAGAGAGAGAGAGAGAGAGAGAGTGAGTGGGAGGGAAAGACACAGACAAAGTGAGGGAGGGGAGAGACAGAAAGAGAGAGAGAGAGAGAGACACAGAGAGAAAGAGATAAAGACATAGAGAGAGAGCAAGACTGAGAGACAGGTAGAGAGAGAGATGGGGAGACAGAGAGGTGGAGAGAGATAGAGATGGGGAGACACGAAGAGAAGAGGAGAGAGAGAGAGACAAATATAGACAGAGGGAGACAGAGAGAGAAGGAGAGAAACAAATGGAGAAGTAGAGACAGAGAGAGAGAGACAGAGACAGGGGGGCACAGAGAGGGATAGAGAGAGACAGGGGGGCAGAGAGAGAGAGAGAGAGAGAGAGAGGAATAGAGAGAGACAGGGGGGCAGA